>CM066334.1:18329280-18781780 GCA_033807585.1 Hydrophis major | reverse complement strand
TCCTTCCTTCCTTCCTTCCTTCCTTCCTCCTCCCTCCCTCCCTCCCTCCCTCCCTCCCTCCCTCTCTTTCTTTCTTTCTTTCTTTCTTTCTTTCTTTCTTTCTTTCTTTCTTTCTTTCTTTCTTTCTTGGATTTACCAGGATTGCAGCATCCCAGGGTCATGTGATGTTTGCAACCTTCCCAGATGGCTTTCCACTAGCACAGTCAATAGGGAAAAGCTGGTTTTGCTTAATCATAGTGTGATTCTCTTAACGACTGCAGTGATTTGCTTAACAACCAAGGCCAAAAAGGTTGCAAAATTGGCTGGCCCTCTGGTTAATAACTGTCTTGGTTAGCACTGAAAATTGTGGATCCAGGTGCAGTTGTAAGTCAAGGACTACCTGTATGGCTGGGTGAATCCTGCCACTATATCTTATATGCTGTTGATTTTTAGCAAGCAGCCTGGGTAGATTATTCGAACGATCATCCTTGTTTAATTTGCTGGTTTGACTTCCTAGGTGTTGTCATGGTCCCGTTGGAGTCTGAATCAGCAGGGAAAGATGAGATGGAACAAGAGCCAACAGAGACTGAGAGGGCGGTTCCGTTGGCCTTGGAGGAAACTGGGGAAGGGCAGAGCCAGTCCAGGCAAGGCTTTTCTGAATTAGTAAGGCCCGAAGACAGAGAGAGCTCAGAAGAAAAGCAATAACTCCTGCCTCCTGATTTGAGAGCAAGAAGGGAAGAGAGACGGCGAGATCAACGCAGATTGAGACAGCTATGAGGGAGGAGAATGCCCTGCCCCCTTTCACAAGGCACACCTGGGGACTGAGTTGTAAGGAGGTGCCAGTTGGAGGGGCATTTGTCTGGAACAAGCATTGACTCTGTTGAGCCTCGTGTGCACTTGTTGACACCTGGAGATTGCTGTGCTGTTTTGTTGGGCTTGGTCAGTCTGCCAGCTTTGCTGAACCTCTTGCTCTGGTTGCTGTTTGGTTAACCTGGCTTATTGGGCTGCTGGCCCTGGTTGCTGTGTGGCTAGCCTTGCTTACTGGACTACTCACAGCCAAAGGCTTCTGAAGGTGTATGTGAGAGCTTTGGTCCAGGACTTGTGGTGAATGTGGTAATGTTTGGAGCAATAAAGGGGAGTTAGACATGTTCTCTAGTTGTGTTAAGGGATGCGGTGGCTCAATGGCTAAGGTGCTGAGTTTGTTGATCAGACAGGTCAGTAGTTCAGTGGTACAAATCCCTAGCGCCACGTAATGGAATGAACTCCTGTTACTTGTCCCAGCTTCTGCCAACCTAGCAGTTCGAAAGCATGTAAAGAATGCAAGTAGAAAAATAGGGACCCCTTTGGTGGGAAGATAACAGAATTCTGTGTGCCTTCGGCATTTAGTCATGTTGGCCACATGATCACGGAGTCGTCTTTGGACAGCGCTGACCTTTCGGCTTTGTAACGGAGATGAACACTGCCCCCTAAGAGCTGGAAACGACTAGCATGGATGTGCAAGAGGAACTTTTACCCTTTACCTGGTTGTGTTGCTTACGTGCCACATCCCAGGTATCACAGGTATTCATCTCTACATGAGGTGACCTATGCAAGACTGTGAAAGATTTAACAGTGGCATTTCTGTCTCTAGACAGGCTGATAAACTTGAAATCATGGCCCTTCCACATTAAAGGCAACTTGCAAAGGTCATGGATTTGGTAGACAAAATTTGGCAGCTTTTCTAAGTTGTGGAAACTGGGTGGGGTCTCAATTGACTCCAGCCCATGCACGCAAAGCATAAATCCATCTCCTTCTAATTTTGAACTACCAAGAGTTTTCCAAAACTACCATGGAAACATTTGACACTTAAAAAATAGAAAAACGACCAAAAACTTGTTTAGAAATGTGGTCAGCACTGATAGCATATTTGGACATTCTTCTATTTCTTTTTGTGTCCCCAAGAAGTCTTGCAATCAACTGGAAGTTTCAAAAAGTCATTGGATTTGAGGTCTCTTTTGCAACAGCAGCAATGAGTTCGTTAGCACATGCATTATTCCAGCTATCCCAGCGCAGTTGCTTATTCAACTTGGAATGAGCAAAGAGAGTTGTTTACTTTTTATTTACATATTTATTGTTTTATTTATTATGCCTGCAGAAGAATTTTGCCAAAGGCAAATGGATTGTTTGTCCCTTTTATTTTAATCAAGGGTGGCAAGCAAAGGAGAGGAAAGTTTTAAGCAAGGTTCTTGGAGGGTAGGATAGAGCAATTGAATAGACAGTTCTTCATGGGAGATCAACTCAAAGACTGGTGACCATCTTATCTCCACAATTTCAGCATGATTGTCTACCTGCTGCTTGCCTGCTTGCCTGCCTGCCTGCCTACCTACCTATCTACCTGCCTACCTACCTACCTATCTAATCAATCATCCTGCTTACAATCTTTGTGAACTGTTGCCTTCTGGCAGAAGATACAGAACAATTAAAACTCGGATCACACTTTTTCTGAACAGTTTTTATCCCAGAGCTATAATTGCAGTTAACAATGAACTTAAGAACCACCATCAGTGAGCTGTTGGACAGTATTACTTGGTCTGTTGTGTGGATGCTTGTGTGTTTTTAGGGGGCAGGGAATTTGGTGGGTTGGGGTATGTTGGGGATTGTCATGTATGTGTGTGTGTGTGTTGGGTCTGGTCTCTGGGTGTTATGTGAATTTTGTTGTATGTGTATACTGTTTATATACGTACAATGGCAATAAAGTATAAAGTAAAGTAAAGAAAAATATCTATTTATATCTATCTATCATCTAGCTTTCTGTCTATCAATTATCTATCTATCTATCTATCTATCTATCTATCTATCTATCTATCTATCTATCTATCTATCTCTATCCACCCATCCACCCACCCATCCATCCAATTTGACTTTGTGGCTGCCCATCTTATCAAATGTGGTCTCTGGCTAGCAAAAATGAACACAATAAATT
Source organism: Hydrophis major (assembly GCA_033807585.1). Taxonomy (NCBI): domain Eukaryota; kingdom Metazoa; phylum Chordata; class Lepidosauria; order Squamata; family Elapidae; genus Hydrophis; species Hydrophis major. Next base: position 18,778,839 of record CM066334.1, on the reverse strand, counting down.
AAAAATAACAAAAGCAACAACAACAGCAAAAGAACTTAAAATGGTTCCTTAAGAACCAACATATGTGGAGTCAACTACTCCGCTTTCTCCTATCACCAGATTTCTAAAAGGCTAGTAGGGTTGAGGACAATCTAACTTTGGGTGATATGCAATTCCAAAGGGCTGATACCATGGCTGAAAAGGCACATTTCCTGGTTCCTAAACCACTTTCAGGGCCTCTGGATGGCATTCTATAATGGATAAAATCCAGAGCGTGGTATTTTTGCCAGACCTGGTAGGGTGGGTAATAACAATTGGAGAAAGTTGGTTCTTCAACATTTTCTATGAAATGTACTGGAAATCATAGGCTATGCTTATACAGGATTGTATATGTTATTATGGAATTAACACATTTACATGGATCGTTTAATACCTTGAACCATAAACCAACCAAATTTACTTATATCTGTTGAGGTAATTCCCTGTTAGGAGAATGAGCGCACACAGGGAGACATAGTGAGAGTAATGAAGAATAACACATAACCAGCACACAGATACACTATATAGTAAAATGTAGGTTTTTACTTCCAGTAAACTGTTAAGCAAAGTCCAACAAGCAGTCCAAGTCATACACGGTTATAGCAGTCAGTATTCAGTCCAGGGATAACCCAATAACAAAGTCCAGTATCATAAACAGTTCAGTAAATAGACTCACATCAAATCCAAGAATAATGACAATCAGCAACAGTCAATAGGGAAATACAGGAATGGCAACACTCTCAACAACAGGACTAAACAACTAAGGTTTCTGGCTCCATCTTATGGCCATTTGAGGAACCACAACCAATTACAATTCTAGCATTCCCTTAAAGAGACAGTATTAAATGTCTATCCTGGTTTATATATTTCCAATCCAACTGTTAGGTGACTATCATTCCTAACAATATCAGCATACTGTGCTAAGATATCAAAAGGCATAGAACCTAAAATCATAAGTCTGGAAAGGACCTTGATGGTCTTCTAGTCCAACCCTTGCTCAAAGCAGAAGAACTTATACCATTCTGGTCAAATGGTTGTTCAGTGTATATTTGAAAATCTCCAGTGATGGAGCATCCACAACTCCGATTAACAGATTCAGATTAACAGAGTTGGAAGGGACCTTGTAAGTCATCTAGTCCAACCCCCCACCCTTTTACCTCTCTCTTTCTTTTACCTTATTCTTTTATGCCTCTCTTTCAAACTGATGCTCGTCTCTATCCAAAATGTGGATTTTGCTGTCTTCATTTAGTGTCTGCATTTGAAAGGCTACAACTAATGACATGTCTTGGATGCAAAGGAAAACATTTTCTTCTTTTTCCTCAAGAGAGAAAAAAAGACAAGTCCAGTTGCCTTTTGAAAAATCACCTTTGAGATAACTATGACCTGGATGACTGCAAATCTCCACAGACATACATCCTTAGGGAGAAATCTGTAATGGAATTTCCCTATACCATGCCTACAGATCAAGTACGGTTTTTTTGGGAAATATATACTAGATTTGCAAAAATTGCAAAGAAAGGGAGGTTGTGTTTCACACTTAAGAACAACAACATCCTTATATTCAGCAGCACTTTGCTCAGTGAAATATAAAAAACTGGTCCTGATTGTAATATTGCAGTTCTTAGTAGTTTCATTAGGGTTGTACCATTTGACAATGAGTCCCACTGCATTTCTGGAGTCCATGTGCTTCTTCTAATTGCACCCAGCTTTGAGTATTTGCACTCCTTCTCCGTCTATATGCCATGTGCCGCCGTTTTCTGACTCTCAAGCGTGCCTCAATTACAAAGCAAAGCTGCAGTTTCTCAGTGGTGCATAAAGCGGTTATTTATAGGCTTAAAAAACAACAAACCCAAGATGGTTATTCATTGCACAAAGGCAGTGGAAAATTCTTTGGCCAGGGTAATTCCACAAAGGATGGTGGGCTGGGCTTTTTTTTTTTTTGGCTTCAATTAGTCTCATCATCTTTTATTCATTAAGCCCTTAATTTTAATTGATGCGAGTGTGCAGAGAAGACAATCTCCCTTCCCACTGTTGTCAGTGCAAAGATCGACTGCTTCGTTCCCCTCTGAAATATTGATTAAACAAACAAAACAAGCCCTGCTAAACTTGTCATTTGGGTTGCCCCAAGTCTTCTGTTGCAAACACAAGTTGATTTTATCAAAGCCTGGAGCTGTGGATTTGTGGGTGACTGTGCCAATTACGGAGTGGGATGAATATTGTATGGTAGAAAGATGCTTGTCATCTTGTCTGTTTAGGTCTCTGTGGGTGTCTACATATCTGTGAAGGCGAGGAATCCTCTTGTGTTTCTTTCTACTACCCATTCTCATCCACTCTGATGGGGGTCTACAACCATGGTCAACTTACCATGGCCAACTTACTATCGCCAACTTACCATGGCCAGCCTGCGGTGGCCAACTCGCCACTGTCAACTCACCACAGTCAACTTGCTCTAGCCAATTCACCATGTCCAACTTGACATGTCCAACTTGTTGCAGGACAACTTGCCATGGGACAAGAGTTACACTAATATTGAAGAAATAGTCTAATGGAATAATTAAAGAAAGGATTGCCAAAGGAGGGAGAAAATAAAATATGAATGGCAAAAATTTAAAATATCTTTAAAATTAAATTTAAATAATGAAATTGAATGGTTGAATTGTTCCTCAGCAAGTTGTCCCAAGTGAGTTGGCTGTGGCAAGATGTCCCATTCTGCTGTTATGGAAGGAAACTAATTTTTCCTGAAAGGAGAAGAGAACTTTGATGAATAGAATAGAATAGAATAGAATAGAATAGAATAGAATAGAATAGAATTCCTTATTGGCCAAGTGTGATTGGACACACAAGGAATTTGTCTTGGTGCAAATGCTCTCAGTGCACATAAAAGAAAAGATACATTCGTCAAGAGTCAAGATTCATCAGGTACAACACAATGGTAGTCATAGGATACAAATAAGCAATCAAATCATACTAGGAAACAGTCAATGAAAATTGTTAGGATACAAGCAACAAGGTTACAGCCATACAGTTATAAGTGGGAGTAGATGGGTGAAAGGAAGGATAAGGAGGATTAATAGGAATAGTGATAGTAATGCAGACTTAGTAAATAGTTTGATGGTGTTGAGGGAATTATTTGTTTAGTAGAGTGATGGAATTCGAGAAAAATCTATTCTTGTGTCTAATTGTTTTGGTGTGCAGTGCTCTATAGCGTCGTTGAAATGTTCATAGGTGGTTACTGTAGTTATGTATTTGCACATATTTATTGATATGGGGGCCAACAGGTCAATGAGAATATCCACAGTCTTTCCTAGCAGCATACAGTCCATTCGCCTCAAACTCTTTCATTAAACCTCAAGAGATGGCCTCAGAAAAAATACTTCTTTTTTAAGGGGGGCTTCTCAGTGATGGGAAGTTACATAATAAGAAAATATTTCCACCTCTGTTGCCTTTAACATCTCCAGAGAAATTCTCAAGTACACCTGGAAAAGGAAGTGGTTAAGAAAATTTCAGAACAGATGGAGCTTAATATTTGTCAGTATTCATCCCATTGGCTAACCGTTATAACACACGGGGGGGGGGCTCTTAGTCCCAGAAAGGGAACTCTATAATGTATGAAAGTGATTTCAAAATGAAAGTAGTTCCACAGCAGTTTATAATATAAAATGAAAGAAGTTCCAAAATAATTTAATTCTGAACTTGAGAACTTAATTAACTGAACTTAATTCTGAACTGGAGAAATGACTTTGGCTCTTGACCTAGTTTTTATTTATTTGTTTTTAGTCTTCCAGATTTTCAATCTACATTTTAACCACCTTATTATTGGGCATCTTCCTGAAGCAGGCAATTCGATTGAGGAATTTCCTACTTTTCAATAATTTCTCCAGCACTTTTATATGCCTGAGGGCTCTTCCTCACAGTTGTCTTCCTTGAGTCAGCAGAAAACGACGCTGTCATAATCTGCACAGTCCTGATAGCTAAACTCTGTTTCAGTAACTAACTGGAAAAAGTGCTATTTTTAACACAGCAGACACAAAGGAGAGTCATTGGCGGATTACTGGGGCTGTGTTTCTCCTCTCACACCATCACCAAATCAAAATAGCTAACTGTTCCCTTTAATGTCTGTGGAGATTCTCAGTCATCCAGGTCATAGTGATCTCAAAGATGTTTTTTTTTTTTCAAAATGCAGGTATTTTTTTTTCCTTGAGGAAAAAGAAGACATTTCGCTTCTCATCCCAAGAAGCTTAATCAGTTCTGGCAGGATGGTGCGGGTGATGGAAGGTTTCATTCTGACAGGATAGATGGGGAGAAGGTTGGAACTATCATATTTCTTTGCAGTCATCTGGTCATTTGCATTCTCCCTGAGAACTCTTGAGGCTACTTGGAGTTTATCTGTACCCTCAGGGTCACCTGAATCAAAGAGCAAATGGGTGTGGAACCTTCTTGGACCTGCTGGAAGAACTGTGTTGTAGACAGGAGGGAAGTGGTTATTTATCCTTCCCCTCTGTTGAGAAAGGGCTGTTGTTAATATTTATGTCAATGTTAAGATAAATGGCCTCTTCTACCCCTTTTTCAAACCAACGGTCTTCCCTTTAACAAGCAATGAGGCAGATTTAAAGTGAACATAGGTGGTTGCCTGAGACAAATGTTTTAGCTAGCTTTTGAGCTGCCTGAGTGGCAGGTTGCTGGTGTAGTGACATTCTACGCTGGTGATCTATGTATGTCACATGCTTCTGGAACAATACCTCAACTCAGTTTTTCTTTTCAAAACCTGGTTCAAAAACAGTAACTGCGAGACTCACTTAAATATGAGCCAGCAGTGTGCAGCAGTAGCCAAAAAAGCTAATGCAATCCTGGGTTGCATAAACAGAGGTATAGAATCAAAATCATATGAAGTATTAGTACCACTTTATAAAACCCTAGTAAGACCACACTTGGAATACTGCATCCAGTCGTGGTCACCTCATTACAAAAAAAAAAAAAAAGATGTTGAGATGTTGGAAAAAGTCCAGAAAAGAGCAACTGAGATGAGTAAAAGCATGGGGACTAAAACATATGAAGAATGGTTGCAGTATTTGGGCTTGGCTAGTCTAGAGAAAAGAACGGCTAGGAGGGACATGATATCAGTATTCCAGTATTTGAGAGGCTGCAACAAAGAGGTGGAGGGTCAATTTATTTCCCAGAGCACCAGAAGGCAGGACAAGAAGCAATGGATGGAAATTAATCAAGGAGAGAAACAACCTGGAATTAAGGCGAAATTTTCTAACAGTGCGGACAATTAACTAGTGGAACAGCTTGCCTTCAGAAGTTACGGGGTGCTTCATCACTGGAGTTCTTTTTTTAAAAAAGAGACCGGACAACCACCTGTTTGAAATGGTATAGGATCTCCTGCGTGACCAGGGGGCTGGACTAGAAAACTCCCAAGGTCCCTTCCAACTTGATTCTGATTGAACTGAGCAAGATGAAGAAAGCAAGAACTATGCGGATTTTGCCAAGGTATTTTGAATGTTAATCTTGGGGTAATTGCAAGCTCTTGAAAATTGCAAAATTGTGGTGAGACTGGGAAAATAATGAAAAGGAGAGCAGATGTGTTGGAATAAGACTGACTGTTAAGTGGAAATGGAGAGAGAGAGACAGATAGACAGAGAGAGAGAGACAGAGACAGAGACAGAGAGAGAGAAGAGGAAGAGGAACAAAAAAAGAGAGAGAGAGAGGATGAAGAGGTGATGGTGGTGAGTTTGGTGAGTTTGGTGCAATCTAACACATAATTGCCAATGATATACACATATACATATACACAAGTAATTCGCTTGTAGGGTGTCTTGCTTGTAGTGAGAGACTCCACAACTGTGACAGTTGGATCAATGAAACCATAGGATGTGGGCAGAAAGAGTTGATTGTTAATTACTTTAGGTTTCGCTTTTCAGAAGGTGGGGGTGGGGGGATGAATGAATAATAAGAAATGTTGAAACCCAGAATGGTCCATCTTTCAGGATCTACCATCTTACCAAGCCACCTCTCAAGATCGAATCCTCCTCTTCTTCAAGAAAGTAGAGAGTCATTCTGTGTCCACTAAGCATGTTTGCCTAAGCTTTTTTTTTTTTTTTTAACATATCTGAAAACATTGGGATTCCCAGAAGGTCGTTGATTTTTTTCCTTTTACTGTTTCAACTGACTAAGCATTTGAAGAATGAAGATGATAGAATCCAGCAAGGGGAGGGAATTTTTCCACACAGCCTGAATGCAGATGATGCTTTATTTTTATGTATCTTTGGTTGTTTCAAAAGAACACAGTGGGTGGATTCACATAACACGGGAGAACTGTGATATGGGGGGAGGGGGGTTTCAAATACAGTCATTTCTCTCCCCCCTATTAATTATTATTATTTTAAAGAAAGAGAGTTAAAGGTTACTTTAATGTTTTAGGCTTTCACCTTTTTGGAGTATTCTACTTCACAAATGTCAGGATTATAATCATAAGGAAAATCCTTCGTATTTTCCAGTGGCATTCATGCTAGGTGGAATATTTTTCATTTTCTGAGAACAAAAAGCATGCTTTGCAATGGGCTTGTTTCATATTCAATTTTAATTAAAATAATCCCTTTTTAAAAATTGTCTAATTAGGGAAGGATTCACAAAAGGAGATGACCCCAGATATGTTTATCACCATAGCACACATTTGGATGTTACTCTAACCATACATAACATAGAGTAATAGAGTTGGAAGGGACTTTGGAGGTCTTCTAGTCCAACCCCTTGCTTAAGCAGGAGACCCTATAACATTCCAGACAGATAGCTGTCCAATCTCTTCTTAAAAACCTCCAGTGATGGAGCACACATAATTTCTGAAGGCAAGCCACCTCACTGATTAATTGTTCTAACTGTCAGGAAATTTCCACTTAGTTCTAGGTTGCTTCTCTCCTTGATTTGTTTCCACCCATTGGTCCTTGTCCTGCTTGCAGGTGTTTTGGAGAATAGGTTGACTCTCTCTTCTCTTTGACAGCCCCTCAAATATTGGAAGATTGCTATCATGTCATCCCGTGTCTCTCACATCGTTAGACTAGACCAAGGGACTTCAAACTGGGCAAGTTTAAGACTTGTGGACTTCAACTCCCAGAATTCCTGAGCTAACATGACTGGAGGAGGAATACTGGGAGTCAAAGTCCACAAGTCTTAAAGCTGTCAAGTTTGAAGTCCTCTGCTCTATCTTATATGCAGCTCTATCATTCCCCTCTATTGTAGTGGTTTCCTATATCACATTGCCCTTCCAGGTTTCATCTCTGTTGTTGCTATGATGCATTTCCTCTTCTTGTATTACTCTAACACAAGGGTCTTCAAACTTGGCAAGCTTAAGACTTGTGGACTTCAACTCCCAGAATTCCTGAGCTAACATGACTGGAAGAGGAATTCTAGGAGTTGAAGTCCACAAGTCTTAAAACTGTCAAGGTTGAAGACCCCTGGACTAGTCATACCTATGTCCCACCATCATTCAACATATGCTTTAGCCTCCAAACCCTTAATCATCTTTGTTGCTCTTCTCTGCACTCTTTCTAGAGACTGAACTCTATGTCTCTCATGCCTCTAGGTCCTTTCATGACCTTTATAGATTCCATGTTAGCATCATGGCCAAACTTCCTCCCGAAGGTTGGCCCAGCGACTAAATAGTAGCCACCAGCAACTCAGGAGGTCCACATAGGAGTGCCTCAACTTTTCTCAGCCTTTGCCAGCAATCAGCTTCACTGTTGTGATAATATCTCCCCACCACTTCCTCTTCCTGACATTGAAATAAAAAGCCAGGAGGTTGCACAGTGAATTCTGCTTCTCGGCCTCTTGGGATGGAGGTTCACGTTTGTCTCCTGCTTCCTTTCATGGCAGGCCTAAAGCAAAGGTGGGAGAGGTTCTCCACGGAGAATTCAATTTGGCAGAATTACATCCGCTTCCAAACTCACTCCCAGGCATTGATTGCATTGCCGGTGGCTCCCAGCCCAACTGCGCTGCAACCCTAGTTTTGTGTTGGCTTTGATAGCGCCCCTGTGTAATTAGCAAAGCAACACTTAGCCAGTTCTCATACAGTATGGTTTTCCTTTGCGGCTTCTTCAATCATGTTTATAATTAAGGCAAGGCTCTTTGTGATGCCAAAGGCTACGCGGAAGTGGGGGAGTTTTCAGTCATAGGAAAATGACTTGCCTTCAAAATCTGACAGTTTTTGTTTTGTTTTGTTCTTATTTTTCTAGCCCAGCAATTTGTTTGCCCTTTATTTCATCACTTGGCTTTGGATCTAAGTAGGCTTTAACACAGAAAGTGAAAAATCATAGGAGATAAACCTGGGTAATAGGAAGGCAGCTACCGATCCAGATTCTAAGATTAGAAACTATGTTCCTACCAAAAAGGATGGGATTTAGTCACTACGTGACAGGCTAACGTAGTTCTCAGATTTTCCAAAGTCTGTTGGCAAGACGTGGGAAAAGTTACACGTAATCACATGTCATTTTTAACCATGTTCTCTTTGAAATTTGATTTGTTGATAAGCCACCAAAAGTTCAATTATTTTTGCAACGTCTTTAAAAGCAATGGAATAGCTACCCTGGCTGTTACCAATGGTTTCTGAATGGAAATGCCTTATAGAATAGAATGGAATGGAATGGAATGGAATGGAATAGAATAGAATAGAATAGAATAGAATTCTTTATTGACCAAGTGTGATTGGACACATAAAGAATTTGTCTTGGTGCTAATGCTCTCAGTGTACATAAAAGATACATTTGTCAAGAGTCAAGAATCATCAGGTGCCATACTTAATAATAATAGTCATAGGGTACAATAAGAATAGAAGAGGAATATAGAATAGAAGATGAATATAGAATAGAAGAGGAGAATAGCATAGCATAGCATAGCATAGCATAGCATAGCATAGCATAGCATAGCATAGCATAGAATAGAGAATGAAAGAATGGAATGGAATGGAATAGAGTAGAATAGAATAGAATAACAGAGTTGTAGGTCTTCTAGTCCAGTGGTCACCAACTGATGGGCCATGGCCCACTGGTGGGCCATGAGAAAATTTTGGTGGGCTGCAGACACCTGTGTCTGCAACAAGGGTGATACCGGCAGCGGATGGACTGATGCGCATGGGGAAGGAGGGTAGCACGTGGGAGATCGCGGCATCAGAGCCCTTCCCAGGTGTTCTCTGACCTGTGAGGGGGTGGGGGTGGGGAGAAAGGAATCTCTGAATGGGCTGAAGACCAGATGGCTGGTGGGGAGGTGGGGCAATCCTGCAATCTCCCTCATAAACCCGTGTTGTGGCTGCTGTCTTGTGCCTCAGCACATCAAGGAGGCCAAGAAGCAGCAGGAAGAGCGTGGACCTCCTGAGCCACAGGAAATGGCTGCCAGCAATGCCCTCAGGTGAAGATGTTTGAGGGGGAGGCTCAACTCCTGCCCTCAGGAACTGCAAAGCACTTGCTGCCCCTCTGGCAGCCGCCAAATCTCCTCCCACCCTGCTTCTCTTCCTCCTCCTCGCCAGAAGTGATCAAATGCCCAGCGGGAAGGAGGAGGCTTAGTGGGGGGCCAGAGGGAAGGGGAGTGCTTTGCAGCTCCTGAGGGGAGGGATCGAGACTCCCTCTCACAACATCTTCACCTGAGGGCATCGCTGGCAGCTGCTTGACCTCCTCAATGCATGGAGGCAGGAGGCAGGAAATAACACCAGTTCAGAGGTTCCTTTCCCTCCACCTCCTCGCAGGCCAGGGAACACTTAGCAAAGGCTCCGATGCCATGATCTGCTGCAAGTATCAGTCCATCTACCACTGGTATCACCCCTGTTGCCCCATCTCCCCACCAGCCATCTGGTTTTCCGCCCATGGCTTGTTGGCCTCCGGGCATCAGATTCTCACCACTCAGCACCAGTTCAGAGGTTCCTTTCTCCCCACTCCCCACCCCCAGGCACAGAGAGAAAGAGGGAGGCAGAAGAGAGAGGGGGGAGGGGAAAGAGAGAGAGAGAGAGTAAGAGAAAGAGGGAGAAATGGAGAAAGAGAGAAATGGGAGGGAAAGAGAAAGAGAGAAAGAGAAATGAGAGATCCCAGGGTTTTGTTTTCTGTGGGAAATGGGTTCAAATGACTCTTCGGGTATTTGAGTTGCAGAAACAAGCAGCCAAGCTAAGTGCCTGAAGGACCCCACCCTGTCAGTGGGAGTCCAGGCACTTCAGTGAGTGACATGCTAGATTCATATTAGTGATCCGCGGGATTTAAAATTATGAGTTTGGATGCCATATTCCAAGTGTGGCCTTACCAAGGCATTATACAGTGGTATTAACACTTCATGTGATCTTGATTCTATGCAGCCTAGAATTGTGATGGTTTTTTTGGCAGCTGCAGAACACAGCTGGCTCATAGTTAAGCGATTGTCCACTAGGACGCCAAGATCTCTCTCAAAGTCACCACTATTGAGCAAGGTACCACATATACTGTACCTGTGCATTTTGTTTTTTTCTGCCTAAATATAGAACCTTGGTTTTTTTCACCATTGAATTTCATTTTGTTAGATAGCACCCAATGTTCAAGTCTGTCAAGATCCTTCTGTATCGTAAGCCTATTTTCTGGAGTGTTGGCTATTCCTGTTAGCTTGGTGACATCTGCAAATTTGATGAGTTCCCCATCTATTCCTTCATCCAAATCAGTGATGAAGATGTTGAAGAGTATTATACAGCCCAGAGAAAGCAAGAGGTACAATGGAAAAAGATGGATGAATCCCTATCTTGGTTTATTCTTTATTCCATGATTAGCATCATAATTAATCCAACCTTTTTTTTAACACAGTGGCTACTTCTAAACTATTGTAATGACAGTAATCCATATTGCTCAACTCTGTATATTCAGGAAGTCTGAAAAAAATAGATGTATAAGTGTTTATTTTTTAAGAAGTGCAACATACAAACTATTTTTAGTGACAAGGTCAAGTTGCTAACAAATTTCAATGTGAAACTGGCATAAAATAGAATAGGGTAGGAGAATTCCCATGATTTAGGCAGGGTCATGTATTGTCTTTATGTTATGTAAGAAACTTAAATAGTAGATCCTATCTCCTCCCCTCCTCCCCCCTCCCACCTGAACTTTTAGTTATAGTTGATAACTTGTATTTTTAGAGTGTTTTATTTTTATTATTTTTATTGTTTTTTAAAAAATTGTGTTATCCATTTTTAACATTGTAAGCAGCTCAGAGTCATCTCATTGGTGACAGGGGCAGCAAACAAATTTAATAAATAAATAAAATAAAGTTGAAGAAATATGCAAATATTATAAGAAAATGATGAAGAATGAAAAAGAAATTAGACATAACTTCCTTTTCATTTGCTGAACTAAGTTTCATTGATTCTCACATCATAAAGAAGGCTCTCAAATGAAAAGTTTAGATAAGTTCCAAGATATTTTTGAACTACTATATTTGACACAAAGCTTTCCTCTTAAACACAGGAAGAAAAGAGACAGACGTAGAATTCATAAGAGAGAAATGAAGACTCAGTTCAGTCCTGCAGTGAGTAATAAATATGTCAGCTAATGAAACATGGTTTTACATCAATTTCCTCTTTTCCACCTGCTTCAGAGTATGCTTAGATCAATTCATCAAAATTAAATTGACTGAATTCAACCAACTAAAGATTTACAAATCTGTCAGTGACAGATATGTAGTTCAGTCTGAATTTGGCCCATTTTATTCTCTTGATTGCTAAGGGAGTTTTCCGGTCTGGCTTTTATAAAATAACTTTTTAAATTGTATTAATTTTAGTCACTATTCATCTGATGAGGTGAGCTGTAGCTGTTGCAAACATCTCTCTTCCTACAATGTTGGTTCTTTGCAACTTTATGTATATTTCATTTCCTCCAAAAGTAACTTGCAAATCACTTTTGTAATACAGACACATCTCTTGAGTAATTGAGGCACTTTTAATATTTATGTTTTCTATAGTCTATCCCCTCTAATTTGATCAGAGATTATCCTTGCATAGTCAAAACTAGGCTGAAGGCTACACGATTGTTTGTTTGTTTTTTGAACAAATTTTATTATTTTCTTTTAAAAACACATAAACCAGCAAACAAAACATAGGCTGTAGTAACATAAAATATCTTTTTCTAGAAAACACATAGAATATCTTATTTAACGAGCAAGATAATTCCAATTTATCCCATTTCTATACAGGCACAATTTAATATATATATTTATCTTATCATTTCAACTTCATATCCTTTTCCAACTTCTCTTTACTGCTCCCTTTCATTCTGTTTAATTTTATTTCTTTTATCTTAAATTATGTATATTCATTATATATAATTTCATTAGTTCTCTTCCAACATCCTTTCAAACATAAACAAACATTACATAAAACATAAATACATAAAACTTCTTTTTGGGAAGTGGCTTACCCCGGGTTAGATTTTTTTGTACAGATGGAAATCAAATTCGTGCTCACATAATATACTATTTCATATCTTAATTAACATTCTATATTTTCTATATATTTTCTCTCTTCTATTCATTCTTTTAATTCTATTTTATTTATTTCATCTCAATTCAAATAATTATACTTGCATCTTTTGTCCGTTCTCTTTCAACCATCTATTTTTCCTTCCTTTCTAACACAATATTTTCCCTGTAACCACTGGTTGAAGAATGACATTTTATCTTTACCCTAAATTTTACACTTAAAATAATACATACTTTCCATACTGATTCTGCTTCGTACATTCTAAGTACTACATTTGAAAATAATAAGACAAACACATAATATTAAATTTAGTAAGTAATAGTAAAACCAAAAAAAGGAATATTGAGTTTATAATATAATAAAAGCAATATTTCATAGTAAATTAAACTCTGTTACCAAATCTTAAACATTTTCAAGCTTCTCTTTAATGCATTATTAATTCATGTAATATTTTAATTTTCTAATTCAATTTCAAATACTAATATCTACCAATCTTATGTACTTTTGCAGAATCATTTTTATAAAATTATATCTTACCCCTTATCTCTAAAAAAACCCTTGTTTTTTGGCATCTTGTTTAAAGCTTTTATGACTTCTCTTTCCTTTTTCCCTTCCTTTCTTATCAATTCTGGCTTTTTGACCTCCCCCCCCATCTCTCAAATTTCACTCTCTTAATCTTCCCTCTCTGTTGTATTTCTCTTTTCTGTTGCTTTCTGACATCGTATCGATTTTTCATCTTAATTTTCTTTTCCTTGGTTGCTTTTTAAAGTCCTGAATTCACCATTTCTTTACCCCCCCCTTATGCTTTTCTTCCTCCACTAAAAGTATCTGTCCATTAAAGATGGCTTCTTCTTCTTCTTCTTGGTCCCAGTCTTCCTGTCGCTGTTGTATTTCATGATAGGTAGAAATCACCATTTCTAAAAAGTGGAAAATAGATCCAGAAGAGCCCATGCCTTCCTGTTCCTCTTCTTTCAATTTTTGAAATTCCATTTGTAGATCTTCAAAAGATAATGCCATTTTTTCCCTTTTTTTGGAACAACCCAAATATCTTTAATCTTTCAAGAAGTAGTTCACAAAGATCCCAAAGTCACAAAGCAAGCCAAATCAAAACAAACAGTTCCATTTAGCACTTTCTTCTTTCTATATTTTCTCTTCCTAGGGTAGAATTCAAATAACACAGTTCCAAAGTAATCTTCTAGAAGTCCATAATATCTTTTATTTTTGATCTTATAAGCTCAAAGCAGTCTCCTTCAATACAGTCTTAAAATAAATCTTTACCTCTTCCCTTCCACTTATAACAAATAAAAAGAATTTTAAGTTTTTAATTCCAATGTCCAAAAATCCTTTATCCCCTTGGCTTAAAATTTCAAGTTTACCTTCTAATCCCAAGCAGGTTTTCCAGATTTCCAACTGCTGTTTCTGTGGGAAGAGAGAGTAAAAGAAAGTAATTTTCCCTTTCAGCTTTTTTTTTTTGCCGCTTTTACTATGTTTCTTGGGAGACAATGTATCCTTTGAACGTTTCAGTTTTCAGGGTATTTAGAGGTTTCTTGTAGTCCCGGTTCAGCCAAAACTTTCACCTTCACCTGCTTCCTCCAGCACAAATCTTACCCGGCTGCAGGCTTCTTTGTGGCGGCCATTGCTGACTGCCACTCCACTGCCTTGGGAAAAAGGGATTTTGCTGGCTGAGAAGGGGGTTTGCGATACCCCCAACCCCAAATCTGGATCCCCTCTCTCTTCAGCTGCCTCTACAGGGCAGCCCTATCCTCTGGATCCGTTCAGATCAGAGGAACCTCGGTGGCGAGCACAGCAGGAATCGCGGAGGATTGCGAATTCCTGCCACCGCCGAAGCCTTGCAAACCGGAAGCCTCAGGCTACACAATTGTTAACATAATTTGAAACTAATATTTATTCTTTAAGGAAGGAAATGTGCACCTTGATAGAATAGAATAGAATACATAGAGTAGAATAGAATAGAATAGAATGGAATAGAATAGAATAGAATTCTTTGTTGGCCAAATGTGATTGGACACACAAGGAATTTGTCTTGATGCAAATGCTCTCAGTATACATAAAAAAAAGACACATTAATTAAGAGTCAAGAATCATAAGGCGCAACACTTAATAATAGCCATAGGGTACAATAAGCAATCAAATCAAACTAGGAAACAGTCTGTATAAATCGTAAGGATGCAAGTGACAAGGTTACAGTCATACAGTCACAAGTGGGACATACTTGAGTATCACTGTGACTAATATGAATTCTATGTTATAACAGAACAATTATTTTAAGACATGGAATGAAATCAAGACAGACACGTTAAGGTAGGAAAAATTACAATTGTCTTTGTTGGGGAGAATTTATGGGGTTTAAAATTATTGTTTTGCCAAGGAAGATGATTTTGTTTTGAACAATTCTTATCCTGACAACTGATGTGGTTGTAAATCAAGGACTGTACAAAACTTTTATTGATCCACTGTTTCTGATAATCCAAATTTCCATTTGAAAAAGGACTGCTGTCCTCCCATCACCTCCAGCTGACTTTGATCCTCATTCATTTCAAATCACAAACTTTGTGGTTTCGGATTTTCCTTGTGTTGATCAGGATTATGTGGACCAAAATTCTTGTATTGAAATGGCTGAGTGAAAGAGTTGTAATACATATAAATATTCATAGCTCAGGAGAAGCATGACAGGAAATCATGCATGGGGCAATTGACTTTGCTAAATATACTCCTGAAATGTATGGGACAAGCAATGACATTATAATAACTTCTGCTCTTTATCAGCTTTTGTGCAAGTGACTGTCTTTTTGCTTGTGTAATCACATAAACCACATATAGTATAAAAAGATTCTGGATAGATCATATAGAGAATAGGAATAGGAATAGAATAGAATATGGAATAGAGTAGAACAGAATAGAATAGAATAGAATAGAGAATAGAATAGAGAACAGAATAGAATATGGAATAGAATAGAATAGAGAATACAATATGGAATAGAATAGAGAATAGAATAGAATATGGAATAGAATAGAACAGAATATAATAGAGAATAGAATAGAATATGGAATAGAACAGAATAGAATAGAGAATAGAATGGAATAGAGAATAGAATAGAATAGAATATGGAATAGAGTAGTATAGAATAGAGTAGAGTACAGTAGAACAGAACGGAGCAGAGCAGAATAGAACATTCCATATTGGTCAACTGTGATTGGACACACAAGGCATTTGTCACTGGTGCATAAACTTTGAATGTACACATAAGCAACAAAGTGATAAATCATAAATCATAAGACACAACCAACAAAGAGCTAGTCATAAGATGCCAATAGGAATAGGTAAGAGGAAAGATGAGAAGGATAATAGTGATGCAGCCCTACTACATGGTTAGATATCCTTAGGCACAAGACAGTGCTGTGAGAATTGCGGGTTTAGCATAGTGAAGGCATGACAGAAAAAAAAAAAAACACCTGTCTTTGTGTCTACCTAATTTGGCATGCAATGCCGTATAGCTGAGTCCTGAGGGAAGGAGTTGAAACAGTTTATGGCCAAGATGTGAGGGGTCTATATTTCACAAGAAGAGTTCTCCACTCCTCTACTTGTTGTAGAATACCTTATGCCACCAGACTTGAAATTCTAGAACTAGAAAACCTTGAATTACGCCGTCTTCGGTCTGATTTAAGTATGGTATATAAAATCATACATTGCAATGTCCTTCCTGTCAATGAATACTTCAGCTTCAACCATAACAACACAAAAGCGAACAATAGTTTGCAAGGTTAATTGCACCGAACTTGATTGCAGGAAAAATGACTTCAGCAACAGAGTGGTCAATGTCTGGAATACTCTACCTGACTCTGTAGTTTCTTCCCCAAACCCCAAAAACTTTAACCTTAGACTGTCTACTATTGACCTCACCCCTTTCCTAAGAGGTCTCTAGGGGGCGTGCATAAGCGCACCAATGTGCCTACCATCCCTGTCCTATTGTTTCTTTTATTTTTCTTATATGTACCCATTTCATGTATTCATAACAATGTATACACTTATACTTATTATCTTGTAAACAATTGACAAATCAAATAAATAAATATCAGATCTAGATTTTCTGTTTGATACTTGCAAGAGAAAATTGGCTTCTTTGTGCAGTACTCCAATATCTACACATTGATGGATCAAGCTCTTTGGAATGAAACACTTCATTTGGTAGAAGGTACCTCTGGAAAGGGCTAAGCAATGCATTCCATTTAATGAAAACTTTTAATGAAGACACCCTCCCTTTGCTGGCTTAGGTTAATCATGCAAAGCAAATTCATTCCCCATTAAATTGAAATGGTTTCTTCTCCCAAAAGAATCATTTGATTCTTGCTATATTTCTCATTGATACTGGGGGAGGGAGGGCAAGAAAGAGAAAATAGCCATGACAAACCAAGTTCTTTTACTTAAGGAGCATGAATAGGCTAAAATCTTTGCCTTGAAATTACCTCTAGGTTGCAGTACCAATGGGGCATTCCTGAAGTAAATGAGTTGAGGATTGGAGCATTTATACTAGACAATCTCTAAAAAGCCATATTTGGAACACGATAAAACTGTATTTTATGAGCCAGTGATAAATCCTTTAGAAGAAAGGCCATAAACACTTCAAGGTCACCAATTTTTATATCAGGTGATAATCCTGAGATCCAAACTATTTTCTGGATGATCTCTCACCCTCTGAAGAGCATTTATCATCATGGCAAGGACATCCATTTCTACAGTCATTATGTGAAATGGATTCAGTCTGACCCACTTCCTTCTGCAAATTTGAAATTTTATCATACAGACCAGGTTGCTGCCAGATTCAGTGATTAAAACTTATTGTAATTTTGGTTTAATTGATGATGGGACAATGATGGTAGAAACAGGATATCTGAAATCAAAGCATTTCTCCATTTAACCTAACCAGAATTCAAGCACTTGAAACTTTCAAGAAGAGATTGGACCGCCATTTGTCAGAAATGGTATCGGGTCTCCTGCTTGGGTGGGGGGTTGGACTAAATGATCTACAAGGTCCCTTCCAACTCTGTTAATCTAAATATCTAAAAATGCCCTGGCAATACTTTTTCTAGCATGTTACCATGACATGGCCTTCATCATAGTTCAACCCCACAACAAGACAGGCTTCAGATATGCTGCTCTATTGGTCCTCTTTATTTTGATACTATCCCAAAACAGGCACAAGGTCCATAAACTCTTCTAGGGCTATGCTTCTTCCCCTGTTCAGAGAGAGGTCAGGGAACTGACACTAACTGGGAAAAGAAGTTGGACAAGATTCAGCAAGATCAAGAGCACATTTCATTTCATGCAAGTATTTTTCTGCCAGTGCAAGGAAGAATGGAGAACAAGGGGAAAGGCCCATAATTGGAGATATTCTCTCTTCTTTCTGCTAATTTGAATTCTCCTAAGATGCTACTTGGAAGAAAAAAATCATGACATTTCCCCATAACTCATCATCTTGGGCAAATAATGCTTCTGGAATGGTAATTAGACTGGAGAAGAATAGAAAGGAAAGAATGTTGAACATCAACGAGCAGTTGGAAGAGATGATGAAAACTCCTTAATTGCACAATATATGGACAGACGTCACTGAAGTTTCAACTAGGAAACTCTGAGCATCCTTAAACCAAACCAGGTCCCCAAATCCTAGAGAATTCCAGGAAGCCCAGCACTCAAACAAATCAATCATCAACAGGCACACAAGGACAAACAATATCTACACGCCATTCATAAGAGACAATGCGAAGCCAAAAAAGGAAACAAAAAGGCCACAACACCTTCTTGACAGCAATCAACACTCACATAAACAGAGATTAACACCAAGATTAACACTAGACTAGGGGTGTCAAATTCAAGGCCCATGGGGCAGATCCAGTCCACGGAGTGCTTAGATCTGGTCTGTGGGGCTGCCCTGGAAACAGCAAAGGACTGGCTCACGGTGCCTGAGCCAGCAAAAATGGAGCTTGGGTGGGCCATGTGTGAGACCCTCCTGAGCTCTGTTTTCTCTGACAGCGGGTTGTAGAGGCCGTTGCAGCTGAAAATGAAGGTTGAGAGCCCGTTTTCACTGGCAGGTCACTCGGGCCACCACAGACACTCTCAACACGAGTGATGTCAAGCTGGCCACGCCCACTCTGGCCACACACCCCTTGGCCCCCCTGAGGTCAATCACAACCCTGATGCAGCCCTCAATGAAATCGAATTTGACACCCCTGTACTAGACCAACAATCAAGCAGTAATATCCCAATCAATGAATTGCCAACTCAAAAAATAAACAACAGCCTACCTAAGGAACCATCAAGGATACTCCTACCGATACTGACAGGGCAAGCCATTAGTACACAGAGAGCAAAGCCTATTCCTTTCTAGCACTGATGATGTTCCTTTGTTGGATAGTGAAATGTCCGCAAGAAAAGAACCAAGTTCAGAGAGAACCAGGGAACCCATAGAAAGCAAGTTGTTCTTCTCACTGTCGAAGTTGTTCAATCTGGTACTTTAGCTCTGCTTTTACCTAAATATTCTGGACAATAGAATAAAATATCTCACTCACCTTCTTTGGCAACAGGCAAAATTAATCTTGTGAGAGAAATCATACTACCTTGCTTTAAGTGGGACATCCCAAGATGCATCAAACCTTGTGTGATGTGAGCAATTTTAGCTGTGAAATTTTACTAAATCTCAGTTGGGAACTTTAAAATGATTTGAGATTTGATCATCTTATGACCACTGAAAATTAATCTCTTTTTAAAGAAACTATTTGGGGTTCTAGGTAGCATATTGACCATTCTGACATTTAGTTTTGGATGGAGGCAACTCTTGTTGGCTTGTCAGGAATTGGCAAGTGTTTATGCAACTTAATAATTCTTGTTAACTAGACTGGATACTTGTTTAAAACTTAAATGTCTGGGGAAATAATAGAAATCAATATAATTCACTGGAAGCATTTAGAGAGACGAAGAAAATCAATTTGCTTGCTGCAATTATATAGCCAGGGCCAGAGCTCTTAAAAATATAGCAGCCAAAGTTAATACAGGTTGTGTCCTCAGTTGATATATTGCTTATGTGTAGGTTGTACTCAACCAAAGAAAAGAACAAGAACATCTAGGAGCACAGAAGAAAAATGCTTTACAACCTGAAAAAGAAATAAATAAGAATGAAATATGTAAATAACATTGGAGCAAGTAAGACATGGAGCATACTGTGAGAGAAATCTCAGGATCTGCATTCACACATTTAACTAAATTGATTAAATGCCCAGTGGTTTAATTGACAGAATGTCTAAACTACATTGCTATAAACCTCTCTCTCTCTGTGTGTGTGTGTATGTGTGTGTGTGTGCGCGCGCATGTGTTTTGTTAAGTTCTGTGCATGGGCGCAAAGGATGGAGACGAGCCGGTGAACAGTGAACTTCAAACTCTTTATTTACATGTGAAAACAGCTCAGCTCCATAGCCGCAATGGGCCCCTTTATATAGGCAAACTCTTAACTATTTAACCAATGAAACACGGGGAGCGCTAGCTCCATTAACCAATGGGAGAGGCTCATTAATAGCCAATCAGATGGATCGAAACTAATCAAGGAGAGAAGCAGTTTCGAACTAAGAACTTCCTAATAGTGAGGACAATTAACCAGTGGAACAGCTTGCCTTCAGAAGTTGTGGGTGCTCTGTCATTGGAGGCTTTTAAGAAAAGATTGTCTGAAATGGTCTAGGGTCTCCTGTTTGAGCAGGGGTTTGGACTAGAAGACCTCCAATGTCCCATTCAACTCTCATATTCTGAGTGACCAAGGAGTGGCCTACAACCATTCCACATGAATTGGAGCTCTGCCTTAATATCCTAAAACCTAGCACATTTTAACCTGGAGAATAGGAACTGACTCCTGAGCACACATTTATCAAATACGCCAAATGGTTGCCACATGTTTCGATAGGCAGGAATGTATCTGAGCTGCTTTTCAAAATAAGCACTTCACTGGCGATAGTTACCTCCAACCCCATGTTATCTCTCAGGGGATCAGTCCTTTCACTATTTGGGAGGATGAAATGTGAGAGCTTTTAAATGACTTCTCCGATAAATATTTAAGGTAAAAGTAGAATGCATGCACATTTTTCATGTTTGTGACATTTGTTTATTTACATTATTTACATTGGTGAGAGCCTATCAAGAGGAACATGGCAGTTTGGGACTTTTCAAAGAAATATCGATGTTTGGAAGAATGCAAAGGCAGAAGATATGTAGCTCAAGCAACCATCTTGATTGCCAGAATTGCTGTCCCTAACCCAACACCCTAACCCAGGGGTCTCCAACCTTGGCCCCTGGAAGCCTGGTGGACTTCAACTCCCAGAATTCCACAGCCAGCTTTGCTGGCTGTGGAACTCTGGGAGTTGAAGTCCGCCAGGCTTCCAGGAGCCAAGGTTGGAGACCCCTGCCCTAACCCAATAACCCCCAGAGGGTTGTTGTTGTGGGGGAAATCGGAGGAGGAAGGAGTATCAGGTATGTTTGCCACTTTGAGTTACTTATAAAATAACAAAAGGTGGGATAAAAATCTAAATGGTATAAATTGTTTTTCAAGTTTCTACATTAATCTCTAAAAAGATCTGGAAACTTTGAGAATTAGATGAATAGGTTGATTATGAGATCTACACCTGCCAGAATGAGCACACATAGTTCATACATACATACATGAGAGAGAGAGAGAGAGAGACAAAGAGAGACAGAGACAGAGACAGAGACAGACAGACAGACAGACACACACACAGAGACAGTGAGACAGACAGGCACACACACACAGAGAGACAGACAGAATGCGTTAGCAGTTTACCTACATCCATAAACATAAAATAAAACATCCACGTTATTAAAGAGAAATAATTACATATAAACACACATAATCAAAAGAAAACCCATCAAATTATACCATCAAAAAGGTCTCTGAAATATTTCCACTTTTAATAGCTTAAGGAAAGCCAAAAATGTGGGGGATGGTTGAATTTAGTGGAGGGTTGGTGTTTCAATGTGTTGGGGCACCAACCAGAAAAGGACATTAGTAAGTCTCCAAATTCTGCCAGGAATAATAAAAAAAAAAATGGTAAAAATGGTCTTTAATAAAAATAGTCTTGCTTTGGAGCCAAGCCAGCTAGGGATTTAATCAGCCTTTTAAAACTTCACTTAGATGCTGAAAAGGAGTCAGAGCAGGGGTACCATGCTGACCAGTTTACTGAATTCTGAGTCAGTCGAAACTCAAGGGGTTTGAGTCATGAGGTTCTCATACTCTAGGTAGGGCTCCAACTTGATGTACGACACAGGCCTGGCAACAGTCCTCTTGGCCATGGCTTCAACCTGAGCACCTAACAATGGATAGCAGCCAATGAGCCCCTTTCCCACCCAAAGACTTTGTCCTTCAGGGATAGAACTTACTCCACAAAGTTGACAGCCCTCAGGGATGAAACAGTTGCTCTGCCTTGCTTGGATTTGGTATAAATTTCTTTTTCATCCCAATCCATATCTTCCCTTGCAGCTTCCAGATCCTGAGTCACAGCATCTTTAACGTGACCATTAAAGCCCTCACATCTATTTTCAGGCTCACATAAAAACCCTGAAAAAGATGTTCCTGCTTTAGTGAAGTCTGGAACATTTCTTCTGAATCATTTTCAAAAGGTGTGCAGCCCAATTAGATGTGATCACATGGTTGAGCCTGACCTGACACAGACTGACTCTTCTCTTCTCTTCTCTTCTCTTCTCTTCTCTTCTCTTCTCTTCTCTTCTCTTCTCTTCTCTTCTCTTCTCTTCTCTTCTCTTCTCTTCTCTTCTCTTCTCTTCCCTTCCCTTCCCTTCCCTTCCCTTCCCTTCCCTTCCCTTCCCTTCCCTTCTCCCCTCCCCTTCCCTCCTTTTTTCCTTTAAAAATTATTTATTGATAAGTATAACAACTAGGAGGTGTAGTAAAGATATTATGTTTTCCAAGCTTCCATCAAATGTTTTCTTAGATTTTGCAATGGTATAACCCAACATTTTATAAGGTGTCATAGCTATTTGTAATCTCTTTATTTGCTGTGAGATTTTATATTTTCCTGTGATGTTTCCTGTATATGTAGCTTATTAGCGTGTTTGTGGGGGTGGGAAGGCGATCCAACAGAATGGTATATATATATAAATCTGTGTGGGTGCATTCAAAGTATTCTTAGTTCATGTACCCCAGCATATGCTTCAGCAGAAGGGAATCCCATGTAGCCTACATAATTCTCTCTGGCCTCTTTCTTTTCTTTTCTTTTTTCAAAGCTTCTGAAATTGGAGAACATTGTGTTTTGGACAGAACATATCAAATAACTTATTTCCATAGACTCTATTCACCTTAAAATCAGTATATTTAATAACAATAACAACAAGAACAAGAACAAGAACAACAACAACAATAATAATACTTTATTGTCATTGTACGTATATACACAGTATACACATACAACGAAATTCACATAACACCCAGAGACCAGACTTAACATGCACTCACACATGACAATCCCCAAACTCACCCCCACCCTCCAAATTCCCCGCCCCCTAAAAATACACAAGCATCCACACAACAGATCAAGCAATACTGTCCAACAGCTCACTGATGGTGGTCTTTAACAGATAACAGATAATCAGAGTTGGAAGGGACCTTGTAGATCTTCCAGTAAAAACCCCTGCCCAAGTGGGAGACCCTACACCATTTCTGACAAATGGCAGTCCAATCTCTTCTTAAAAGTCTCAAGTGATGGTGCTCCAACAACTTCCGAGGGCAACTTCTGTTCCATGGGTTGATTGTTCTCACTGTCAGAAAGTTTCTCCTTGTTTCCAGGTTAAATCTCTCCTTGTTCAGTTTCCATCCATTATTCCTTGTCCGGCCTATAGGAGCCTTAGAAAATAGCTTGACCCCTTCGTCCCCGTGGCAGCCCTCAAATATTGGAAGACCGCTATCATGTCTCCCCTGGTCCTTCTCTTTACTAGACTAGCCAAGCCCAGTTCCTGCAACCATTCATTATATGTTTTAGCCTCCAGTCCCCTAATCATCCTGGATGCTCTTCTCTGTACTATTTCTAAAGTCTCAACATCTTTTTTATAATGTGGTGACCAAAACTGGATGCAGTACTCTAGGTGTGGTCTTACTAAGGCTTTATAGATCCCTTGATCTTGACTGTATCCCTCTGTTAATACAACTTAGGATTGCATTAGCCTTTTTGGCAGCTGCTGCACACTGCTGGCTCATATTTAGCTGGTTGTCCAGTAAGACTCCAAGATCCCTCTCACCATTACTGCTATTGAGCTTGGTTTCACCCAGTCTATATGTGTACTTTTGGTTTTTCTTGCCTAAGTGTAGGACTTTACTTTTCTCTATATTGAATTTCATTTTATTAGATATGGCCCAGTGTTCTAGTCTGTCAAGATCCACCTGGATCTTGAGCCTATCTTCTTGGGTGTTAGCTATTCCTGCCAGCTTAGTATCATCTGCAAATTTGGTAAGTGCCCCTTCTATTCCCTCATCTAAGTCATTAATGAAGATATTGAAGAGTACTGGGCCTAAGATGGAACCTTGTGGCACCCCACTGCTTACTTCCCTCCATATAGACTTAGACCCATTAAGGACTTCTCATTGAGTATGATTTGCCAGCCAGTTGCAAATCTACCTAGTGGTGTTGCTATCTATTCCACTTTTTTCTTTAGTTCATGTTAAGTGTAATTATAGCTCTGGAATAAAAACTGTTCAGAAAATGTGTGGTCCAAGTTTTAATTGTTCTGTATCTTCTGCCAGAAGGCAACAGTTCACATATTTAACAGTTCACATATTTATATGTGACTATCATGTCTGCAAAAGTCCTGATAGTCGCCAGATGGCCACACAAGAATGACAAATATCTAGCTGCTTGCTGTTTGCTACATAATACTGTGTCAGCCACAAAAGACCAGGTCCACAAGTGAAGTCCAATTAAAGTGACATATTGATAAATATCTATGGAGATTCTCAGTCAGCCAGGTCATGGTTGCCACAAAGGTGCTTTTTCAAAAGGCAACTGGATTTTCTGGTGTTCCTTTGAAGATGTTTTGCTTCTTATCCAAGAAGTTTCTTCAGCTCTGACTGGATGGGGACTAGTGGGGAATGGAAGGATTTATATCCCTTGCAGGCAGCTTGTCATTTGCATCCTTTTATATGGTTGTTGAAGCCCTTTGGATGTTTTATTTGTAAAAGCCTATGCACAAGAATCTTCTTAACTCATGGTTAGTACCTGCTTGAAGTTAGAGCCATAGAATTAAAGGGAAGTTGGACTTAATTGTTCTAGGTTGATCCCTCTTTTAACCCTGGCCCCTCCCACATACTACACCTATATGAGGAGTTGACTTACTAAGCCTTTTCCTTATTGCTTGAAATGTCTTTAATGCACCCAGGATCTGTCTATTTAAAATCCCTTCTATTTAAAGTTCTTGTTGTTGACTCCCATTTATTTAAATTAGATTTGCAATTTTCCATAGTCAGCTGCAAGCTTTTCTGCCTTACAAAATAGGGAACTGTTTACCATATAGGATCAATTTGGTTGTGAGAGAAGTGGAGCAATCGCCATGCCATCTAATTCTAAGGATTTTAATGTGCAGGAGATGAGGGATGGAAGTAGGCAAACTTCAAAGACATTTGAAAACTGACCATTCTATAACATTCTTAACTGAGAATTCTCCTAGTGCACATTAAATACTGGTGTCCACAACGCTCAGTTTTTTAAGAAGGCAATAAACCTATTTCTGGATTGTAGTATTACAGACAGCAAATAGAGTTGTATGAAATTAATATTCCAGGTATGAGAGTTGGGGCAGAACCTTTGTGTACTTTGTGTTGCTATTTGCATTTCCTTTTGTCATATTTTAAATCTTACCATTCCTTACTCTTCTATCAGGGCACTCCTGCAATTAGTCATAAACACACCTTGTTTCCAGCATCAGATAGAAAAATAGGGCTGGAAGATACCTTGGAGGTTTTAAAGTCCTTCTGCTCAAGTAAGAAACCCTATACCAGAAATCTCCAAACTTGGCAACTTTAATACTTGTGGACTTCAACTCCTAGTTCTGTCCACAAGTCTTAAAGTTGCCAAGTTGGGGGACCCCTCCCTATACCATTTCAGACAAATGGCTGTACAATTTCTTCTTAAAAACCACCAGTGATGGAGCACCTCCAACTTCTGGGGGCAAGCTGTTCTACTGATTAATTATTCTCATTCTCAGGAAATTTCTCTTTCGTTCTAAGCTGGCTCTATATTGAATTTATACATGTCATTTAAAAAATGCATAACACAGGTTGGATATTTATGTCAGCATCCATTTCCCATCTCCTGGTAGCTTAGAATCTCTGGAGTTAGTGAACTTAATAGCAGATTTTGGTTTAAAGCTGCACTAAAATTTGCATGCTCTCTTGTCTTGACTTATCCATTTTACATTTTGGTTTGCAATGTTGCCTAGATGTAGAGGTTTTTTCCCCCAAGAATTCTTCCTAAGACAGGACAGTCTTCTTTATAATTTGCATTTTTGTATAGTTTTTCTCTCTTGTAATATTGTTTTGCAAAATTTAGAATGAGTTTGAATGCTAAGGAGTCTTTATTTGGAGGCTTGTTTTTAGAAATGAAAAATTAGATGAGTTCATATTAAAATACAAATGAATTTTTCTCTCAACTTTAATGATGGATCAAGATGGTTGATCCTTCCCATTAATGTTCCCTTTAATGATGGATCATTTGATTGGTTCCTCTCCCTTCCCTCCTTCTGCAGAGTCATGCTATAAAACATGCTTGAAGAAAAGCATTTGACTCAATTTCTCCCCTTTGGATGGAATCAAGCTTCTTTGATTTTTTTTTTTTTGCTTCACAAAGCACTTTATGAGAAAGTTTATTTGATTACCATAGATGAGATTTCCAAAGATACATAAAAAGACCATCAGAAAATTCACTATTTAACGGGAACAATAAACACTGCTTCACTGACGAAGTATAATAAAAAGGGTTTAAATCAAGCAATGAGTGTCAGCTGTGAAATGGGAGTGTTGGGGTGGTTATGTTGAAAGAACAGTTTTTAAATGAAAAAGGAATTCTTATAGCAATAAAACTCTGTGGTCTCAGTCCAAAGTACTGTCTCTTTCAAGGTGACAGGCAGAATAATTCACATCTTTTAGTTCTCAGATATTCCAAGGAAGCTTTTCATAATATCTTCATTTTGTATGTTCTCGCCAGCATTGGTCAACTCTGAACAGGATCCATACCCAACATGGTGTCTGCCAGGACTCATTGTTTAAGTGGGGTCTTGTCCAGAGGTGGAATTCTACCAGTTTGGACCAGTTTGGGCCAACCGGATGTTAAATTTGCCTCTGGTTCACTGAACCAGTATTTGAACTGACTGGCTGGCTCCCCTCCCAGGAGTCTCATTGTCAATGAGGTAAGAGTCCATGCGGACGCTCTGGGAGGGGGAAAAAGAGCCTTCCCAGAAGTTCCGGTAGGCCACGCCCACCATGGACACACGCAGCCAGCAACTGGATAGCGAACCAGTTGCTGGGATTTTTGATTCTCATCCCTGGTCTTGTCTCTACCTCTCAGTGTGACTGTGGTGCTCCTCGACAAAATATCCATTACATTGTGTATGAGTGTCCATCAAGAGCTTACACCAGCCCAATGTCTTGATTTTTTTTAACCTAAACCACCCTGTCCTTGAATGGCTGGGTGGACTGGACATTAAGATTTGAACCACTATAAGCCCATGTATTTGCCATATGCTAAATAAATAAATTTATATGTTCGTATTTTCTGAAAAATGCTTTTTTGTCCTCAGAATAGTTTTGGTGTCTGGATATTTAGGTTAGAAATATTTTGATAAGAAGGACTAAAACTGGGAAGGGCATTATCTTATGATTAAAAGTTCCATTTTTTTCAGAGGAGAAGAAACATCCTTTCGTGGTTCTGACGGCTATAATGCCATGGACTCGTGCCAATAAATGGTGCTGATTTAAAAACATTTTTCGACCACATTCTCCTTCCCTCTTCCTTCTTTGTCCTCTTCCATTTTATTTGTGCTCGTCTTACGGAAAGACTTCCAGAAGATTGCAAGAAATTGTGCCACTATCTTTATTGATAGATGAATTTTAGGAGATTTTGGACTAGAAGCAACTCGCAGCCTGTGAAGCGTCTAGCCTCACGTGAAAAAGACCATCAAGGTCCAAACTCATGTTTTCCAATTCATGATATGGTGTAGTTATTTAGATTTCCCAACCTTTGCTTTCACGGGAACCAGCAGTTTAGAAGGAAAATGCCCTACAGCACAGCTCAGGATGGTAGCTCATCTTTTGTCATGATGACACACTCCATCACTATATTCACATAAGCTTTCTCATTGAATCCCAGTTCTGTCCTCTTTCAAAGCACATAGAACAATAGAGTTGGGAGGGAACTCAGAGGTTTTCTAGTCCAACCCTCCTCTCAAGCAGCAGAACCTATATGCCACTTCAGACAAAGATTGTCCATTCTCTTTTGGAAAGCCTCCAGTAATGGAGCACCCACCCCTTCTGAAGGCAAGCTATTCCACTGGTTTGATCGCTCTCACTGTTGGGTTATTTCTCCTTAGCTCCAGATTGCTTTGATTACTTTCCAACCATTGTTTCTTGTCTCGCTTTGGTGCTTTGGAAAATAGTTTCCTCCCCTTGTCTTTGTAGGAGCCTCTCAACTATTGGAACACTGCTATCGTGTTACTCCTTGCCTTTCTTTTCATTTGACTAGACGTAGCCAATCCCTGTAATTCTTCTTCATACGTTTTAGCCTCTAGCCCCCTCATCATTTTTGTTGCTCTTCTCTGCACTCTTTCCAGAGTATCAACATCTTTTTTACATTGTGTTGACCAGAAGAGTGGGAACGAAA
Source organism: Hydrophis major (assembly GCA_033807585.1). Lineage (NCBI taxonomy): Eukaryota > Metazoa > Chordata > Lepidosauria > Squamata > Elapidae > Hydrophis > Hydrophis major. Next base: position 18,750,410 of record CM066334.1, on the reverse strand, counting down.
TTTCATCCCTATATATGATATGACTGTCATGTATTGGAGTGACAATAAAGAAACCTTGACCTTGACCTTGACCTTGAACTGGATGCAGTATTCAGACGAGGTCTTAATGTGGCTTTATACCTATCTCTTCCAACTTAGGACTATAACCATGTTGCTTGTATCTTTACAATTTATATTGTTTTATTTGTTCCCTAGTATGATTTGATTGCTTATTAATAACCTATGACTATCACTAAGGGTTGTATCTTATGATTCTTAATGAATATATTTTATTTTTTCTTTATGTACACTGAGAGCTTATGCACTAAAGACAAATTCTTGTGTGTCCAATCACACTTGGCCAATAAAAAATTCATATTCTATTCTATTCTATTCTATTCTATTCTATTCTATTCTGTTCTGTTCTGTTCTGTTCTGTTCTGTTCTGTTCTGTCCTGCTGTATTAGAACTTCGATTCTATCCCTCTATTAATGCACCGACAGCTCATTTTTTTCCCCAGCCAACTTTCTAAAATTTATCTTGAATTTAATAAAGGCACACACTCACTAACACACACACACGCAAATTTAACAGGTAGAACAGAAGGAAGACTGCAGATAAGTCCATAACCATCATGGAGCCCATCACACACTGAAGTGTATGGAATAGAACATTATGAATCCTGGAATACCAGGAAGAAAATACTGATGTTTTCAATTAATTTGATACCTGCAAGATTTACAGAACAGCCCGGCTGGTTATCTAGAAAGGCAGTAAGAAAATTTGTAATAAAGCAGATTGATTCTAAAAATGAATTGAAGAAATTGTATCAATAATGAGGAAGTGAATGAGCCAGAATCTTGCCTCCAATATATTATCTTGTCCTATAATACTTGAATTTCTGATTTATAATCCATTACTTAAAAGGGAGGAGACACAGGCAATAAAGAGTCTGCTCAAATTCATTGGGATTGCCACAGCCTTATTTGAACTGTTTTGACATTCTCTATTGTTTAGAGCTACCATAAAATTAAAATGAAATAATAAAATGAAATAATTTGGCCACCAGAGGCAATTGCAAACTGTGGTTTCATCATTCAGGGGATAAAAAGACCACCTTGTAAAGCTGAGAGTTAAAATGAAAATAATTAATTGTAGCCAAGTTGTTTGACATGTTTTATTTTCATTTATTTCACACTGCTCCCCTACAGTGATGTTAGGATTTTAGTTTCCCAATTCCCAACTTTCATGGCTGACCAGCTGATTTAATATACTTAAGAAGTGTCACTATTGCCCTTGATCCCTGCTACTGAATTGGCATGAGGGGAGGAGAAGAAAAAAGCCTCTGTGGTTCTTCTGGCTTTAAGCTCACCCATTTTATGGAAAATAGAGAATTTAATTCTTTTGTTTGAACTTTAGTAGGCAGAATATGTTCATTTGAAATAAATTAAATTCTGGTATGGTGGAAAGTATTCCATAACAATGGACTTGGGAATAGAAAACAGTTACGCCTGCATAGTGCCATTATTAAACATTTAGATTTCATCGTACCATTGAATGAGACCACCAATAATTAAAGCTAAGGATAGAATATAATAATAATAATAATAGAGTTGGAAGGGACTTTGAAGGTCTTCTAGTCTAACCTCCTGCTTGAGCAGGAGAACTTATACCATTTCAGATAAATGATTGTCCACTTAAAAAAAAACCCCTTCCAGTGATGGAGTACCCTCAACTAGTTTGACACCCTCATCTTTGTCTTTCTAATATTGAAATACTGCCATCATGTCTCCCCTGGTCCTTCTTGTCATTAGACTAGATATGCCCAATTCCTGTAAACATTCTTCATATATTTTAGCCTCCAATCCCCTAATCATCCCGGTTGCTCTTCTTGGCACTCTTTCCAGAACTTCTCAACATCTTTTTTATAGTGTGGTTATCAGAACTGGATGCAGTATGCTAAGTGTGGTCTTATTAAGGCTTTGTAAAGTCGTACTGGATAAGTGATTGATAAGTCTAAAGGAGGGGTTTCCAAACATGGCAACTTTAAGACTTGTGGACTTCAACTTCCAGAACTTCTCAGCTGACATAGCCCATACCTCTGGTCCTGAGTTTTTCAAAGATAACTCTTGGTTCAAAAATAAATGTTTGTATCCTACCAGAAGTTACACTCTCAGTTCTTTCCTCCATAACTGGATTGAAGTGCACTCAATCTATTCTTGGAATGGCAGGAAATGATACCAATAGTCCTTGACTATTCGTATCATTTCCATATCGAGCCCAAAATTTCTGTTGCTAAGTTTCTGTTGCATTTGCTAAGTGAGTATTTCTGTTACACTTGCTAAGTGAGTATTGCCCCATTTTATAACCTTTTGTTTCCACCTTTGTTCAGTGAATCACTGCAGTGTTAAATTGGTAAATCTGGTTTTTCCATTGACTTAATTGTCAGAAGGTTACAAAAGCTGATCACGTGTCCCTAGGACATTGCAACCATTTTAAATACATGCCAAGTGTCTGAATTTTTGGTCACATGACCATGGGGGAATTCTGCAATGGTCATAATTATTGAAAAATGGTTGTAAGTGACTTTCCACAGTGCTGTTTTAACTTCGAACTGTCACTAAATGAATGGTTGTAAGCCAAGGACTATTTTCTCATAAAATAGGCCCTCCCATTGCTGATTCCTCTTTTATCTCTATTGCCTCTCTCCCGGTCACTATATTTCTATATATTTCTTCAAGTTAAAGGGGAGAAAGCTTAAGTTTTTACATACTCTGAGGTTGTCCTGGAAGAGTGCAGAATGAATAACAAAAGTCTAAGGATGACATTGACTAAGAATGCCTCATTCTCTTCATGAGCTGGGGCCAGATAAAGGCATTGCCATAAGAGCATAGCAGAAAAACAATATTGCCAGTGTGTGTATGGGCCAGACATAAGTGAAAAGGCATTCAATTTTTCTTTTTCTTTAGAATTCAGACCGAAACTATAATAAGAACCAGAGTATAAACTCATGATAAGAACTGTTCCACAATGGCAGAGACTCAGGGTGGGCTTCAAAATTTTTTAGTAAAGGGTTGCTGGGTGGGTGTGGCTTAGTCAGCCTCCTGCATCACGGCGGGGAGGGGGCGTTGTTTCTTTGAGCTTCTGGGAAGATGAAAATGGCCTTTCTAGGCTCCGGAGCTTTGCAGCATATAAATGTGGAATTGCCACCTTTCATGCTCCCTTCCTTCCTGACAATTTTAGAAGCTTGATTTTGAAAAGATGGAGAAAATCCCAACTGTGAGCAAAACGGGTGGGTGGCTGACTCCAGTGAGTCACAGGAAGCCCCTGTGTGTTCTAGAGGGTTATTATATTCCAAAGCTTCTCTGAAATGCTGAATAATGTTTTGCTGATATTGGTTTGGATTTTTTTTAAAAAAAGAAACCATGTTATTTTTATGACAGCTGAAAGATAATAATGCCGCAGAAGCTTGCCTTAAAAAAAATAATAATTCCATCTCATCTTCTAGCTTTCCTTTATTGTTATTTGGTATGTGGAATAATTTTAATAGTAGCAAAAAGCAATGAAAACCAATGAGGATTTAAGCTTTAGGTGAATGTCATAATTGTGAAAAATCCATCTTTTTCTTCAGGCAATCTTGCCACTGGATGAATCATCATATAGTGAGACCCAAAAATGTCTTTCTGAAAACAAACATAAAGTCTTGCTGAGACAAATATATAGAAATTAGATTTGGTTTGGAATTTTTCTTATGTAAATCCTGAAGGTGCTCACTATGGTAGAACAAATGTCTTCAGGGGCTGTCACTTTTAGTAAATTGCTTATCTAGTGAAGTCTGCAGGTACAGCTAGTTGATGGGACCATATCATATATTTGATATGTATACAGTGCGATTTGCTTCCAAAGTACAAAGGGAAGAGAGGGATGGAACTTGGAAGTCAACTGAAACAGAAGGAAAATAATTTGACTTATGAATGAAGGTGAATATATGTGTCCCAGGATAATGTTTCAGATTCCAAACTGGGTCAGTCCCTGGGACCAGAGGTTTTGTCTTTCCATTGGCCAATTACATGCTAAATAATTTGACTGATACATGGAGAGGAGGACAAGGCAGAATACTCACCAGGGCCAACTCACCATAGGACAACTCACTGCAGGTCAATTTTAAAAATCTATTTAATCATTTAAAATAAATAAATAAAAAATTAATTTTTGCCATTCACTTTTCATTCGGTCCCTCCCTTTGCATCCTTTCTTTAATGGTTGTATTCCATCATTTCTTTGATATTAATATAAACTCTTGTCCTGCAGTGAGTTGTCCTGTGACAAGTTAGCTGTGGTGAATTGTCCCACAGGGAATTGGCCATGACAAGTAGGCCATGACAAGTTGTCCCTGGCAAGTGGGCTGTGGAGAATTGTCATAGACCCTGGACAAGGGTGAGGTAAGATAATTGAAAGACTCTTTGCATGTAACTTTTTTCTCTATCCACAATATTTTTATGTTCATGTTTTAATTAAAATTTTAATGCTATTCTGACTTGTATTTTCTAGTGAAGAGATCTGTGTGAAGTCCTTCGGTTGGGAACTTATTCTGGAGGTGGAATATTTTCCAGGCACTGTAACAGACAATTTCTGATTATAAAACAATGGATAAAGAGAAAATATGAATAGGAAAGGATAAAAAAAGAAAATGGACATTCCATGACACAGTCATATTTTCCTGATCCTTCATGATATAAGATGATACACATTAACCTGTGTAAGGACTCCAGTGCCAACATTTTTCTGTGAATGGAAAGAACATATGGCCAAATCGTTCCTTTTTCCTCTTCTTATCCTTTATTTGGTCCTAAGATTTGTAAATGTTTCAGCAATTGGTTGTGATGGAATGGAGATATTGTTTCTTCAGATTCCCTGTGTGAGAGGTTTCCAGTACTAGTGGCAAAAATTCATTTTTGTTGTTTTGGAAAAGGAAAACACAACTTCTGCCAAATTGTCTCCTTCTGAGTCCTTTCAGAGGTCCATGAGTCAAGGGCATTCTTGGAGATGCCTCAGCCCACTTTCTCAGTTGCATAACTGCTTCCCCAAATATGCTCCACATTGTTCAGAGACATTGAACTACAGAGAGGCTTGTTATGTGTGTTCTCCTGATGGGACTTTCCCGTCTGGGTTTTAGTCTTGGACCATATTGCCACCATCTGGATCACATGACATGATGTGTCCAAAGCAAAGGGGTCATTTGATGTCTATGGGCTTAAAAATAACACACATTCCACCCTGACATTTTTTGAAACCAATAAGCTTTTCTGTGCAGCCAAACTCCTGCTGAGTTTGGTGATGGTTTTGCAATGTCACTGAAATGGCTGTCAGGAATGTCACCACAACATAGAGTCACCCTAAAGCCTTGGATTAAAAGTAAGGGAGAACCACAATGGAATATATAATTGGCATTCCATCTCACCAATGTTTTTCCACATGGTTTTGCACCAAAAGGCATGCTAAAGCTAAAATCCTTCAAAACCTTATTGGTGGTACAGTTAAACATAATCATGGGCAATGTGCTTTCCAATATGGAAGAATTATAGCTTGGAGATAAAATCATGGGAATGCGATGCTCCAATATAGTCATTCCTGGAAACGCTGGAGATAAACGATGAAGTTCAGTTCAACTTAGGTAGCGTAGTCTTCTGTCCTTCAGCTTGGCTCATCATGGTTTTAAAAAAGTCAATATTTTAATATACTGTATTATGGTGCACACCCAATATTAGAACCTGTGGGATCTAATATTGTACTCACTTGCCCTCCTCCTCCTCCTCCTTTAGAATAGAATAGAATAACAGAGTTGGAAGGGACCTTGGAGGTCTTCTAATCCAACTGCTCAAGCAGGAAACCCCATACTATTTTAGACAAATGGCTGTCCAATCTCTTCTTAAAAACCTCCAATATTGGAGTACACATAACTTCTGAAAGCAAGTCATTCAACTGGCTAATTGTTCTAACTGCTAGGAAATGCCTCTTTGCTTCTCTCCTTGATTAGTTTCCATCCATTACTTCTTGTCCTGCCTTCAGATGCTTTGAAGAACAGGTTGACCTCCTCCTCTTTGTGGCAGCCCCTTAGATTTTATTTTTAGATTTATTTTTTGTGCCTTCATGTTAGCAGCTATCTGGACAAGTGGAACTGCCCAGGCAAGTACTGCAGGGGTTTTTTTTTGGACGTGGTTGGCCTTTGTATCCTTCCTAGGACTGAGAGAGATTTTGACTGGCTTTGTGCCTAAGGTGTGTCTTCCAGTTTTTAGCCTGATGCCTTAACCACAATGCCAAACTGGCTTTCAGTGTGCCTCTAATATCTGCCTTTAAATAAGATAGAGTTCTGATTGTACTGTCATACCCTCCATATCCTCCATACAGAATACCCGAGACTGCAAAACCAAAATGTAATCATGGTAGTGGGAAAATAAATTCCGGTCTTGATTTTAATCTATGTCTCCTTGCTGCTCACTTTTCTATAAAAGTTTTTGGGCTGCATTGGAACCTACCATTTTCATGGTGGTGGTGGTGGAGATTTAAAATGATTCTCACTTGGACAAATCTAATAGCTCAGAAATAGAAAGCAAATTATGGGGAGATCTGCAGAACTGCAGATTTTTTTCCTCTTTTTCTTTTCAGTGGCACTGGAAAAGAGAGAGATGCTGTCACTCTGAGAACAAAACAGAATACCTGAGACTGCAAAACCAAAATGTAATCACAGTAGTGGGAAAATAAATTCCAATAAGCTGTATAAAACAAGCTCTACCATCACTGATCAAATACATATTTTATAAAGTACCTATTGCAACTGGATACGGTAAAACATTCATGATCATGCACACAGATGTTGATCTTGCCTTGGAGTGAAAACATAAAGACAATATTGGAAATATGACTCAAAATACTTCAAATGTGGGCTCCAATGATTATTCCTAATATAATATACTCAACTGCAATTCCAGTGTTCATTTTAATATGTACAATAATGTTCCTATGGAAACCAGAAATTTCAGGTCTTTCTGTGACTTGGGCAGCTGTTACCAAAATAATCCCTTCCTTCCCTCCTTCCTTCCTTCCTTCCTTCCTTCCTTCCTTCCTTCCTTCCTTCCTTCCTTCCTTCCTTCCTTCCTTCCTTCCTCCTGCTTTCCTCCTTTCTGACTTAGAAGATTGATGTCAATCAGGAAACATGGCCAGATGAGCTAATACTACTTTATTGTAAAGCTACATTAACAGAATCTTGCAAGTTTGAAAGTAGAATTCTCTCTCTGGCATCATTTTTACAGCCCAACAACTTAGTGAGGGTTCTTTTTGAGTCTCTTGCTTTACTCATTATGTAGCTGTGGGCTACACTCTCTCTTATCTGACCATTCCCTAGGTAGAAACTCTTTGCCTGGTCTCCCAGGTCTTTTACACATATGATTATATTAGCATTGGCAGAAGAATGACACGCTGTGGTAATTTTAAATGGCATTTGAGTTTTAATTAACTCAGCTGAAATGTGGTATTTTTCACCTAAGTTCAGCAATCAAATGTGGTTGGATTGTACCAGTCTTTTGATATCAGTCCTTTCTCTCCACGAAAGGACAACCAAACTTTAGTATAAAGACATAGACATATGTCTCTAGATCTTTCAACTTTATGAAAACCTAGAATTAAAATTCTACTTTTGAAAAATGTCAGATCTCTATGGACCACAAGTTCTTGAAGTAATTTCTATTTTAGTTTTGAAAATTGCAACAGAAAAAGTTCTAAAAAATGTTCTGAAAATATCCTAAAATTTCGTCAGATTCCTATATATCCCAGTGTTATCTTAAGGAGAAAAAGATTGTCAAATGACCTGTTTGTGTGCATGTAGGGAGAAACAGAATAATAGGAAACTACTGTAGATGTGAAGCTTGTTGGGCTTTGGTGCGGTCAAGTTGGATTGCAGCTCTATAAAAAAAAACAAGGTGCTGTTTTAAATTCCTACTAATGTATGATTTCATTTGCAAAATTGAAACAGGACAGTAAGACAGGATGTGCATCTGAGATGAGGAAGAGTTAGTATGACTGTATATTTTGGACCATAGTCAATCTAGATCTTGGGAATGCTTAGACTTCTGTCTGAATCATTACACTATGTCTCAGAGACATCATAACTCACTGATAAGAACATGTTTTGTATGCAAGGGCACCAAGTTTGTATCTTCACATGGAAAATAGGACCCAGAAAGAAGGTTGCCTGAGACATCAGAACTGGCTTACTACCTTCCATATGCTGTTGGCCTGCAAGTTGAATCATCATGGGCAATGGTCATGGATGGTGGACAATACTCATGGATGGTTTGCAGATTTTTTACCCCTGGGGTAGTTCAGATTGCAGAAGACACAGAAAGAAGGAAAGTTTGAAACAACTAGTATTGGACAAGATTGATAGGAATGTTTGTCTAAATCTGTGTTTCTCAAACTCAACAACTTTAGGGTGTGTGGACCAGCTCCCAGAATTCCCCAGCTGACATGCTTGAATCTTATCTCATTTGGAGGATTATATAAGACATAGGAAACTGAGCAAGTCCAATTACTGAAAAATAAATAATTTTGCGTTCTTACAAAATTATTTTTAGTTTGAGTAAACCCCAAGTAGATTCTAAGAACAATTTCAGAATGAACAAGGTCATTCAGAATGATTTAGCTTTCTTGAGGTTAAATTGAAAACTTTCATTTGGATAGTACTTATTCTTCCATACAGCTGATTTTTTTTCCTCTCTCAAATATAACAGCATATATTTCTTATAGAAAACTCTCAGTTTAGTGGCAGAATCTCATTTTAAAAAATGAATCATGAAGCAAAGGATGGAGAAAAAAACAAACCTCCAGCCAAAGTGAAAACTCATTTCAAAATAGAATCAAATAATGGAACAAGATGTTGTAGGACATCTTATTTACTTTTTTTTCTAAGTTGGAGTGACCTTTAGCTCTAGAGTATGTTGAGGAAGCCTAATCCTTTGCTTTATGCAGGAAAATCAGAGTTAGAGTATCCTCAATAAATAATTAGTCAACCTGAAAATATCTCTAGTGGCAGAGAGCTTACCACACTTCTTAGTTGAGTGTCAAACTGTTCACGCCATTCAATACTTTCTTAGCATGATAAAGTCCAATATGTGTCAATGTTCCATTTTAATATCATTCTAACACTTGCCTGACTTGTACTATAAATAGCAATATTGGTGTAAAGTCATTCGGTGGCCACTTCAATAGGTGCAAAATCCTACTGAAAGAGATAAATGGGAGGAAATGTATAAATTGTCAATTTGTTACCAACAGCTGTTCCATCTGTATTATCAGTCTTTGTAATTAAGGATTGTTTTGTTACCAATTTAGACAGTGTTTGAAGATGTGTTTGAAGTAAAAAATCATCTTCCCACAATACCAATTACATAAAAAAGCCATTTCATGTCAGTTTTATGCACATCTATGTAGCTCAGGGTTGGATTGTGGAGTCTCTTGGTGCTCTCTGAGCATAGTTGTTTGCTTGCAGATGTTTCATTACCCACCTAGTAAATACTGGTAGGTGTCTTGAAAATTCATGCAATCTACTGATATAGATTTGTACGTGTTTAAAATGTCAGGAAGATAAAGGCGATCCAAGATCATATCCCACTTCAGTGATGGTGTGGTGGAATGTAGTCTAGATTCCCTGGTGGGAGGGGGATGCTTTCCAAAGGATCAAGGGACAACAAACTTTAGACAGTTTGGCTGAGAGGAAGAAAGTTAAGATAGCTTCTCCCATAGAAGTTCTTAGAGTATATCTTTAACGATGCAAGTAAAGTTGAGCTTTAGTTTCTATGTTTAGGTATAGAACAATAAAGAAAAGTGCTTAGAAGAAACTCAGCACATCTCTCTTGGGTTTTGGAGCCTGACAGAGAGAGTTTACTGGGTGTTCTTTCTTATTGTTATTCTTTGCCTAACCTACTTCACAAGATGGTTCTTGAGAATGGAAGTGGAATGTGTGGGAGGATGAAATCTTTAGAGCTTTTTGACCTCCTTAGAAAAACGGCAGATTCTTAGGTGTGATAAATAAGCAAAATATTTGGTGACAGCATTGTGAAAATCTATTTAATTTTACTTTATAAAAGAACTGAGTTTCTCCTGATTGCTCTGACACAGCAGCATGCAGTCAATTGACCAATTTGGTCTTGTTCTATTTCCAATGCTATAGTAGGTGAGAAGTGAGGAGATCAGGTTTGGTGGTCACATTCATAGGAACTCTCTAGGTCAGGGGTTTCCAACCTTGTCAACTGTTAAGACTTGTGGACTTCAGCTCCCAGAATTCCTCAGCCAGCTTTGCTTAAAGTCTTAAAGTTGCCAAGGTTGGAGACCCCTGCTCTAAGTGATCTTAAGTCCCTTTCAACTATTTCAGAAATCAGAGCTGAAGAAGCTTCTTGGATGAGAAGCAAAACATCTTCAAAGAAAAACAAGAAAGTCCAGTTGCTTCTTGAAAAAGCACCTTTGCGACTATTTCAGGGATTGAGTTCTATTTCTTCCTCCCAGAAAACAGAAATCAGTCTAATTTCTGATAATACATTCATTGTTTAATCAGCAATGTCACATGTTGCTTCCTTTTGTTTTTCTTGATGTAATGACTTTTTCCTTTTGTTCACTCACTATTCGGGGGTGGTGGTTTTGATGTGTATCTCTGTGCAGATTGACTAAGAGCTTGATCATGCAAATCCCTTCTCAATGTGTCTTCAGATTTAGGAGAACTAATTGTCATTTTCTGGGAAAGAGGAGAGCAGGGAAAAAAAGTTTTTCTAAAAGCTGAATTAGTCAGTCCATAGACAACTTCCTTTTCAGTGCTGATGGAAATGAAATAGAATAGAATAGAATTCTTTTATTGGCCAAGTGTGATTGGACATACAAGGAATTTGTCTCGGTGCATATGCTGTCAGTGTACATAAAGAAAAAAATAAAATATATTTGTCAAGAATCATAACACTTAGTGATAGTCATAGGATACTAATAAGCAATCAAATCATACTAGGAAACAATAAAAACAATATAAGTTGTGAAGATACAAGCAACATGGATATAGCCATAAGTGGGAAGAGATAAGTACTAATAAGGATGAGAAGAAGAATGGTAACACAGTCTTCATAGTTAATTTGACAGTGTTGTGGGAATTAGTTGTTTAGCAGAGTGATGGCATTCGGAAAAAAACTATCCTTGTGTCTAGTTGTTCTTGTGTGCAGTGCCTTATAGTGTCGTTTTGAGGGAAGAAGTTGAAACAATTTATGTCCAGGATGTGAGGACTTTTGAGTTGCATACAGAAGTCTTTCCTGTTACCAACCCATGAAACCTATTCAAAGCTTTCAGAGAAAGCCGTAAAAATTAGTGGCATTTATAAAGTTTTAATCTCCTTAAAGCATAGCAGGGTGGCCCAAATTAAAGGGAAAATGTTGCTCTTTGCACAATGCAAAAATGTGGAGGGGAGATGGGGACAGAGAAGGAATGGGATTCATTTTCCTTTGGCATAGTAGAGAGGTGATTGTGAAAAAGGTTTTTTTTTTTTTTTTTATCACTTTTCATATTCCATGTGGACTGGAGCCCTTAAAAAGTATGAAAATAAATATACAAATCTTATACCAGTCCAAAACTGGTGAACCGAAGTGGAAATCTCTCTGTGTGTTGTATTATACAGTTACTGGGTTCATAAAAGGGTAAAGGTCAAGGTTCCCCTTGAACATATGTGCTCGTTGTTTCTGGCTCTAGCGGGTGGTGCTCATCTCCGTCTGAAGACGTCTCCGTGATCATGTGGCCAGCATGACTAAATGTCAAAGGCGCACAGAACGCTGTTGCCTTCCCACCAAAGGTGGTCCCCATTTTTCTACTTGCATTTTCACATGCTTTCAAACTGCTAGGTTGGCAGATGCTAGGACAAATAATGGGAGCTCACTCTGTTACGCAGCACTAGGGATTCGAACTGCCGAACTGCTGACCTTTCTGATCGACAAGCTCAGCATCTTAGCCATTGAGCCACCACGTCCCTCCAATGTATGGGAGTTCATGCATTGTATAAATCACCTTGTGAATTGGTTTGCTTTTTTTTTCTTAGTGTGATGTGCAAACCAGGGAATAAAAACCTTCTCTTTCAGAGAGATCAGCCATTTCACCAAGCCTCTAAGTAAGGCACAGATATTCAAGGGGCAGAGATAAAACTGCTTTAAAAGGCAGAGATAAAACAGCTTTAAAGGAAGAGGGACAGCAGATTAAGAATGAGTCAAAGGGGTTTCTGGTTTTTGCGTGGCTTCGGGACAGCAGGAATTCGTGGCCGCTCGCTATTCCTGCTGTGCTAGCCGCCGAGGAACCCCCGATCCAAATGGGTCAGGGGGATATGGCTGCCCTGTAGGGACAGCCGAAGAGAGAGGGGAGCTGGAACTGGGGGTTGGGGGTGTCACAGACCCCCTCCTCGTCCTGAAAAACTCCTTTTTCCCAAGGTGGTAGAGCGGCGGTCAGCAATGGCTGCCACGAAGAAGCCTGCAACCCGGTAAGATTGTGCTGGAGGAAGCAAGAAAAGTGAAAGTGCTGGCTGAGCCGGGTCAATCAACATCCTTTAAATTCGCTGGAACTGAGCTGTCTGAATTGCTGGAGGATCCCTAAGAAGATCGAAAGCGGCGGAGAAACTGTTAAAGGGAACTTTTTTTTTTCTTCACTCTCCCACCCCATGAAAAAAGCAGAAGAAGATTTGAAATTTGTTTGGGCACTGAAAGTGAAATATTCTGAAAGTTGCATGGACATTGGACTTAAAAATTTAAGAAATTGGAAAACCTTTATTAGAGGTATGGATTTCTGATCATTTAAAAATTGATGTTGCAAGTGGGAAGGGAGCGGAAAAATATTGGAGCAGAAGTGGAAAAAGGAGGAGATTGCCAAGAATATTAAAAAAAGAAATATGGTAATTGGACCTCTTTGATTAAACAGTAACCCCAGAAAGAGAAATAGAAGAAGAAAGAAAAGTGTAAACTTTTGGAACTTTCTTTTTGAATTACTTTTGACAAAAAATATTTGGGTGGCTGTTTTGGGGAAAGTTTTTCTTTTCAGGATGGCATCGCTTGTGGATGAACTAAAGATTGAATATCAAAAATATAAAAAGGAAGAACAAGATGGAAAAGATACTTTGGGCACTTTATTTCAATTTTTAGAAATAGCATTATGTACTGATGAAAAGTTGATTACACAACAGAATGACTGGGACAAAGAAGAAGAGGAACAAGAAGCCATCTCTGATGAACAATGGGTTTTTTCCGGGGAGGAGGAGAAAGAGGATAAGAAAAAGGGGATTTTAAGGTTTGAAAAACAACCCAAAAAAAGAAAAATGAGAGGAAAGGTGGATGCAAGGTTAGAAAGCAAAGGAAAGGGAGTAAGAAAAGGGAAGAGGAGAGACAAAGGGGTAAAAAGGACAAGGAGAAGAATAAGCAAGAGAGAAAGGGGGGATGAGAAGCCTCAATGGTGGGAAGCAAGATCTAAAGAAAAAAAGCTTATTTAGAGACAATGGGTGAATCTAATTAAGGATAAAAGGGGGATTCTGGAAGGTATATAAGATTGTGTTTTTATATGTGTATTTAGAGTATAAAATTTATTGTGTAAATTTAGAATTTATTAAACAGAATCCCAAGATAAATTAAGTGTTATATGAAGTACTTTTAAGTTAGGGTAAAGGCGTCACTCCAAATAGTGTATAGGAGAAGTATAGTAAAAGAAAAAAGATGAATGGATAGTTGGAAATAGAACAGACAAAGAATGTTATTGAAAATGGTTATAAGCTGTTATGCTTTGATTGTTTGTGCACTGTTTTTGTAAAATTAATAAAATTGGTTTATGAAAAGAAAAGAAAAGAAAATGATAACAAGATATGGAAGGATATATAAAATGAATATGATGTTTGAATTTGTGTCTGTGTGAAGAGTTTTAACCCGGGATCAGGCAGCCTTCAGAAAAGATGTTTTAGTTTATGTCTTGTGTATTGTGTTTGTAAAATTAATAAAATTTGTTTAAAAAAAAAAAAAGAATGAGTCAAAGAAGGAAACATTGCATTGCTCACACTCTAAAGGGTATGCAATCTTGGCAATGTTAAGACTTATCGACCCCAGCTCCCAGAATTCCCCAGCCAGCATGAGTTGAAGTCTACACGTCTTAAAATTCCCCAGGTTGGACCCTTCTGCTCTAAATGCTCTTGCTCATTACGCTGAAATTAAAACATACAGTGACTTAGAGAGGCATCTCCACAGCATGGCCAGTTTATTAAAGACATTAATGCATTTAACCTAACTGTTTTCTGTTACTACAATCATAGTTTTTGTGTGAGCAAGAACACGCTTGCTAAAAGTGTCAGTATGAAGAGATGGAAGATGTTAGTGTTAGGAAACAAATTGTTTTTGATTCATTAAAAAGAAAGTCCTTAAACCAGTCTAAAACATATATGTTAGCCACAATGCTTTTTGCAGCTGGGAGATAAGAAATAGTGGGGCGAAGAAATGCTTAACCTACTCATTACATCTTACTACCATGACCTGCCTGAACCACACACAGACATGTAATGTGGTTGATTTGGTTTCAACTTAACCATGGGGATTTGTAAAACCATGTTTATGGTTCTAGGCAAGGAGGGGCAAGAAGCAGCCCCAGAGCTCCATCTGAGCCACATATCTTTTTTGGAGTGGAGGAAGCCCCTTTGACCAGGATGACTCAAAAGAGACATTGCTTTCATCCATCTTAAATAGGAAACAGTTGAAAACTCTAACAGAAGCCCCAGAAGATTATTAAACATAGTTTTAACACATTATGGGCTATCTATGGCTTGGGTAGCTCTGATCAGACTCAGGTAGAATTTGTATGTTCTCTGTGTCCAGACCAAGAGGTTATGTTGAGATTCCTTCTGTCAATTAGGTTAAGAGGATGGGGGGGGGACTACCCAGAAATAGACTTGGACTTCAGAGTGAGCTTGTCCCCCTCTCTGTTAATATTTCAGTAGGCAGTGGAAACTATTCCTTTCTCATGAATCTTCAGGAAGCATCTGTTTGGCGGTCGTAGAGCAGCATGACGCCTTAACGATGATATTTGAATGTTTCTGTTGGTATAATGCCATCAGGAATCCATTGAGGATACCAAAAATAAACAAATAGATTCTCCTCAAAAAATCAGCCCCTGCACACTTTGTAGACCTCTGCCGACATTAAATGGAAACTCTTAAACATTAAACATTGCCTGGCTGAATATAATGTGCACAATTTATTAGTTCTCTGCAGGACTGGTGCGGTGGCCTAGTGGTGGAGCTCTCACCTCACAATCAGGATGCTGTGAGTTTGATCCTAGGTAGAGGCAGCTATTTCTCTCTCTGGGCACATTGAGAATATACCTGCTGAACAAAACTCCATACTGGCGATAGGAAGGGCATCCGGCCATTAAAACACTCTGCTAGCTCTATTCAGTTGCCCGAACTTCACCCCACAAGGGATTATGTGGTCATTAAAAAGGAGATGAACTTATTAATTCTCTGTAAGAACTCAAGATAGCTGCTTTTGGATAGAGGTGCTCAGTATCAATTGCAACATCAGAATGGGTCTTTGTGTGATTTTGTTTAAAAGAGGCCCTATTCAGGGGCTCCACTTCTCACTGTAATTTGAATATTCATCTATGATTGGAGTTTGGGCTGCAGTGCTGGAGAAGGCCCCTGCTTATTCTTGGGATACCAAAGGTGACCAACAAGCAAATACTGGAGCACATATATTATATTATTTATATTTTATTGATTTGTCAAGCGATTATAAGATAACAGGAATAAGTATAAGTGTGGTTATGAATACATGACATGAATATATATAAGAAAAACAAAAGAAACAGTAGGACAGGGATGGTAGGCACTTTGGTGCTCTTATGCACGCCCCCTACAGACCTCTGAGGAAAGGGGTGAGGTCAATAGTAAACAGTCTAAGGTTAAAGTTTTTGGGGTTTGGGGAAGAAACCACAGAGTCAGGTAGAGTATTCCAGACATTGACCATTCTGTTGCTGAAGTCGTATTTCCTGCAATCAAGTTTGGTGTGATTACCCTTGAGTTTGTATCCATTGTGTGCTCTTGTATTGTTATGGTTGAAGCTGAAGTATTCATTGACAGGTAGGACATTGCAATATACAGTATAATTTTATGTACTGTACTTAGATCGGACCGAAGGTGGTGTAGTTCTAGGTTTTCTAGGTCTAGAATTTCAAGTCTGGTGGCATAAGGTTTTCTACAATGAGTAGAGGAGTGGAGAGCTCCTTTTGTGAAACATTTCTGGACTTTCTCAACTGTGTTAATATCAGATATGTAAAGCGGGTTCCAGACTGATGAGCTGTATTCAAGTATTGGTCTAGCAAAAGTTTTGTATGCTCTAGTTAGTAGTGTGATATTACCAGAGAAAAAGCTATGCAGGATTAGGTTAACAACTCTTAATACCTTTTTGGCTATGTAGTTACAGTGGGCTCTAGCACTTAGATCATTTGAGATGAGTACTCCAAGGTCCTTGACAGAGTTTGGTTCATCAACAAGGTCTTGACTATTCAGCTTGTATTTTATTTTCTGATTTTTTTTGCCAATATGTAAGACAGAGCATTTATTTGTTGAGATTTGAAGTTGCCATTTGTTTGACCATTCTGATACATAGTCGAGGTCTTTTTGAAGGGTAGCAGTATTGTCTGTGGTGTTGAATAGCTTTACATCATCAGCGAAAAGAACGCAGTTGCTCTTAATATGATTACAGAGGTCATTTATGTAGAGTATGAAGAGAGTTGGTCCTAGAACACTGCCTTGGGGGACACACCACTGTTGACAGGTACAGAATTTGATAGGACGCTCCCAATTTTGACCATTTGTTGTCTCTTTGACAGGAATGCTTCTATCCAGTTATGCAGTTGTCCAGAGATACCATAAGATTTTAGTTTTAGGAGTAGTTTGTCATGTATCACTGAATCAAAGACTTTACAGAAGTCTATGTAAATTGGGTCTATTGGCTTTTCCTGATCAAGTTGTGTAGTCCATATGTTTTTTGCAGTGTAAGAGTTGCAGATTACATGATAGTTTTTTTCTGAAACCAAATTGTTTATTAGAGAGTAGGTTGTTTGTCTCTAAGTGGAGGATGATGGATTGGTTAATAATTGATTCCATGACGGGAACTTCCGGTTTGAGCTTCTTCAGCAACAGTTTGTGTATTGTTTTTGTAAAACTAATAAAATTTGATAAAATAAAATAAAATAAAATTGAGAAAATTAAAAGAGGGGAAAAACTATATAGAGTATGTAAAATAGTATAAGATATGGAATAGAATACAAAAAGGAGCATGAAATTGAGTTTTGTGTCTGTATAAAGAAGTTCAACCCGGGACCATGCTATTTTCAAAAAAGATGTTTTACTTGTATTTTGTATGTGTGAAAACCCAAATAAAACTTTATTAAAAATAATAATAATAATAATTGATTCCATGACTTTACAGGTCATGCAGCATGAAGAGATTGGTCTGAAATTTTCAACTAGGCTGGGGTCTCCCTTTTTGAAGATGGGGATGACCATGGCTAGTGACCATAGGTTTGGCAAGGAGCTGGTCCTGAACGATTTTTCAAAGATTATGCTTAGAGGTTCGGCTATGGCACTGGATAGCTTTTTAAAGAAGTAGGCACATATTCCATCCAGTCCAATAGATAGAGATGGTTTTAGATTGCGTTTTTCAACATTGTCTTCTGTAAAGTAAAATCGATAGGTATTAGATCATTGTAGTTGTCTGTGGTACAACTTGGAAATACCATTGCTGTTTAAAATATTGAGCCAAAGAATGTGTAAAAGAAGTTGGCTTTAATGGTGTCATTGTCACAGTCTTTACCATTAGGTCCTTTCAGGGGTAGGATGGATGTTGAGTCTTTTAGTTTGTTGTTTACAAAATTGTAGTTTACATAACTCCAGACATGTCACTAGAAGGAAAAAAAAATCACAAAATTCCATCTCACTTATTTTGTCCATGCCATGTGGGAGAATTCAGTGGAGAAATCAGTTGTGTATGGAAGAGTTAGGAGTAAAAGGAGACCAGGCCAAACAATGAACATGTGGTGGCTGGGCACCATCAAAGCAGTTAGAGCATAGAAAAAGTCAAAGAAATAGTGCAAGATTGGAAGATGTGCAGAGACCTGGCCCATAGAATTGCCAAGAGTCATACATGACTGAATGGAAAACCTCCTCCTCCTCCTCCTCTTCCTCCTCCTCCTCCTCTTCCTCCTCCTCCCACTCTTCTCCTTATCATCATCATTATCATCATGATAATCAATGATTAGATTCAGCAGCTGGTGTCACCTAGATGTTTGAGCTTTAATCTCCATCAGCCCCAACTGCATTGCTAAGGGCAAAGGGTCATAGAAGCATTGGTCCAGAATATCTAGAAGACAACTGATTGCATATCCTTCATCTAGGCTGTATCACTTATGGATTCTATTAACATGGGATAAAAATAGAACAAGAGTGCTTCTTTTTTTTTTGAAACAAATTTTATTAATTTTAAAGATAAAACAACACATCATTAACCATTAAATACCTAAATACATAAAACCTCTTAACATTATAAATTTTTACAAGTCGAATAAAACATTATTTTTATACAACATAATTCTAATTTATCCCATTTCCATATGGACACATAAATATCTTTCAGCAAATTTCTCATTATTTCTCTTTACTCTTATTCAATTTCATTTCTTTTCTATATTTATCCATTTTATAGTCATCATATTCATTTCTTTCTGGCTTGTTTACAATTATTCTCATCTAACATTCCTCCAAGGTTTTATTGATTCTTTTTTTTTTTTTAATAAAAAACAAATTTTATTAGTTTTACAAAAAACACAATACACAAACATACAAAACACAAAACATAAACAAAACTAAAAGATCTTTTCTGAAGGTTGTCTGTTCCCGGGTTAAAACTCTTCACACAGACACAAATTCAAACATCATATTCATCCCATATATCCTTCCATATCTTATTATCATTTTCTTTTTTATATATATATATAAAAACCATTTTTATCAGTTTTATAAAAAGCAATGCACAAAGAGTCAAGGCATAACAGCTTATAAATTCTTTTCTAGGAAAAAATAATAATAAAAGACCAATAAGGCATAACATTTCCAAATTATAATATCAATACTTCATATAGTATTAACTTCATATCTTATCCCTACTTCTCCTTTCCATCCCAATTATTTCTTATTAATTAAAATTTTATTGCCTTTTATCAATATACAAAATCCAAAAAAAAGCATATATATCCTTCCATATCTTATTACCATTTTCAACAACATTCTTTGTCTGTTCTATTCCCAATTATCCATTCATCTTTTTTTCTTTTACTATACTTCTCCTGTACACCAATTGGAGTAACATCTATAACTCATTACCCTAACTTAAAAATACTTCGTATAGCAATTTTTCTTGGGATTCTGTTTAAAAGATTCTAAGATTACATAATGAATTTTATATTCTAAATACACATATAAAAACACAAACTTATGTACCCTCCAGAATCCCTCTTTTAATCTAAATTAAATTCACCCATTGTCTCTAAATAAACTTTTTTTCTTTAGGACTTGCTTCCCCCCATTAAGGCTTCTCCTCCCCCCCTTTCTCTCTTGCTTATTCTTCTCCTTGCCCTTTTTACCCCTTTGCTTTTTCTCCTCGCTTTTCTTGCTCCTTTTCCTTTGCTTTCTAACCTTGCCTCCACCTTTTCGCTCATTTTTCTCTCTTTTGGTTGTTTTTATAATTCTTAAAATCCCCTTTTTCTTATCCTTTTTCTCCTCCTCTCCGGAAGGGACCCATTGTTCATCAAAGATGGCTTCTTCTTCCTCTTCTTCCTTGTCCCAGTCCTTCTGCTGCGTAATCAACTTTTCATAAGTACATAACGCCATTTCTAAGAATTGAAACAAAGTGCCCAAAGTATCTTCTTTTTTATATTTTTGATATTCAATCTCTAGTTCATCCACAAACGATGCCATTATGAAAAGGGAAACTTTTTCCAAAACAACCACAAGTATTTTTAATCCAAGACAATCAAAAGCAATTAAAAAAGAAAAGTTCCAAAAGTTAATACTTTTCTTCCTTCTTCTCTTTCTCTTTCTGGGGTTAATTTTTAATCAAAGAGGTCCAATTACCATATATCTTCCTTTGGGATTCTAGGCAATCTCCTCCTTTTTCAGCTTCTGCTCCAATTTTTTTTTCTCTCCCTTCCCACTTGCAATGTCAATTTTAAATAATCAAAAATCCATACCTCCAACAAGGGTTTTCCAATTTCTTAAATTTTTCAATGTCCAAGAATCCTTTTGTCTCTTAGCTTCAACTCTCAAAGCAGTTCACTTTCAATGTCCAATATATCCAAATATTTCTGCTGTTTCCATGGGGTGGGAGAGTAAAGAGAAAAAAAAAAAAAGTTCCCTTTAACAGCTTCTCCGCTGCTTTTCGCTCTTCTTAGGGATACAATGTATCCTCCAGCAATTCAAACAGCTCAGTTCCAGGCAATTTAAAAGATGTTACTTGACCCGGCTCAGTCGAAACTTTCACTCTTCACACTTCCTCCAGCACAATCTTACCCGGTTGCTGGCTTCTTCGTGGCGGCCATTGCTGACCGCCACTCCACCGCCTTGGGAAAAAGGGGTTTTTCCGGAGAAGGGGGGGGTCTGCGACACCCCCACCTCCCTATCCGACTCCCCTCTCTCTTCAGCTGTCCCTACAGGGCAGCCATATCCCCCTGACCCATCTGGATCGGGGGTACCTCGACGGCTAGCACAGCAGGAATCGCGAGCTGTCGCGAATTCCTGCTGCCCCGAAGCCACGCGAAACCGGAAACCAGAACAAGAGTGCTTCTAAGCCAAGTTTGCAAGATTAATCGCTCTATTGAACAATGTAAAAAAATACAAACAGTTTAAGACATTCTTTAAAATACAGCCAAAGTGAACTAACAAAGACATATTTATTTTTTCTCATGCATTTAGTTTCCAGGTCTTTTCAGGTACTTCTAAAATGCCCACCATAAGGACAATATTGTTGTAAGCCACTGTGTTTAAATTGTGCCTTAAGAACTCAATAACCCTCAGTTTATAAACCATATCAAATCTTTTATCTGCTTCATTTCTTAATAAAGCTAATATGTGGCTTTCCCACTATTGGTAGTTTCTATTTTTAATCTCCTAGAGATATTTTTAGGTTCATTAAAATACCCCTGGGTTATCAGAAAGGAAATAAATTTTACAGTGAGGCCTAACAATCACAAATGCTCCTGTTGGGTCATGAACCAACTCTTTGTTTTCATTAAAAAATGAACATGTTTTTGAACCAGTAATCCTGCATGGTTAAAATCCAGGAATTAGTTCAGCTAAAGTTAATGGAGGACTTATTTCTAAATGGACATCTTTAAGCTTGTGCCACAAATATTTTTCAATATAAAAAAGTGCCACAGAGGGGAATCATACAGGGGTGTTTATCTTATATGACTAAGTTGAAAGACCACAAAGCTTGATCATATCACCTTGTCTGAAGTTATGTAAAACCTGTTGTGAAAGCTTATTACCCAAAGAAATTATTTTTCTATTTTCCTTTCTACTAACTGCTCAATAAAAGTTTCAGGGATGAACAAGTTGAAAATCAAATTTATCACTTCCTTCTTTCTCATGGCCAAGGGAACAAGAACAATTTTTATAAGCTCTCTTGGTCATAATGTTCCAATTGGAGCCCACGTTATATGGCTGCACGTCTCTTTACAAGATCCATTGATAAATTATTGAGAGTATATCATAAAACTGTCAAACAGGATAGGTTTATGAGGCTAGGGAGCATAGGGTTAAAAGGAGTTATGTACAATAATAAATGTTTGGAGTAAATAGCCTGTCCACTTATATGAAGAGTTGAGTTGAGGTTCCTCAAATTAACATTAACAGCAGAATTTCAGGTAAAAATATATATGAAGAGCACCATGCGAATTGGATGTTTTAAACTCTTAAAGAGAGG
The DNA here is from genome assembly GCA_033807585.1 of Hydrophis major. Taxonomy (NCBI): domain Eukaryota; kingdom Metazoa; phylum Chordata; class Lepidosauria; order Squamata; family Elapidae; genus Hydrophis; species Hydrophis major. The sequence goes on along the minus strand of CM066334.1, from coordinate 18,728,355 downwards.
ATGACATTTCTAAAGCTGATACTTCACCCAATGTATTGTTTCAGCAGTGTCAGAATGAAACACAACAATAAAATCTTCCCATTTAGTGTCCTTTTCTCTGCAGCATCTTTTGAAAAATGTTTGTTAATTCATTTACATTTTCACTAAAATACAAAAAAGATGTTGAGACTCTGGAAATAGTGCAGAGAAGAGCAACATGGGTGATTAGGGGGTTGGAGGTTAAAACAAATAGGATGAATGATTGAGGGAACATACTGTAATAAGTCATATATTTTTACCTGAAATTCTGCTGTTAATGTTAATTTGAGGAACCTCAACTTAAGTTCATCCAGTATCGCTAGCTCACATTGTATAAGCAATGGCAAGAGAATTTAAGAATTAGGATTTCTTTTTGAATATTTATTTCTTTGTGGGTGGGAAAAAGACCCCAAAATGGTTACTCATTTCATCTAAAACTTCTATGAGCTTCCAGGAAGTAACCATGTGAATTTCTTACAACAAAAATAAGGTCTTGTGGCACCATAAAGAAATAATAATAATTATTGCATAAGCTTCCATGGCTCTAGTTCACATCATCAGCTGTATGATAAAACTTATAAACTAAAACTTCCTTTCTGTGTAAAGCTTAGGTTAGTCCATCTAAATGGTGAGAGTAATGGGACAGTATTGATGTAAAAAAGCAACAACCAAAGAACGAACCAACCAACCAGTCAACCAGCCAGTCAACTAACCAATCATGTTGCTCAACTTAAAGTATAAAGTTAGTGGTAAAGAAGGTTGCTTTCTTGCCTTCTTAGTCAAACCAGCCCTTGCTAAACCTTTTTCATTTGCATATTGGTCCATTTTTGTCCTTTGAAAAAGGCAATATATCCCAGAGTGGAAGAAAATAAACTAGAAAACTCTCTAAAGTTCCAAGGAGCCAGGCCTGTTATTGCTCTCCATTTTGGACATATATAGAGGCAATGGAAACCTCTCATAGATGGTAAAATACCCATAATGAACAAGAGAGCTCTTGACAAGAAAAATCTAGCCAGCGACAAGTCCATTTGACTTAATCTTCCTTGCTACTGTCCTTTGTGTAATTTATTTGAAGAGTTCTACCATGCTCTACTTCCATTTTCTTTTCTCTAGACTAAACATGACCAAGTTGTTCAATTTTCCTTCCAGGATTACTTTCCATACTCTTAATTGTCTTTAGGAGATGACCTGGCTGAGCTTGAGAGCAGAATGAAATATGTCATCAGTTTGGAACTGCTATGCTGTCACCAGAGACTCCCAGTACATCCAGCCCCCTATGAATCCCATTGACTCTTACTTAGCTCCAATTTGCCTTGACCATTAGTAGATCAGATTCTTGTATATAGGTAGCATGTCATAAATTCATAATGCTTTTGAACTCTATCCTGGCTCTTGGATTCTTGTGCCTTATATTGTCTCTCCTGCATGTCTCAAATCTGTTCCAGTTTGCCATCCATCTCTTGTTCTTTTTCTTTCTCTTCTTCCCAAATATTAAGATTGCTATTTTTTAAAGGCCCCATGAGAGGCTATCCCATATTTTGAGCTTTCATGCCTGAATAGTTCCATGAAATCTGTGCATACCAGTTTTGAGGACAATGTTTTTCATTTATTAAATAGATTATGCTTCTATTTTCCAAATGCATATATATTGTTTCTTTGTTCACTAAATAGTCTACAGTTCTAATGATCTCAATCCCTCAAATATTCACAGATATTTGTTCTTTCTGTTACCTAAGTCATAACTTTCAGCTCAGCCATCTACACATGCTTTCAATCTGAACTTTTCAACATTTTCCAAAGCTCCCAACACTTAACCACAAAAATGTTACATTTATTTTTCCTTTATTCCCAGCTTAATCCTCCCAATCTGATTTTATATCTTAGAGTTCCTTACTCATTTCTACATCATGCCTTCTGCTCACAAAATATTTCACTGGGCCAGTAATAATCCTAGAAAAATGAATTGGGCTAATTCCAGTGGAAGTGGCTTGTGGATCAACTTTGGCTGTTCTTTAATGAAATAACTGGGACGGAGTAAAAACAATTCAGGAAATCTACATGCCTTTTTTCTTCCACAGTCTGCTCTCACTTCAAAACAACAAACCATATTAAAGGATTTCATGCTGCATTTCTAATTGTAGCTATTGAATAAACCTGTAGCCTTCTTCAAAGAGGAGGAGGAGGAATGCAAAAGAGAGTCAGTTTGGTGTAGGGGTTAAGGCACTAAGCTAGAAAGTGAGACAATATAAGTTCTAATTCTACTTTAGCCCTGCAAACCAACTGGGTGATTTTAAGCCAGTTATTCTCTTTTTAGCCTAATTTATCTTCCAAGATTGTTATTATGGGGAAAATAGGTGGAAGGTGTGTTAGATATGTTTGCAGCCTTGAGTTATTTGTAAAAATAATAAATCAGGATATAAACAAATAAATAAAATTATACCATAGGTCCCAAAACTCTATAGAATAGTCAAGTATTTTATGAAAGAAGGCTAGGAATAGGATGATAGAAGTGGTTTACTAAAATGGTTCAGCTATTATTTAGCACAGATAGGGCCTTCAATGAAATCTCTGCTTAGTGTAAAATGATGGTACAATTTGTCTGAGATGAATTTGCTGCATAGCAGTAATATAGCGATAGCACAGCCTTATATATGTTATATTTCAATTCAAATATGAAAACAGAAACCTAGAAATACTGAGTATATTGCTGTTTTCCTGCTAGCTGTTTTAATCTAGATTTTTGGTATGTTAACATATATAGGTTTGAGATATTGTTCATTCGTATATATTGGATGTAGAATATATGTATTTTTTTTTAAAAAAAGAAAAAGTTCCTGTTATTTTCCTACTCACTAATTTCCTGGAGAAAGCAACGATGGGTAGTTATTTTTCCATCTCACAACTTTGTTCATCATCTCAATAGTTGCAAAGCTCAGCTTTCTCAGAACAATCAACTTTATTTCATAATTCCTTCTAATCAGTTCCCCAGTGCTAACTCCCCAATGTGATTTTTTTAGCATATGATACTTTGCGTTGCCTCTCAAGTAAAACGGATTGCCCTGTAATTTTGAAGCACCTTAAATGCGAGAGCACATGGAATGAGCGATGGCTCAGAGTACTTGTCTTAAATGCAATCAGGGAGATAAAAAAATAATCCAAAAGGTTGGATTGGAATATTTAGGATGTGTTTTTTAAGAGAGGCAAGTATCACTGATTCCTTGATGGGTTGTTCATTCTTACTGTAAGATAACAGAATAACAGAGTTGAAAGGGTCTTTCTACTTCAATCCCTTGCTCAAGCAGGAAACTCTATACAATTCAGGCCAAATGATTGTCCAATCTCTTCTTAAAAACACCCACAACTTCGGTAGGCAAGCTGTTCCACTGATTAAGTATTACCATGATCAGGAAATTCCTCCTTCGTTCTAGGTTCTCTCCTTGATTAGTTGCTGTCCATTGCTTCTTCTTCTGCCTTCAGGTACTTTGGAGAATAAGTTGACCCCATCTTCTCTGTGGCAGATGCATGACCTCATGGCTGCTATTCTGTCCCACAGGTCCCCAGAGGTGGGGAATCTGTGTCTTTTCATATATTGCATTTATTTATTTATTTAACTTATTTAGTACCTTCAGTCAGGCCAATGTTGACCTCCGGTGTCTGTCTGGACTAGTCCCTGCAGCATTCTTGGCAACATTTTTGGAAGTGGTTTGCCATTGCTTCCTTCCTAGGATTGGAGACAGTGTAATTGGCCCAAGGTCAACAGGCTGGCTTTTTGCCTAATGAAGAATTAGAACTCATAGTCTCTGGGCTTCTAGTTTAGTGTTTCAATCACTAAGTAATCTGACTCATTGTGAAATTACACTTCTCAAACGTTCTTGAATAGCATGGCCAGTGATGAAGGATCCTGGAATTATAGTTCAGGAAAAGGATCTCTCTCTCTCTTTCTTTCTCTCTCTCTCTCTCTCTCCCTCCCTCCCTCCCTCTCCCTCTCCCCCTCCCTCTCCCTCTCTCCCCACCTTCCATAGGAATACAAGAGTAATTTAAGAATGAACACGAGTAGAGTCTTATAAGGCAAGCCTGAAATTAAATACTTTAGTGACTTCTCTAGCTAGTTTCCACATCAGTTGAGTTACACAAGCACATTTAAGCCATGGTTTTTGAAACTGGCCTGACTTCTCGAACTACTGTCAAAATTAAGGGCATTGGGACTCTCTGTTGAAGTTGAACAAGGAGTGTTCATTTTGAGCCACACAATTGCATGGGATCCCAAAGACCCTTCAGAAAATGCCACTAACTCATAAGTTAAGCCAGCCTTAGTTTTTGTTATGTCACCATCCATTCCTTGTCTTGGCTGGCATATATTTGAAGCCCTTGATATATTGCATAAAGGCGAAATGTGGCACTTGACCAGGGAGAAGCTGTACATCTTTGATTCAAGCATGGAAATGTGGAGGGGTTAGTTTGAGAGACACTGTCAGCTCAGGCAGGGAGAAGATCCCGCTCAAAACATAAAAACAGCCTTCGCTATATTGATGTATTCCAGATGTGTTGGGATCACACCATCAACCATTCCCAATCAGTATTTTCTGGGAATGCTGGAAAATATCATCTGAGCCTATCTGGTGGTTTGGAACCGAAGAAGTCCAAGTGAAAATTTAGCCCCAACACAAGCAAGATATGGTGCCAATGTCCAACTATGTAATTCATGCTCCTTTTATTTCACTATTAGTGTGCGCCCATCGTGTTGCAGGCTTTTAAAATACTTTCTTGGTGGCAATGTAGCATTCCTCATTTCATATGGAGCGATGTAAGTGTCAGCACTTCCATTTTGCATTTATTTATTTTTTTTAGAAAAAAGAATGGCAACATATGTAGCTGTCATCTTTTACAAATACTGCCGCTTCCTGTTTTTTCCAGTCTTCTAATTGTACAAACAACTTTCTGACACATGGTGGATAAATCCTAACAGGATAAAGGAGAGATACTGCCAGCTGTTGAGTCATCTGGATTTGAGGTAGTCACCATCATCTACATCCTCCTCTTCCAATCTATCAGGAATGAGCAGATGGATGTTTAATTGGTGGCAATTCCTTTTAGACCATTTTAATCCTTACATTTTAGCTTCAAAGGAACAACTAACACCAAACCAAACTGCTATATTGAACTGAGAGGAAGAGGCTGATAAGCAGCACTGACTTTTCACTTTTTTAATTTTGTTCTCTAGCTCTACTCACCTCCTTGCAGAGGCGCGGTGGCTCAGGGGCTTAATGGTGCTGGAGATGAACTCAGCTCCACCAGTTCGAGTCCTAGCTCTGTGTGACAGGGTGAGCTCCTGTCATTTGCCTCCGCTTTTGTCCACCTAGCAATTTGAAAGCATGTTCTATGCGAGTAGATAAACAGGTGGAGAAACATAGGCTGGTGCAGGGGTTGCCAACCTTTTGGGCCTCAGGGATCACCAAACTTATAATTTTAAATCCCACGGACCACTAATATGAATTCTGACTGATGGTGGCTTGCTGACATTTTCCCAGGGCCTCTGCAAAAAGCAGCAGAGACCCTGGGAAAATCTCCAAAAAAGATTCCAGGAAAATTCCCCACCCTGTTTTCCTACCTATCGATCATTCTTTATTTGGGATCGCAGGATACCGTCTCCAGCTCCATTCTCAAGGAGAGGGGGGGAGAGAGACACACACACACACACACACACACACAGAGAGAGAGAGACAGACAGAGAGACAGAGACAGTGACTTTTGGCTTCATGCAAGGAAAGCAGCAGAAGCAGCAGAAGTCTTTCTTTCTCTCCCCCAAACTCCACCAGAAACGAGTCTTTGCCAGCGCAGCCTCTTGGAGCAAAGAGGCCTTGCAGGGTCCCAAAGACTCGTTTCTGGCAGAGTTTGGGGGAGAGAAAGAAAGACTTCTGCTGCTTTCCTTGTGTGAAGCCAAAAGCAGAAGAAGAAAGAAGTGGAAAGAAGCAGCCCAGTGACCAGGCATGGGGCGTGGGGCAAATTCCCCCTCTCTGCCCTTTCCCCCCTCCCCTCACTACCTCCTGTTGTTCACAATGCAAGTGATACAAGCCTTGCGTTCCTGCGCAGCCTGGATTAATTGCTTGGGGGGGGGTGACATTTCTCTGTGGACCACCAAACTTTTCTCACGGACCACCAGTTGTCCCCGGCCCACTTCCTGATGATCTGCTGAAGGAGTAGATGTCTTCATGGCTAAGGGGAAAGGTTGCAATGGATTGCTTTCATTATAGCCTCCTGACTTTTTATCAGTCTGGAAAATATCTGAGGTGGCTTGTTAAGGAGAATAGCTAGTTGACGGTGCCCTTAGCATATTAATTGTGGAGCTAAGGAGCATGTAGATTTAGAATTTTGGGTTAAAAAACACAGCCTTCCACCAGTTTTACACTTGGAGAAATGAGTCTTGCTGACTAAGATCTTAATCAATCAGAGTAGAGTTGGAAAGAACCTTGGAGGTCTTCTAGTCCAACCGCCTCCTCAAGCAGGAGACTTTATACCATTTCAGACAATCTTTTCCTCTCCAGTGATGAAGCACCTATAATTTCTGAAGACAAAACTGCTCCATTGATTAATTGTTCTCGCTGTTGGAAATTTCTCCTTAATTCCAGATTGCTTCTCTCCTTGATTAGTTTCCATCCATTGTTTGTTGCCTTCTGGTGCTTTGGAAAATAGACTGGCACCCCCTTGTTTGCGGCAGACCCTCAAATACTAGAATACTGCTATCCTGTCACCTCTACTCTTCTTTTCTCTAGATTAGCCAAACCCATTTCCTGTAATTGTTCTTCATACATTTTGGTCTCCAGGTCTTTTAATCATCTTAGTTACTCTTCTTTGCACTCCTTCCAAACTCTCAGCATCTTTTTTCTTTTTTCTTTGCAATGTGGTGACCACAACGGAATGCAAACAGATGTAGCCTGAAATTTTGACTGCGAAAAGGTGTGCAGGGAAAGGAAAGAAGGCCAAATATGAAAGTTCTGATGATTTTTAAAACTGGGAAATATCACAAGCGGGGAAACAGAACAGAACATAAACACAAGGGAAAGGAATTTATATAGACTTAAAAGAAAAAAAAAAAAAACGTGGGGGCATTTTCACTTGGAATGCCTTTTGTGTGTTATTTTCCCTTTGTTCCTTGGAGCTGTTATGAATTATATATCATAAATATGCTTCTTGTTCTTATGTGTGATGTGTGTGTGTTCTTCCTTTGTTTTCCTATGGCTGATCAAAGAATTGTGTGAAATAGGGTTTGTTTTGTTGTTTTTAAATGCCAGTCCTCCGTTTGTATTCCTAAATGCTATTAATGAGTGTGATGAGAAAAATGAGCTGAATGAGCAGAGATATATTCAGAGTTGTGATCTTACCTTCAATGTATTTGTGTATGTCTCTCTCTCTCTTTGTGTATGTCACTGTGTATGTTTGTGTGTGTCTATATGTGTGCTGTAATAGTACTACAACACACACACACACACACAGAGAGAGAGTACTAGCAGTAATAGTAAGACTTCTCCTCACTGGGAAATCTGTTGTCAGTTGTGTGTGTACTTATTTACTTATTCCATTTGTGAAAAGGCAAATCTATGCGCTAATTTAAAAATGATTCAATGTGCATTTTATGGCATAGATTTATAACATTTTATTACTTTTTAAAATTCTTTTTGATGTAGATTTAGAAATGTGTTTGATATTTTGATTAAGATGCAACCTATATAATTTTGCCATTTTCTGCTTTTTGGGGTTTTTCTCTCTCTCGTTAACATGATGTCTACGTTGTTTTGCAATTTTTCATGTTTTTGTGGGTTTCCCCCCTTATTTCTTTCTGTAAAATGTGTTAAGATAAAAGAAACATACTTTTGAAAAGCCAGTTGTGTGTGCTTCTTGGGAAAACAGTTCCCTTGAGTTCTGGATAATGGGTACCAGTGTAATTTTAAAATAATGCACTAAAGTTGGAAAGAGGACAGCACTTACAATAGGTGAATGACTTCCACTAATAAATCCAGGGGAAGGAGAAAGGCTTCAGTTACTTTTCAAGGCTAAAATTCCTTTTAAAGATAACAATAACAATGCTATTCAAAAGTCCTATGAAAATAAATCTAATGTCAGGTTTTTTTTTAAAGATTTAACAGAAGCTATGGAGAATTTAAATGCATATGCATTTAGCAGAAGCTATGGAGAAGGCGGTGCACTTGTAGGCCAATGGATGGAAGGAACAATGGGTGGAAACTGATCAAGGAGAGATTCAATCTGGAAATAAGGAGAAACTTTCTGATACTGAGAACAATCAACCAATGGAACAGAAGTTGCCTTCGGAAGTTGTGGGAGCTTCATCACTGGAAGCTTTCAAGAAGAAACTGGACTGCCATCTGTCAGAAATTGTGTAAGGTCTCCTGCTTGGCTGGGGGGTTGAACTAGATGACCTACCCCTTCCAATTCTGTTAATCTGTAATCTGAATGTACTTCATGGGAGATAAGACTGTACAATCAAACTAGGCTCCACTTACAGTTCTTGGCCATCTCACAATAGAACAAGTGCACAAATAGCACAATTCATTGATAGAAATTCCAGGGCAATTTCTTTTTCTCTGAAATAAATGTTGAAAAGAAATCCTCTATGCATAAACTGCATTAAAAAAATCATGAGGGAAAGAAAACCCTACATAGATAAACCAACTTGCATCCAAAAGTACAGTCAATGGAGAAATCTTAGCAACTTAGAGAAGATTCTAAACGTCTTCTGGTGACGATTTGACACTGGGATTGTTATATTTAGTGGTGCTAGGAGAGGTAGAAAGAAATCAAGGTACCATGTGCAATATGTGTTAAAAGGAGGAAGGCTTCAATTGTGCAGTTGCAACCATCATTTTGCCTTTTTTTTCCGGTTAAATGTTGATATGTCTGGTGGGCAATCGGCAATGGATCCTGCTTTCCGTAGAAGCATCTCTCAAGACATTGCTCTGAATTACAGATAGTCCTGGACTTATCACCACAGTTGAGCCCAACATTTCTATTGCTAAGTGAAACATTTGTTAAGTGAGTTCTGCTCCATTTTAGCATCTTTCTGGTTATTCAGTGAATCACTGGAGTTAAGTTTGTAACACGAAGGTCGCAAAAGGGATCACATGACCTTGGGATACAGCAATGGTCATAAATAGGAGTCAGTTGCCAAGCACCTGCACATGACCATGGCAGTGGTGGGATTCAAATATTTTTTACTACTGGTTCTTGGGCATGTCTTGATGGACATGGCAGGGGAAGGATACTGCAAAATCCCCATTCTCTACCCACTCCACTTACCTGCTTTCCAGCTCTGTTCTCCGTTCTCCGTTCTGTGCAGGGCAACCAAAGAAGACCCAGCCAATCAGCTGGGACTTGGGAGGCAGAGAATAGATGAGGTTGGTGGGGCCAGTCAGAGGTGGGATTTGCTGGTTCTCTGAACTACTCAAAATTTTTGCTACCAGTTCTCCAGAACTGGTCAGAACCTGCTGAATACCACCTCTGGACCATGGGGGGATGCTGCAAAGGTTCTAACTGTGCAGAACAGCCATAAGTCACTTTTTTCAATGCTGTTGTAACTTTGAATGGTCATCAAATGAACTGCTATAAGTTAAGGACTATCTGTACCTTTTTATAGATCAGTAAGGATAAGGAAACTTGCCTTTGAAGCAGGATATACACATGATTTGTGTTATTGCCATGCTTGTGTTCTATTCATTCAGCCTTCTTCTATCTTGGATTTTTCCAGCTTCCAAAATTCCTAACCAGCATCCCATCTGGGAATTTGGGAAGTTAATTCCCAACAAATCTAGAAGAGGCTGGGTTGCTGGAAAAGGCATTCAGTGGCTTTGATGGATTGGAATCTACAATATGCCTGCATATTTTTTTACAAATATTTTGTATTTTACAAATTTCAAAAATTACAAAATTTCATTACAATTGTGGATGGCTATTTTTTTTCCCGGCTAGGGAAGCACTTTAGAAAGCACCTCTTCTACGCAGAAGGACAAGCATCACACCTAGCCATGGTTTTCTTGAAGTTGTCCATTCTCCATCTGGGGAATATAAGTGATCCGTCCAGTGGTAGGATTCAATATTTTTTTACTACTGGTTCTGTGGCTGTGGCTTGGTGGGTGTGGCTTGGTGTGATGACCTGGGAAGCAGCACACATTGGAAGAACTCCAACCAAGATAAACCTCAGGCAGAAATAAAACACACTTTGCTTCTAGAAACACTGTGTTTTAAACACCCCTCCTATATACTATTCCCCCCAGCTGCATCCAATGAGGGGGATCATGACCACTTCCTCTCTCGTAGGCGACATTGTTCCCTTCTCCATTCCTCCTTGCATGTCCTAGGATGAAGAAGGGAAGGGTCTGGGTCTTCCCCTGACTGCCCAGCCAGCCTCTGCCCTTCCCCAGCCTCCTCCACAACTTCCAGAGCTTACACTTCCATTCCCTGCCAGCTGTTCCTCCTCTCCCTTGGAATCAGTCTCCAACAGAGGCATGACAGTTGGTGGGCATGGCAGGGGAAGGATACTCCAAAACCCCATTCCCTCCCCGCCCCACTAACCTGCTTTCCAGCTCCGTTCTCCTGTGCAGGGCAACAAAAGAAGATCCAGCTAATCAGCTGGGACTCGGGAGGCAGAGAATAGATGGAGTTGGTGGGGCCAGTCAGAGGTTGAATTTGCCAGTTTTCCAAACTACTCAAAATTTCTGCTACAGATTCTCCAGAACCGGTCAGAACCTCCTGAATATCACCTCTGCATAAGCCCCTTGTACAATTTCTTCATATAGAATTGATGGGACTTGAATAATACACATGGTGCCCTCCTGTGGTTAATATTTTTACTTTTCCACAAATAATAATTCTTTCCTAGAATACACTACTTCATATATATATATTTTTCCCTGCAAACTGCGTTATGGGTATGATCGAAGCTCAGTTCCCTGTGGATATTCAGAGAGTAATATATTTTGAGAGAAGCCCTGCAAATGAAGAACAAGTTGATAGTCTGGGCCTATGTCTTATAGAGGTTACAGGACATTTACAAATTGGTTGGAAAGAGGAGAGGCTATTCTATAATACCAGAAGAGAAGTAATAGTTAGAAGGTTTCAAGAGTGGGCCACAACCCCATTGCCACCATTTGGCCAGATTTGAAATGCAGGACTGTACCTTTTCTTCAATCTAGATCAGGTGTGTCAAACTCATGTTTGGGCTTGATTGCTAAACTGAGCATGGCCGTGACCAGCACATGATGCATTCGACCCACAGGCTGGGAGTTTGATAGCCCTGATCTAGATAATCTGCTGCAATGATGTTACATAGATGCCATAAATAAAACATTATTTTAATATTGGGAGAATTGGGCAAAAAAAGAGGGCTATTAAACGAATTGGCCTTTTTGGACTTTGATTTCTTTCCAGGGTATATTTGGAAATACAGCTGTTATTAGAAAGTTGGTAGCCCAGGTTTGAGATCCGATTGTTGTGTGAGGGGGTGAGCTTCCGTCTTCACCCCAGCTTTTGCCACCCTAGCAGATTGAAAGCATGCATATGCAAGTAGATACATAGGTACCACTTCAGTGCATATGCATATACTTCATGCATATGCAAGTAGATAAATAGGTACCACTTTTTTTTGTAGTTTTGGTGGTGGTATAACCACTCGGTCTCCCCACAATACACATCCCTTCTGTGAGAAGAGTTCTGTCTGTCTGTTTTTGAAGGGTTTAAAGGTTTCATTGGGTTCGATTTGTGGCCATCCCCTCTCCACCCAGCTAAGAACTCGTGCCAAGCAGGAGTCTTTTTTGGTTTCCAATGCAATGTCTTGAGCTGTCAGTGGCAGTGAGGAAAGTATCTCAATTTGTAGTGTTGATAGTGTGGGAGCCAGGTCATCTGGGAATTCTGGCAATGGAGAGCGGCTCAAAGCGTCTGCGTGGGAAATGGTTTTCCCCAGGCGATGCCTCAATTGGTAGTCATAGGTGCTAGGAACTCCGACCAACATGTCATTCTAGGGGATAGAATATGTGAAGTAGGTTTGTCACCAGCCAAGATGCCAAGTAATGGTTTATGATCTGTGATGATGGAAAATGGTCTTCCATACACATACTCGTGGAACCTTTTGATTGCAGATACGATGGCGAGGGCTTCCTTGTCTAGGTGACTACAGTTCCTTTCTGTTTTTGACAAAGTTCTTGAAAAAAATGCAATAGGCGCCTCTGTGCCATTTGGTAGGACGTGGCTCAGGATGGCTCCTACTCCAAATGGTGAGGTGTCACAAGTCACAGTTAAAGGAAGTGTTTCATTATATTGGATGAGCACTGCATCCGAAGTTAAAACGTCCTTTACTTGATGAAAGGCCTGCTCCTCCTGTCATCCCCAAATCCAGGAAGACTTTTTATTGAGGAGTCTATGAAGGGGTTCAGCAACGGTCACCTTCTGGGGTAGGAAAATGTTATAAAAGTTAATGAGTCCCAGGAAGGCTTGAAGGTCTGTTTTGTTTTGTGGTCTCAGGGCATTTTTGATGGCAGCCAATTTCTTTTCTGTAGGGTGAATTCCTTGTTTGTCAAGGAGGTAACCAAGAAATTCAACCCTTTCAGTGCATAACTGGCACTTTTCCTTCTTTACCTTGAGGCCAGTGTCTTTGAACCTTTGGAGGACTCTTCTCAGTCGTTGTTCTAACTGATTCCTTGTTGGGGCGGCTATTAACACATCATCGAAGTAGGGCACGGCCCCTTTAATGCCCTGTAACAACCTTTCCATCAGACTTTGGAAAATGCCCGGGGCAACGCTTACTCCAAACTGGAGTCTGTTACACTTGAACACGCCTCTGTGCGTAACTATGGTTTGGGCTTCGGCGGTTTCAGCATCTACTGGCAGCTGTTGATAAGCTTGGGCCAGGTCAAGCTTTGTGAATATTCTGCCACCCCCAAGTGAGTGAAGGAGGTGCTGGACCACGGGTACCAGATAGGCGCTCTGCTCTAAAGCGTGGTTTCGGGTGGCCTTGTAGTCCCCACAAATTCTCAAAGATCCGTCAGGTTTTATGGGGTTTACAATTGGGGTCTCCCATCGGGCGTGATCAATGGGTTCTAGCACGCCTTGTGCAATTAGTTTGTCCAGTTGCTCATCAATTTTTGGTTTGAGAGCAAAAGGGACACGGCGTGGTTTTAGGCGAATGGGTGCGATATCAGGGCGGAGATTAAAGGAGATAGGGGACCCCTTGTACTTGCCTAGCTGTTCACTGAAGACTTCTTAGAATTCCTGGACGAGGGCCGCTTCCCAGTCTTCGTCTACAGTCTGATTGATGCCTGCCATTTCGATTCCTAATGGCGTGAACCACTGTAGATCCAGTAGGTTGGATCGGTCTCTGTCAACGACGGTGAGAGGTAGTATTGCGGTGTGGTTCTTGAAGGAGACCTGGAAATGACTGGAACCAACGACCGGAATCCGGTTACCCTGGTAGTCCTTTAATATAAGTCTCTGAGTGCTGAGGTCCTGGCGGTGGATGTTGGGAATCAGCTGCTTCAGGGTTTTCCAGGAGACCATGGATAGGGAAGACCCGGAATCCATTTCCATGATGCATGGTCGATTTTCAATGTTGTCCTTTACACGGATTTTTCTGGTGTCTAAAGATGAAGCGTGGCCGATGGTGATGGTTTGATGTGCTTCTTCCCATCTGGGTGTGCCAGTAATTTTCCGGTTTCTGTTGTACTGACTCCACTAGTTGTTTGGGCAGTCCTGATTTTTGGTGGGGTTGCCCTCTGTTTGTCGGAGGCTGTTTTCCTTCCGTTTGGGACTGAATCCTCTTTTGTTCCGGCATACTTTAGCAATATGCCCTCTTCTCTCACAAAAATGACAGATGGCATCTAGGAATCTTCATTCAGATCGTGGGTGGTTTCCACCACATCTGGCGCATTGGAAATTCGATTTATGACCCCACTGGTCTCGTTGTTCATGCTCAGACCTGAGTCTGTGGACTTCTTCATCTTCACTATCTGATGAGGATACGATATCTTCATGATGGGTGGCTGATGTATATTTCTCTGATGGTGTTGCTGTATCGTTGGTGGTTTGGCAGCTGGCCCCATTTGTCCGGTGCATCCGTGCTGCTGATTTGCGGGTGGCTTCAGCTGCAGTGGCATCAGCTAGGGCGTCTGCGAGGGAGATGTCTCCCTTGGCCATAATTTTACTTTTGATCGTGGGGTCTCTGAGGCCAAGGACAACTCGATCCCTCATGGCTTCTTCTAAATTTGCGAAGCCACACAGACCGTCTAAATTCCTTATGTCAGCTACAAAATCCCCGATGCTCTCTCCTTCACGTTGATCCCTTTGGTAAAATTCGTGTCTGCGGATGAGAGTCGATACTGCCAGGGCGTAGTGGTTGCGGAGAATTGGAGCAAAGGTATCCCAGTCCATTGTTTTGACCTCAGCCAGCTTTGCGAGCACTTTGGCCATTTTAAGAACGGCAGGTCCACAATGCGTCAGGAAAACTGCTCGTTTCTTGCTAGGAGTGGCATCTTTCAGATTGTTGGACTCTAGGAACATTTGAAACCTGTCCATGTATGAGTCCCAGTCTTCGCTGGCTGGATCGAAAGGGGCAGGTGGTATAGTGCTGCTGGCCATTCTGTTGACGTCTGCACACTGTCAGCCACGTGCTCTGTTGATCGTTGGTGAGTGCTCAGTCAGCTCTGCTGTCTCCAAATCCCACCCTCGTCACCAGTGTTATGTCTGGAAGGATGGGTCCAAGAATGGAGACGAGACTCAGAAAGTGACTACAGCTCTTTATTAGTGACTTCTGATCTGAGTGAATGCTCCTAGCCGCAGCAGCCCCTTTTATAGAGCTGGCTGCGGCTATACAGCCAATGACAGTGGTTTGAGCTTGCCGCGCTTGGTTTGCCCAATCGCGGCAGCCGTTTAGCAGGCAATCAGATCAGTCTGGAGTGACCAATCATGACCCGCTGTTAGCAGACCAATCCGCTTTGCAGGCTTTCAAGCCTGCTAGTCCGGAACAAGAACTAAGAAGTAATTTCCTAACAGTGAGGACAATTAACCAGTGGAACAACTTGCCACCAGAAATTGTGGGCGCTCCATCACTGGAGGTTTTCAAGAAGAGACTGGACAGCCCCTTGTCTGAAAAGTTATAGGGTCTCCTGGTTCAGCAGGGGGCTGGTCTAGAAGACCTCTGAGGTCCCTTCCAATTCTGTTATTCTGCATTCTTGCTGTGCTCAACTTGTCTCTCGAGAATAACTTTGTGTAAAAAGAACCAAACCTTCTTGTAATTTGAATCTGAGCAATTGAAGAACAAGCTCTCTCCATATCTGAGAAATAATTCGTTTTCCTCATGCAACTTAATGAGTCACCACTGGGTGGCAGGAAACATTACAAAAATGCAATTTCCCCCCCTGGTTTCGGTTTGTTTGTTCCTGCAGGGTGATCTTATTGTACAAGATGCCTTTGAACGAACACATTGTTTGGAAGTCAAGATGTCAGATATGCATTGTGGCCTAAGTTTTGAATGAGAGATGAAAAAGCAAAATGAGTACACATGGGCCTGCTACAGTGCACTTGTCACATGTGATCACAAGTATCCCAAACTCTTCATGTGCATGGAGTTGAAAAATATAATTTAATCGGGGTTTTGTTTTTAGGGAGCAAAATATTTCAGAAGCAAAGATGAAACCCGAAGTATTGTAGAGGATTAAGTTACCCTTTTCATTCTTTAAGCTGCATAAACTATCTTATAGACTTTTATCTCTTTTAGAAAATTATCCCTTTTCCTACAGGGGACACAGTGGCTCAGTGGCTAAGATGCTGAGCTTGTCAATCAAGAAAGGTCAGCAGTTTGGCGGTTCGAATCCCTAGCGTCACATCATGGAGTGAGCTCCCGTTCCTTGTCCCAGCTTCTGCCAAACTAGCAGTTTGAAAGCATGTAAAACAAATGCAAGTAGAAAAATAGGAACCACTTTGGTGGGAAGGTAACAGCATTCTGTGTGCCTTCGTAGGCGTTTAGTCATGCCGGCCACATGACCATGGAGACATCTTTGGACAGCTCTGGCTCTTTGGCATTGTAATGGAGATGAGCAGCGCCCCCTAGAGCCGGAAATGTCTAGCCCTTATGTGTGACCAGAACCTTTACCTTTTCCTATTTTTAGAATATGCCCATCTCCCCAGTTTGATACACAATACTCAGGAAGGTCATGAGGATGTTAGTAGCTCTAGGTTATGTTCATTTTAGGTCACCTCGGTGGCTTCATCTGAGTGACCATAAACTTGTCACCTTTTGAACAAAAGGAATTTTCCAATTCTACTTCTCTGCTGTAATCACTATAATGGGTTGGCATTTGCTATCTATGCAGCTGACGACAAGGCACGCTGGCTAGGAATCTGTGGTGCTTTTCTTCTACCTACAGTAATCCCCATGGGAAAGGATCTGCACAAAGACAGAGTACAGAGACAAGGATTGAACGAAATGGTGCAGAACAAACACCCTAAATCTTTAGGGTTCAGCAAGGAGAATCCTAAGAGTATGCAGTAAATCTAGTAAAAAGAAGAAAAATGGGAAGAGGTGGTGATGACTGTGTAGTAAGTGTTGGCAGATAGTTCTTTGGGAAAGACAGGGGAGAGAGGGAGAGGGAGGGGGGAGAGGGAGGGAGAGAGAGGGAAAGAGAGAGAGGGAGAGGAGAGAGGAGAGGGGGAAGAGAGAGAGGGAGAGAGAGAGAGGAAGAAAAAGAGGGAGAAGGGAGAGAGAGAAGGATAGGGGGAGAGAGGGGGAGAGTGGGGGAGGGGAGAGAGAGGGGGAGAGGGGGAGGGGAGAAAGAGAGGAGGAAGACAGTGGAAGAAAGGGGGAGGGCAGAGAGGGGGGGAGAGAGGGGGAGGAAGAAAGGGGGGGAGAGAGGGGGAGGGGAGAAAGAGAGGAAAGGAAGACAGTGGAAGAAAGGGGGAGGGGAGAGAGAGGGAGGGAGAGAGAGGGAAAGAGAGAGAGGGAGAGGAGAGAGGAGAGGGGGAAGAGGAAGAGGGGGAGAGAGAGGAGAGGGAGGGAGGGGGGAGATAGAGAGAAAGAAAAAGAGGGAGAAGGGAGAGAAAGAAGGAGAGGGGGAGAGAGGGGGAGAGAAAGGGAGAGAGAGAGAGCCTTTTTCTGAACTATAATTCCAGGATCCTTCATCACTGGCCATGCTATTCAGGAATTTGTGAGAAGTGTAATTTTACAATGAGCCAATGAGTTTTTTGTAAATTGCCCAGAGTCATCAAGGAGTCAGGCAGCATGGAAATTTTATAAATAAAAAACAAATTGCAGTCCAAGCGTATCTCCCCTGCCTCCCCGCAAGGTGATCATAGCTGGTATTGTGCATTGTATTACCAAACTGAACCAAATAAGTATTTGTTACACATTTGTTTTTGAAACTTAACTGATCTCAACTCAGTCAAAGATTTCAAACTTTGCCAACTTCTCACCAACCTCAGTTAGGAACTGAACCCAAATATATCATGGTTTGCCTCCTTCACTCCAAACCTTGTTACTCATTGTTCATTTTTTTCCTTGACATGCCTGCAACATCACAAGATGGATTTGATATTTATTTTGGTATCTTTCCCCCACTGTTGCAGTAAGCATTATTAGTATTATTATTTTCATTCTGTTTAATAAACAGCAAAATCAACATTGGTTGGCATATAGAATACAAATCCCAACCTGGAGTAATCCAGAATGGAAAATGCTAGATAGAGTCTTCTCGCCAACTCTCGTACTATTTCTGTGGTTGTATTTTGGCATCCCCTTAACTATCTCCTCTTCCTCTCCTCTCCTCTTTCCCCTCTCCACAGTTCCTTCCCTTCTCCCCTCTTCCTTTCCTTTTCCTTTCCTTTCCTTTCCTTTCCTCTTTTCCTCCTTTCCTTTCTCTTTTCCTTTCCTCTCCTCTCCTTCCCTCCCCTCCCTTCCCCTTCTCTCAAATTCTGTCTTAGCTGAATTGGCTGGGATTATGAGTCTGGTTTCTCCCAGAATAAAGAAAGAGGTGAGAAAAGAAAAGAGAAGGTTAGTTAAGTACAGTATAGGCTGACAATTTTGTGTAAAATGCTGCTACCGTTGTTCGCAAGTCATAATAGTCTGGCTGTTCTACCCTCCTCCCACCCAAACTTGAAAAACAGGATAAAAAGAAAGAAAATGCAGCTATTTACACCGGGGAAGCAGATTTACCAGCAGGTCAATCACATTTACAGTGCATTTATTTAACTTAGTGTGTAAGGCATTTATTGCAGGGTGGGTTTCTACTGGTTTTGTCCACCTCTGTAGAACCAGTAGCTCTGAAGAGCAGCAGACCTAGAACCGGTTCTATGTCTGCTGATGTTTTTGACCACCCGCCCACCCGGGCTCTTACCTGACCTTTATTTCCTGATTTTTTTCAACTTCAGCTGCCGTGCAAGGCACAGCTACAGTTTAAAAAGCAAGAAAAAAGGGCTTTTTAAAATGCTGCTGCTCTGCACACAGCATGCTGATGACGATTTACAGGCGTGCATGCTGGCAGCGTGCAGGGAAGCACATTGTAAATCATCAAACCTGGTAAATGACTGAACTGGTAGTTAACCCTGTCGGATCCCACCCCTGCATGAACCTATTTAAGAATTGTCCATGTTTGTAAGCGTTTGAGTTATTATGTAAAGTTGTTTTTTAGGTTATTCAGAGGTGGGGCCCACTCCTAACATATTCAGATTTCTGTACCTCCATAATAATTTATGTTTGTTATGTTTATTTAAGGGATGCGGTGGCTCAGGGGCTAAGATGCTGAGCTTGTCGATCAGAAAGGTTGGCAGTTCGGTGGTTCGAATCCCTAGCACTGCATAACGGAGTGAGTTCCCGTTATGTGTCCCAGCTTCTGCCAACCTAGCAGTTTGAAAGCATGTCAAAAAAATGCAAGTAGAAAAATGGAGACCACCTTTAGTGGGAAGGGAATAGCGTTCCGTGTGCCTTCGGCATTTAGTCATGCCAGCCACTTGAACACAGACATGTCTTCGGACAGTGCTGGTTCTTTGGTTTTGTAACAGAAATGCGCACCGCCCTCTAGAGCTGGAAATGACTAGCATGTATGTGCCAGGGGACCTTTACCTTTACCATTACCTATGTTTATTTATGGACCCCCTGTTTTTTTGTATTTTTAACTGACCACTAAATATCAGAGGCAGAAATAACCCAATCCCCATAGGATGTGGAAATTTAGTGGAAAGTTTGGCAGTATTTTTTTTTAAAAAATAACAAAGCAAGAAGGCAAATTGGTACATTAGTCTTCCTCTAACTTTTATGCACTGATTAGACTTAATTTTCCACCATTTCCTGGGACTGAAATGTTTGGTGACACCATTTCTGATGGCTCCCTGCTGAGAGTGAAGTGGTAAGCGTATGTCTTTTATGTACATCATTCATGGGGAGCAATCTGGACCAAGGATCTGACTGTTCCCAAGTCTTTGAAATGAGTCAGTGAAGAAGGTAGAACTTCAGAGAGATTCTTTCTTCTTTTGGATGCTCTCTGACTGTTGCCAGTTGGTTCTCCTTTTCTGTGGGTATTTTGGAAATATCTTTTTCCCATCTGGGAAGCAATTGGCACAATTGCCCCAGTCTTCTCATCATAGGGGTTATGGAGACTAGCCTCCTAACCTCAGAATCATGGTGTGAACCAGCTCAGATCACTCTTTTCATATGACAGGTCCCCATAATTTTGCCTTCATCTTATTCCCAGCTCACAGTTAAGGCAGCTTAAAATTGTCCTCAGCTCGTCCAGGCTTGTCCTCTTCTCCCAATTTTCGGATACAATTGATTATACAATATATGGATTCCAACATATGATTAGAGGTAGGATCTGTCCAGCTTCTTTGGGTTCTTCAGGTTGCTGAATTCCCTGAATTTCTTCAGATGTTAGGAAATGTTATCCTCCTCTCCATGCCACTATATAAACTGTCCAGCACTTTCTGTGGTGACTGACATCAGCTCCTTATAAACATGGATTAAACTTGGGTTTGAGGGGGTTCTAGTTCAGTGTTTCTCAATCTTAGCAACTAGGATGTGTGGACTTCAGTTCCCAAAATGAACTGAAACTATAATGAATATTAGTCTGAGGCTCTAAACTTGGTTTATTTTGTTTATTTAATGTTCATTCCTCTCATTTGCCAGGATTTAATTAATGTCTGAGACCTACTTTTGCTTTAGCCAATGCCTGCAAAAATACTAGTATGATTAGCAAATTTGGGTAGCTTCCTAATTTTTTAAAAATTAATCATGAACTGATTAATTGATCTTATCAGTTCATTCATGAACGAATGAACTGATAAGATTAGATTACATTTAACAAGGAGTTTAAAAGCCTTATTGATATCACATTTATTGTTGCAAAATAGTGGGAAAGTAAAATAGATGTCTCAGAGATATTTAAAGGTGTGGGGAATAGACTGAATTTTGTATCAATGCAAAATTCTCCAATAAAGAATAAGCCACCATTAATAGCTATCTTAGAAATGTGTTTCATAATAAGATTATCTTCCTTTGTGCAAATGTTATTCTGGACAGAATACTGAATAATGGTTGATTAAAATGTTTGCATTTCCCATTTAGGAGAAAGAGAGAGAATGAAAGAGAGAGAGAAAGAATGAGTGAGAAAATGAGAGAAAGAGAGAGGGAGGGAGAAAGGGAGATATGGATTGTGGGTTAGTAATTATAGCAGGGGTCCCCAAACTTGGCAACTTTAAGACTTGTGGACTTCAACTCCCAGAATTCTCCAGCCAGCTATGTGAGTTGGGAGTTGAAGTCCACAAGTCTTAAAGTCGCCAAATTTGGAGGCCTCTGAGTTAGGGTGATGAACTAGGTGTAGAATAATCACCAGTCATAACTAGGTGACTTTGGGCCATCTTTTTTTTACAGCTTTAGGCTGAGAAGTAAAAAAAAAAATGCTTTTCTACCTTCAACCATCATGGTGGATTAGGGACTATAACAAGGATCTTCAAACTTGGCAAGTTTAAGACTTGTGGACTTCAACTCCCAGAATTCGTGAGCTAACATGATTGGAGGAGGAATTCTGGGAGTTGAAGTCCACAAGCCTTAAAGCTGTTGAGTTTGAAGACCCCTGGTAAACTTAAAGGTACATACAAATTCTTATATATTCACCAATTCTCCTTTCTTTCCCTTCCTTACTGCTTTTCTGTCTCTTTCTATTGCTTTAGTTTTCTTTTCAAAATGGTATTCTTGTAGTTTGCTTAGTTGGCGTTTACATATTAAATGTTGGTTTGCATTGATTGAGTAGAATTCTTTCAAAATTTAATTTTCTTTTTAATTTTCCCCAAGTAAAATTAGTGCATATCTACTTCAGAGTAGATATATTGCATATTAATAAGTGTATGGGACTATGTGTATGGGACTGTAGCTGGCTTTACCAGCTGAGGATGATAGGAATTGTAGATGGAAGCTTATACAAGCTATAATCAGAAACAGCTGGCAATCACATATGAAAAAAGTGGGTTAGAATGTCAGAGGAAGATTTGGAAAATCCTGTTTAAAACCACAATTTATCATAAAGTATCTGGATGACATCAGATCAACTATCAGTGTATCTCCCAGGACTGTTTGAAAAAGAGAAAGAAATTATTTAAGTTTTTTTTGATGAGTTTCATAAAAAAAAACTTAGATAATTTCTTTCTCTTTACATGTGTAAAGGTTTGTTCTCTGGCACACCTTTGCAATACTATGTGGTATCAAGATTTTATAAAGAAAAGCAAACATTGGCTAGCGATTTTGTTGCAATCTGAAAAACAAGCAATGTGTGTATTGGATGGTGTATATTTTATCTAATAAGGTTGGATCAAGAATGGAATCTGTTTGATATCTAAGCCAAAACATAATCTTTCGTTATAGGAGGACATTCATCCGACTTCAATTCACTACCCGTTCAATTTAACTCCAATTTACATTCAATTTCAACATTCATATTCAATTCACGCTCATCCTGCTTCAATTCAGCACCCATTCAATTCACTGCACTGCACTGCAACTCAGCACCCATTCAATTCACATTCACATTCAATTAATATTCATCCTGCTTCAAATGAATGAAATATTCTGAGCCTGTCTGGTGAACTTAATCAGTTCTGTGAAATGGGGTTTCTTTTCTATCAGTAATGGGTTTTATTTCCTTGTATAATTATGCATGCCACTTACTTTTCCCTCTGTTCTGTTTGCTTTTGATCCCTTCTTTAATACTGATCTGATCTGACCTGATCTTTAATCGTATCTTCTAATCGTGCTTCCAATAAACAAAGCTTCGGTGTTGTGACTTTTATCTACAACAGCTTTGCCTGAAACAGAGGTCAGAAGAAAAATTTCTAGCACCACAAAGAAGGCGAAAAAAAAAAAAAAACCAGAAAGAGCAAAGAGAGGACAACACAAGGTGATCATTCGTGGGTTTCGGTGATGGAAATTGGAGAACCTGAACTAGGTGATTTTTTTCTCAAAATAACCTGCTTTGCTATGTCAGAAGATTTTGTTCTTTTGATGTTATTGTTTTGTTCCTTCAAGAACGTGGAGAGCCCTTCTAACAACTCCTGTTCAGAGCAAATTGCACAGCAAGAACCAAGCAATCATTGCCACAGAAATACCTACTTATAATTTTGTAACTTGATGAACTTGAGAGAACATTCTCTTGTCTGTGTCATGTCTTCTAAAAGGGCCAGGCCAAATTTGACTTATAAAGGGCAGCCTTGAAGGTTACACCCTAATGCTGTGTATCAGCAGTAATTTCATGTCCAGATCCTTATGTCAACTTACAGGGAGTCCTCAACTTATAATCATTTGTTGGAACTTCCACTTTGCAAGGTTTCGGCGGCAGCAGGGATTCGCGATACTGTGCAATCCCTGCTGCGTTCGCCACCAATTCCCCCGATCCGTTTGGATCTGGGGGATATAGCAGCTGAAGACAGGGGGGATCTGGACAAGGGCTTGGGGGTGTCGCAGACCCCCTCTCCAGGCGGCAGAACCCCCTTTTCCCAAGGTGGAGGAGCGGCGGTCAGCAATGGCCGCCACGAAGAAATCTGCAGCTAGACAAGCAGGTGCAGGAGGGAGACAGTTGGAAGAAATATGAAAGTTGCTTTCAACCGGGACAAGGCAAGAGAAAGTGCCCTGAAGGCTGCTAAGGATACATTGTTTCCAGTGAGTGTTACAAGCTGCAAATATTCTAAAAGGGAAAGTTTTTTTTTAATTGTTGTTTCACTCTCCTTCCTTGACAGCAGATGGAAAAAATCTTTTTGGCTGTGAGTGGGAAGGGAGAGGGAAAAAAAAATTGGAGCAAAATTTGAAAATAAGGAGAAGATAGTCTAGAATTTTAAAGAGTTACTAAACATCAATAAGACCTTTAAAAGATATATTTTAAAGAGAACTTTGTGACTAAACTTTAACCCCAGAAAGAGAAAGTGAAGAAGGAGAAGGTATCTAAAAGAAACAGCTTGTTTGAATTGTTGATGATTTTGGAACTTCTGAGAACTATTTCTGATTAAAAGCACTTGGGTGGTTGTTTGGAAAAACTTTTTCTCTACACAATGGCATCACTTGTGGATGGATTGAAACTTGTATATCCAAAATATGAAAAAGAAAAGCAAGAAGGGAAGGACGTTTTTGGCACTCTTTTTCAATTTTTAGAAATGGCGGTTTGCACTTATGTAAAGTTGAATGAGCAGCAGGATGACTGGGACAAAGAAGAAGCCATTTTTGATGAACAAGTGACTTTGGTTGGGGAAGGAAAGGAGGAAGAGAAAAGGGAAAAGAAGACTTTAAGATTTGGAAAAATAATCAAAAAAGGGAAGAATAAGGTGAAAAGGAGATATTATGTTAGAAAACAACAGAAAGGAGGAAAGCAGAATAAAAGGGAGGTGGAGAGACAAAGGGTTAAAGAGGATAAGGAGAAGAATAAGCAAGGGAGAAAGGAAGGGATGAGAAATCTTAATAGTGGGGAGCAAGATGCAAAGAAACAAAAGCTTTTTAGAGATAATGGGTAAATTTTATTGAAAAGGGGATTCTAGAAAGGTACATATGATAGTATTTTTACATTTGTACTTAGAAATAACTTTAGAAAATTGGAAATAATATGCAATTTTAAATGTGATAAAATATTTAGTATAATTTAGTGAAATTTTTGTTAAGAAAAGGGGAGCACTTCAATGAAACAATGATTTAAGATATGTGATGTGGGGGGGAAAAATAACTTTGGAAAGCATAAGTGTTCCCATAAAGGCATGATATTTAATTGAAATGGGTAAAATGCTTAAGATATAAATGACTGTTAATATTAATGATTAGATTATGTTATCCTAGTGAAATTTTCTGAAATGAGAGATTTGAAGTAGGAGAGTGGGAACATTTTAATGAAATAATGATTTACAATACGTGATGGGGGGGGAACTATGGAAAATAGGTGCTTCCATAAAAGTATGTGATTTAATTGAAAAGTAATGTGCTAAATGTTTAAGATATAGATGAATATTAATATTAATGAATAGATTTGTATTGGTATTGATAATACTGTATAATTTTAGAATGTACCAGACAGAATCCCAATGTAAGTTATGCATTCTATATTAAGTATTAAGTATTATAAATATAGGGGGAAGAGATAAAGGCATCATACTCCAATTAGAGTACAGGAGAAGTTTTTTTTTAAAAGAAGAAAGATAAATGGATAGCTGGAAATAGAACAGACAAAGAATAATAAATATTATGATTTGAATCGAGATGAGATAAATAAAATAAAATCAAGAAAATTTAAAAGAGAGGAGAAGCTATACAGAAAATTGAAAATGTTAATAAGATATGGAATGGTATGCAAAATGAATATAAATTTGAATTTGTGTCTGTACCAAGAGTTTTAACTCGGGACTAAGCAACTTTCAGAAAAGAGGTTTTTTTATGTTTTTATGTTTTGTGTTTGTGTGTGTTTGTGTGTTGTATGTCTTTAAAAATTAATAAAGTTTGTTTTAAAAAAACACCTTATAATCATTTGTTTAGTGACCGTTCAAAGCTACAGCAGCATTGAAAAAATAACTTGGGACCACACATCTTTCTCTTTCTGTCCTGGCTATTTTTTTTACAGGGGCATGATTGAGAGTGTTTTAACAAACTGCATCCCTGTTTGGTTTGGTGGCAGCAGCACCTCAGATAGAAAGTCCAAACAGAGAGTGGTGAGGACAACCGAGAAGATTATAGGAAGCTCACTCCCCATTATTCAGGATACTGCTTATAAGTGCTATGTACTTAGAACTCAAAGTAATGTTAGAGACCCCACACATTCACTTCACAGCCTGTTTCTATTGCTCCCCTCTGGGAGGAGTTTTTGAAGTATTTCTAGCAGGATTACCAGATTCTGTAACAGCTTTGTTCTCTATGCCATCCATCTTGTAAAATCACAAACCTGGACTAGACTGTGTGGTTTCTCTGTGTGATATATTTATTTTATTTTGTCAAGTTTATGTAGTGAGGTGGTGCCCCTTGAGAGCTGTATGCAATGAAATTTCATTTTAATTTAGTGTACATTCAAAGTGACAATAAAGTTATTCTAAGTTCTTGCAGCACCCTCCATGGTTATGGGTTCAAAATTTGGGCTCTTGGCAACTGGCATGTATTTATGATACTGTGGTCACTATTTGTACCCCTCCCAGCTGGCTTCCGGCATGCAAACAGAATGGGGAAAGTCATATTCATCTAATGACTGCATGATTCACTTAACAACTGCGGTGATTTGCTTAACAATGTCGTAAAGTTGGGCAAAACTCACTTAACAGTTGCCTTGCTTAGCCATGGGAATTCTGGGCTCGATTATAAGTTGCAGACTACCTATAGTGCCTAATGATGGGAAAAGTATATTTCAAACTATGTGTCCCCTTTGCATTGGAGGTCCCCTTTACCTCCATCCCATTTTCAAAAATACTTATTGCAAATGCTGAGTCATACATATTGCCGACTGGTGCAACTCGGCATTTACCAATTCAGTTCAGCTTCTATGATGTATCCTTGCAACAGAGAAAATTGTCTTTCATCACAGTCAGTCAGTCTACTTCAGCAATGTTTTGGGGAGCAGATTCCTCAGATGCTCTGTGCTTAGTTGCAGCTATAGCAGAGCTCCCTAACATTCCCAGATTTGTGGACCAGAAGGGGGGGGGGGGAGAGAGAATGGTTCTGCCTGAGTGGCTGGCAAGCATGAGTGTAATGAGTGAGCGGCATACATCCATGCCTGCCACTCATTTAAATGGAGCAACTCTACTCATTCGCCCATTGCTTGCATAAGTCAGGATACGCATGCACACACATGCACTCACCAGCTGTTTTTGTGGCCTGGTTGAAAACCCCTCAAGTTCCACTAGTGGGGATCCCTGAGCTATGGCATGGACAGCTGCACTGACTGAATTTCAGGCATTGCTATGAGTAGCATGAAACAAACTGTTAGTGCTTTGATCTCTACTCTGGTTCCTTGCACCTGAGATTGACTGTATGAATGGTTGCAGTGAATGAAATCTTCTACAGTCTCTTTAGTTAACATTTCACATCAATCAACTCCGCATAATGGAAGGAGAGGAATTCCAATGTCCTCTAAATATTATGTGTTCATGATTGTCATTATCGCATGTTGTCTGTAACTAATGGAAGGTGGAGTCCATCAACATCTGGATTGTTGTGGGTACTGTGGGGTCTTTTGTCAGAGTATATTCATGAACTGGAATAGAGTATGGTAACAAGGTCAGCCAATGAATAGGCTTAGCAACTAAATCAGCCAAGGAGGACAGTTTGGAAACTGAAACTAGAAGTAGCCTAGGCGTGCCTCTATATTAAGCTCTGCAGCTGTGAAGCTATATGGAGCTCTAAGTCTGTCTATAGAAAATGAAACTTAACTTTCTTGCTTGCTGAAGACTGGAGCTCTGTTCTCTATGCTACTGAAGTTACTTGCAACATGTTTTCTGTCTGAGTTTGCTCCTTGTTGGAGAAATCTATAACTGGTTTGTAAAATTTACTTATTATGTTTATAAAGATGTTAAATGGAGCATCAGCCATCTGTGTTTATTTTTCTGGTGCTGAATTAACACTGAATATCTTTGGTGGTCTCTGAGCTTGGTTGTTTTGTTGCAGACATTTCATTATCCAACTAGGTAACCAGTGGTGGTATTTTACCGGTTCAACGCAGTTCAGCTGAACTGGTAGTTCCAATGGTCATCTGTGAGCTAACTGGTTCACTCCGATGATCAGCTGCTGGGTCCTCCCACCTGCCCTGGCTCTATACTGACCTTTACTTCCTGCTTTTGCCGCACACCACCTGTTTTACACACAGGGCTTGCAGCAGAAGGTGAGTTGTAAACGCTGCACATGCGCTCACACCAAACCGGTAGGAAAACTTTTTGAAACCCACCACTGTAGGTAACATCATCAGTGCTAGAAGAGAGTTGGGATGCACTCCTTTTAGATCCCAAGAAAGAAATACTCAGACTCCATGGGGTAGAGCAAAGTTATCCTTTTACTGGGAAATAAAGTGGTAGCTACAAAGCAATTCCGAAACTGAGAAATTGGCGGGTAGAATGCATATACAAAGAAATAGGTTTGCCCCCACCCCCCAAAGTTCAAATGATTCTTCCAATTAAAACTTTTGAAACGGCTCATGTGGTCATCTTCAGATGGTGATGAGACGTCTTGTCAAATGACCTTGACATATTTTGATAAAAGTTCGCAGTTGCGCAAAAGAGGAAAAGATAGCCAGGAAACGGAAAATTAAAGACAAGAATCCCCCCTCCCCTTGCTAGCCCAGCAAGGAATGCAAACACCTCCAGCTCTCTTCCCATATAAAATCCCCCCTCCCACCGTTGCCATGACAGCCGAGAGAAATAATGAAATAATAGCAGATAGTCAGGAAGGGGAAGGTATCTTAGCAGAAAGGTAGAAGGGGAAGGTATCTTGAGGCTGACAGGTTTGCTTTCTGTTGATATACAAGTGGCTTGACCTGTTAGCTTTGATGGGAGGGTTCTCAGTAGTTTCAAGATTAGTCTTGATTTACTTTTGATTGCTTGTCTAAATGGGTAATTCCTCACGAGGGTATTGTTTACTGCTTGATTGTTAGTCTGGTATTAATTCTGGTATTAATCTCTGCTTATTTGGGTGTTAATTGCTCGCGTGGAGTGTTTTGGTCTTTTTGTTTTCCTGCTTAGCTTTTAGTCTCTTTTGAATGGCATCTAGATGTTATCTGCCTGTTAATGGCTGATTTGTCTGAGTGCCAGACTTCTAGGAATTCTCTAGTGTTTTTTGGGCTTGGTCTAGGATGCTCACACTTTCCCAATTCCCAATTTCCCAATTAAGTCTGCTCATGTGTTGTGCAATTAGTGCATCTGACTTGTCCTGTCAATGTTGGTGGAAGTGTTCTTGATGGTAGCTTGGTTAGAAGGTCACCTCAGTTAGCTTGTTTATCTTAGATGGTAGTTCCTTGATCAAGTTTATTTCTTCATTGTTGGCCTTCTTGGTGTTAATTTCTGCTCATCTGAGTGTTGGCATTTTTGTTTACTTTTTGGCTTTTTCTCTCACTTTTGAATGGTGTATAGATGTTGTTTATCTCTATATGCCTATGGATGGCCAATCTGAATGCCAGGCTTCAAAGAATTCTCTAATCATTTTGGTTTTAGCTTGGTTTAGGATGCTGACACATTAGCTGAAACTATGGTTCAGTGTGTTAATCTGTTATGCAATTAGTGCAAGTGGCTTTGTCCTATCAATGTTATAGCAGTGTTCTTGGTGATTCCTTGGTTAGGCAGTCCTTTACTGTTAGTTTGTTTGTCTTAGTTGTAGTTCCTTGATCATGTTTTTATGTGTGTGTGTGTATAATAAAACTTTTATAAAAGTTTATAAAACTTTTAATATTCTCTCTCTCTTAGCCACCCCTATCATAGACAATTTATACATTATTCTCCCTAATATAAAATACATTTGAATAGACTTTCACCTAAAATATGCAATATTGTTACCTATACTTTTTGATAACTAATTACATTAGCAGTTATCTGAATCACAACATTCAGAATATTGCAGGTTTCAGCTTACAAATGTGCTTCCTAACAAGTAACTAAGGTGTTGAGTTTAAGTCAGGGTGATTCAACATTCCCAACCATGAAGCACTTTTAGCTAGTTACTCTCTTATTCCAACCTATCTCAAATGCTAGTTATTGTAGAGATATAGGAGAAGCAGCAGCATGCAAAACTCTATCAAGAATAAAGGGGGGCTTCTTTTCCAATTCAAAGCAGGGTTAGAAAGAAACAGAGTAAATTCACGTAAAATATGAACGAAAACAGTTATTTCAATCCACTGTGTAGTGTTTCTTTCTAAAGCCAGCTGTAAGCTTCACCATACAGATCATGCCATGAGATGTTGACTCTAGCACAGTGTTCTCCACCTTAGCAACTTTAAGATGTGTAGACTAAAAGTCTCAGAATTCCCCAGTCAGCATGCCAAGTTGAGTTGCTGAAGTTGAGAAACACTGTACTAGAAGATACATGATAGACTTCACACATTTAGGGAACAGTTAAGATTACAGTTGTTTTTTAAAAAAGATTAATCCTTAAAAGATCAAAACAATATATTACTTTGTGTGCTCTCTGTGGACTCAATGTACTCTAACATGTTTATGTTTTGAATGTTTGTCTGGGATTATAATATTTGCAAATCAACTGTAAATTTCCTGCCTTTCTGTTCATAATGATATTCCAAAGTTCAGTTAGGAGAAGCATTGTACAAATAAGAGGCAAGATTGAATAAACTAGTAATAGGGGACACAGTTAAAATTTAATGGGGGCATCCATATTCTTTCTCCCTCTCTTTCTCTCTCTCTCTCTAATTTATCTATTTCTCCCTTCTTTCTCATATACTTATTTCATTTTTTCTTCCTCTTCAGGGAGGAAACTATTCTTTTGATTAATTGTTCTCACTATCAGAACTTTTCTCCTTAATTCTAGCTTGTATCTCTCTTTAATAAGTCAATCCCTTCTTCTTTGTGATAATCCTTCAAGTACTATGGTAGAAAGGCCGTTATCGTGCTCCCTCTAATCCTAGACATGCTCCCTTCATCTTGTTTTCCCCTTAAAAGACTTGGACCAATTCATAGAAGTCATGGATATTAAGATCGTTTCTTCTTCAAAACCTATTTCTTTTGAAAATGAACCCTTTGGTGTTTGGCTCTATTTTATGTTATTGTCTAAAGAACATTTATTTCTGAACATTGTGGTTGTTTACCTCCCACACTACCCTCTCATTTTAAAAGACTAGACAATTCTTATTTATGGCAGTGAATCAAAAGACAATATCAGAAGAAGAGAACATCTCTGTTCTTTTGCCTTATTAATTAATGGCAAAGTATAAAAAAATCTCTCAAAATAAATTGTAGCCATGTCAAGTACCTGTAATATAGTAACCACTCCCTCTGAGACTTTTCATGAGAGGGATTAGGAAATAATAGGAAAACATACACTAATCACTGCTGCAAAGGAAAATTTTACCAAAATGAAAAAGTTAAAACATTTATTCATATTTTACTGCTGTCCTCTACACAAGATGATAAATTTCTCCACTCTACTATTTGATGGCATCTTACATTCTTATCCAATGGCCTAGTCCTCTTCAAAAAATAATAACTCTAAACTTCACAACATCACCTAAGCTCATCTCAAGATTTTAGTATTCATAATTACGGTTTCACAAGTGTTCTTTGGATAGATCTTCAGATTTTGGCATTCCTTTTTTTTTAAAAAAAAGACGTATATACTTCGATTTGAATCATGAGTTCATGGGCACTTCTCTGACCTTTGGAACCTGAAAGCATTCTGTAGACAACTATTGTCAGAAGAACACAGTCAGTGATGTCAAGGCAATGTCCATCCAGATGTGTTGGCTGGCTGGGATATGTGACAGCTGCAGCTCTAGGAGGGTTGTAAACCTAACACACCAATTTTGGGAAAAATTGGTCTAGCTCAGGGGTCTCCAACCTTGGCTCCTGGAAGCCTGGCGGACTTCAACTCCCAGAGTTCCACAGCCAGCAAAGCTGGCTGTGGAATTCTGGGAGTTGAAGTCCACCAGGCTTCCAGGGGCCAAGGTTGGAGACCCCTGGTCTAGCTGCTATCACATTAATGAGGTACTAATACCACTTTATAAAGCCTTAATAAGACCATACCTAGAGTACTGCATCCAGTTTTGGTCACCACATTATAAAAAAGTCGTTGAGACTCCAGAAAAAGTGCAGAGAAGAGCAACCAGGATGATTAGGGGACTGGAGACTAAAATATATGAAGAACGGTTGCAGGAACTGGGCCTGGCTAGTCTAGTGAAGAGAAGGACTAGGGGAGACAGGATAGCAGTCTTCCAATATTTGAGGGGCTGCCCCAGAGAGGAAAGGGTCTCAAGCTATTTTCCAAGGCACCTTTGAAGCCCAGATGAGGAATAATGGATGGAAACTGATCAAGGAGAGATTCAACCTGGAAATAAGGAGAAACTTTTTAACAGAGAACAACCAACCAGTGGAACAGAAGTTGCCTTCAGAAGTTGTGGGAGCGCCATCACTTGAGACCTTCAAGAAGAGACTGGACTGCCATCTGTCAGAAATGGTGTGAGGTCTCCTGCTTGGGCAGGGGGTTGAACTAGATGGTCTCTTCCAACTCTGATTATTTGTTATCTGTTATCTATCACAGAGTAAATACTTCTGTCTAG
Source organism: Hydrophis major (assembly GCA_033807585.1). Classification (NCBI taxonomy): domain Eukaryota; kingdom Metazoa; phylum Chordata; class Lepidosauria; order Squamata; family Elapidae; genus Hydrophis; species Hydrophis major. Next base: position 18,696,586 of record CM066334.1, on the reverse strand, counting down.
ATCAGGGGTGTCAAACTCTAGGCTTGTGGTGCTTAGATCTGACCCATGGGGCCATCCTGGAAACAGCAAATGACTGGCTTGGGGAGCCTCTGCCAGCAAAAACTCCATGTCCGGCCCTTGCAAGCTCTGTTTTCACTAGTTTTCATAGGAGGCTGTTGCAGCTGAAAACGGAGCTCCCATTTTTGCTGGCAGAGGACTCGGGCCACCACAGGCACCCCCGACAGAAGTGACTTCAAGCTAGCCACACTCACCCTGAAGGTCAAATACAACCTTGATGTGGCCCTCAATGAAATTAAGTTTGTTATCCCTCTTCTAGATTGTCAAGGGGGGTGATTATTTGAGAAATACTCACGTTTTTGTTGCCAAGTATTGACGGCTTTTGCCTTAGGTGGTGTTAGGACACAACAATGGGAAAGAACAGGATAAAAACTAATTTAATTCTGCACAAATTCAGTCAATTAATTAAATGTAATTCATAGAATTGTTTCCTCTTTTATCAAGTTATAAAATGTAGTTTGGTAGCAGCTCATGGAAATGCAGGTTAAATTGAAGGTCATTAGTGTCTACATCTGGCCCTGGGAGAAAGACGGTTGTGAAACTGAACCTACATTCCAAGAGAATTAGCTTTATGAAATGGTTTCTCTGCCAAGCTCATTTTAAAATGTTTTACTTTCTTGCTACATTTGCTCAACAGTAGTTCCTGTTGAGTTCAGTAGAACTTACTTCTAAGTAAAGAACATGCCCAGAATCATCATTTGGGAATGGAAGCTACCATGAAGCTATCAAGAACTATTGCTTTTTCCTTTCAGGAATATGCTTAATACTTGTTGTAACTTCCAAAGTCATAAAAATCTCTTCTACAATTCACTAGGCTCTACCAGGCTTATGTAAATTCACCTGGTTTACTTTTTACAATTAGTTTCTTCCCTCAGTGACATCATTTTACAAGACAGACTCAGCAGTCTGTTAGCCATTGCCGTTTGAAAGTCTTCCAAGCCAAAGAAGATGAGTAGGTAAGCAGAATATAAATAAAGGAGAGGTTTCAGGAAAATGTCTACATCAGCATGCTTATTCACCTTTTTTTTTTTTGGTAATTTTCATTCAAAGAAGCTTGAATCATCTTGGTACTCAATAGAGACCACCAGAAGGTCTGCAAAATGAGAATTGTTATAAGTTGTTTTGGCTAACATCTTACCATCTTCACCCCTCTCAAACTGCAGGAAACAAAATTGGAAATTTCCTTTGAGATTATATTGTTGTAAAGTGTGGGAGAATAAGGTTCTGGGACACATGATACCACCCACAGAAGGGGACACATTGAAACTTTTGCAACATTCAAAGAAAGGCAATACCACAATGAAAATTACTTCTGGCAGTTTTTTTTTTCCTGAAAAGTATGTGTGTTGTTTTTACATGGAAATGAGAGAGGTTAGTTTTTTTCCAGAATCCGTAGTGTGTGTTTTCATTTGTGAATGCTCCAATCCTGGATATATTAAAGAAGAAATTGGAGAACCATTTGTCTGAAGTGGTATAGGGTTTCCTGTCTGAGCAGGGGGTTGGACTAGAAGACCTCCAAAGTCCCTTCGAACTCTGTGATTCTATTCTATTCTATTCTATTCTATTCTATTCTATTCTATTCTAATATGCAACCATGGAAGAAGAGTGATCACAGCTGAGGTGAACTAATATGTCACTTTCTATGAGATTAATAGGCTTTTTCAAAGACTAGTTTGGAAAAATAAATGCCATACCCATTTAGAATCTATTTTGCTAAGGGTACAATTCCATCAATTATAATTAAAGTAAAACATATTTGGCTAATTTTTTTTAAAGCCAGTGATATACTTTGGACTTGCTGGTTCCTCTTACAGGGCAATCAAATAGGAGATTCATATTTTTCCCTACAAAATTTGTGCAATTTGGAGACTTTAATTTACTCATCCAGATTTGCAGGATCAGGTGATCAATAAGAAACCAGTCATGAGATTCTTTCTATCATTAATGGAAAGCAATTAGGTAATCTGATTTCTGCTATCTAGCTAATTAGAGAATACTTCACCAGTTTCCCAGTGCGAGTGACAGTAAGAAACTAGTAATCTTCAAGGGATGACTCAGAAGTTGGAGGAAGATTTGTCATTTCCTTTTTTCTCCCCAGTAGGGAGAAAAGGAGACCAATCTCTGTAGCTTCCAACTTCCAGTCCAGCAAGCTATATGGCCTTCAGAGGAAAATGTTCTCCATCCATGTTAAGTGTAAGTGTAAGGATTGCTAGTCAGATGTCATTGAGAGGAGGAAGTATAGCATAGCAACTAAAGTGTTGAGTTGAGGTCAGGGTGAAATTCCCCTTATCTCCAACCATGAAGCACTTTTAGTATGGTTTGCCAATTGCACAGTGGCAGACAGGGCAGATAGATACCTCTAGGTGTCATATGAGTCCCAGATATATCCTTAGAAAATACGGTGTGAATTGGCTATAGCCTTCTGCTCTGTTTTCTGTGTGATGGGCCATATCCATCATTTCAACTGTTCTGTATTGTACATTAGCATTCTTGTAAACACCATGTCCTGATTGGCCAGGGTGCACAGCAATCGGATTGGCCAAGTGAGCCGCACTGATTGGCCCGTTGCGAATCCCCGCGATTGGTGGAAACCAATCACGGGAGATTCGAAGCGGTGTCATTGGCTGCGGCCGGCGCGGCCAGTCCCATATAAGCTGCCACTGATCCTTAGGAACCGAGTCGATCTCGGGACTAATGAAGAGCTGAAAAATAGTCACTGACTCCCACGCCTTCTTCCGATCGGCATATACAACACTGGTGACGAAGGTGGGATCGCAGAACTGATACCCACCGAGCACGTGGCACCGAGACGGACATGACCAGCAAGATGGCCAGCATCGCGCTGCCCGCACCCTTTAACCAAGCTACTGAGGACTGGGAATCATACATTGATCGGTTCCTGATGTTCCTGGAGAGTAGCAACCTCAAGGACGTGAATGGGCAGAAAAAAAGGGCCGTATTCCTGACACACTGTGGGCCCGCAGTGTTTAAGATGCTGAAAGCCCTCGCAAAACCTGAAGATGTAAAGGCGATGGACTGGGCCAACCTCGAGCCTCTATTGCAAAGCCACTATGCTCCCGCCGTGCCCACCCTCATCAGATGGCACGACTTCTACCGGCATGACCAGAAAGAGGGTGAGAGCATCAGTGATTTCGTGGCTGACCTGTGGAATCTGGGAGGCATATGCGACTTCACGAACATGGACAAGGCGCTACGAGATCGCATTGTCCTTGGGCTCAGAGACCCTGTCCTACAAAGCCAGTTGATGGCGAGGGGCGACATCTCCCTCACAGATGCCCTCACCGAGGCTACTGCAGCCGAGGCCACCCAGAAGTCAGTGGCCCAAATGCGGAGGCCAGATGCAGGGGACCGAGCCGCAACCACCAAGATGACCCCGACGGCTGAGACGCAGCCAGAGGCAAGCCACCGAGCGACCACCACCACCCACCATGGCAACCTCGACTCCCTCTCCGACACCACGGATGAAGAGGAGGACATTCACCGACTCCAAACGGAATGAGACCAGCGTGAGTGGCGGAGTCGTAAGTCGGGACTGCAATGTGCCAGGTGCGGGAGAGACCATCCTTGGTCGGAATGCCGGTTTCTTGACGCGATCTGCCGGCAATGCGACAAGAGAGGCCACATCACCCAAGTCTGCTGACTCAAGCGGACCTACAGCCCCCAACAGTGAGACAACAGCATCCAGAGACGAGACGGCACCACCCCCCAGAACAAGGGACCGCCAAACTGAGAGCCATTGGAACCGGGACGGACGGAGCCGGCGAAAACCGACAAAGAGAGGAGACCCACCAGACAGTCATCATCGGCCACTCATCTAGCTGGGACGCCTGCAAGGTACACGTGGTAGTGGGCATCGAGGGCAAGCCATGCAAGATGGAGGTGGACTCCGGGTCTTACCTCTCCGTGGTTGCATGGCGGGAAATCAAGCGCCTGGTGCCCGCCATCCACAAGAGGGGACTGGAAAGCCAGAAGTTAATCCTAAAAGACTACCAAGGGAACCACATCCCCCTAGTCAGAACAGGACACTTTGAAATCACATTCAAGGGACGCACAGCAAGATTTCCCCTGACAATCGTAGACAGAGACCGACCCAGCCTTTTGGGACTACAGTGGTTCGCACCGCTTGGGATCGAAGTAACAGGCATCGACCACATCGCAGAGGTCGACTGGGAGGAGCAACTCGCAAAGGACTTCCAGGAAGTGTTTGACAGCACCCTAGGCAAGTACCGAGGACCCCCTATTTCCTTCAGTCTAGACCCCAGCGTTCCCCCGATGCGCCTAAAACCGCGGCAAGTGCCTTTCACACTCAGATCCAAGATTAATGAGCAGATAGACAAGCTCATCAAACAGGGAGTCCTAGAGCCAACCGATCATGCCTGGTGGGAGACCCCCATAGTTACCCCAGTCAAGCCCGATGAGTCGGTGAGAATCTGCAGGGACTATAAGGCCACCCTCAACTGCGCCTTACAACAAAGCGCTTACCCCATCCCAGTAGCACAGCACCTTCTGCACTCACTGGGGGGAGGCAAGGTTTTCGCGAAACTCGACCTGGCGCAAGCCTACCAACAATTGCCAGTCGACGCAGAAACCACTGAGGCACAGACCATAGTAACCCACCGGGGGGCTTTCCGCTGCAAGAGACTCCAGTTTGGAGTCAGTGTAGCACCAGGAATTTTCCAGAGCCTCATGGAGAGGCTCCTGCAAGGAATCAAGGGGGTGGTGCCCTACTTTGACGACATACTGGTTTCAGCGGCCAACCAAAAGCAACTGGAAAGCCGCCTGAGGGAGGTACTACAAAAATTCAAAGACGTGGGGCTAAAAGTAAAAAAAAAAAAAAAAAAAAGCCAGCTGCATACCGAGAAGGTCGAGTTCCTAGGGTACCTCCTAGACCAGCACGGAATTCACCCAACAGAAAAAAAAATCAGAGCCATCAAGGAAGCCCCCAGGCCGAGGAATAAAACAGAACTGCAGGCATTTCTAGGGCTGATTAACTTCTATAATGTTTTCCTGCCCCAAAAGGCGACCGCAGCAGAACCGTTGCATAGGCTGTTGGACAAAACAGCCGCCTGGACCTGGGGGAGGTGAGAGGAAGCCGCATTCAACCGAACCAAGGACCTACTCACATCGGATGCCATCCTCATCCAATACAATGAGACCCTCCCGTTAACAGTAACGTGTGACACATCACCGTTCAGCATCGGGGCTATCCTCAGCCACACACTCCCGAATGGAAGTGAAGCACCCATTGCCTTTTACTCAAGAACCCTATCAAAGTCGGAAAGGAACTATAGCCAACTAGACAAAGAAGCCCTGGCAATCATCGCCACCATAAAAAGGTTCCACGAGTACCTCTATGGCAGAACATTCACCATCATCACCGACCAAAAACTGCTATTGGGCATCCTGGCAGGAAACAAGGCCACCCCGGAATTCCTCGCCACCTATAGTTACCAGTTGACCCATCGACCCGGTAAGACAATCGCACACACAGATGCCTTGAGCCGCACCCCGCTACCTGACCTGGATGCCAACACATTACCCACAGCATCCACCCTGAGCAAAGAGACCTTACCCAACCTCCCCCTAACCGTGTTAGACATTGCCCACGAAACCAATCAAGACGAATGTCTGGTGCGGGTTTTACAATGGGTGGAGAAAGGGTGGCCAGAAAAAGATGATGATGAAGTATTCAGGACTTTTTGGAACAGACAAACGGAACTTTTCACGCAAAATGGTTGTGTACTATGGGGGGACAGGGTTGTTATCCCAAAGAAATTACAAAAAAGGGTCCTGGAGTTGTTACATGGGGGGCACCCGGGCATCGTTAGGTCAAAAGCCCTGGCCAGAAGCTTTGCCTGGTGGCCAGGGATGGACAAACAAATCGAAGCTTGGGTGGCAAGCTGTAAGCAATGCCAAGAATCCAGGCCAAGCCCACCCGCTGCCCCAATCCTGGAATGGGAAACCCCCAGAGGACCATGGTCCATGATACACATAGACTTTACCAGGCCCACGAAAGGGCACACGTTCCTCATAACGGTAGACGCTTACTCCAATTGGCTGGAGGTAAGCGACATGAGAACTACCACCACCGAGGCGGTCATCAAAGAACTCAACAAACTATTTTCAACCCACGGTCTCCCAGATGTAATTGTATCAGATAATGGTCCATAGTTCACTGCACTGGAATTTGAAAAATTCCTGGTGGAACGGGGAATACGACACGCCCTGACAGCGCCGGCACATCCGGCGGCGAATGGTAGGGCGGAACGAATGGTCCAATTCACCAAAAAAACAATCCAGAAAATCAAAACCGGGGACATGCAAGAAAAAATAAATAAACTACTTTTCATCCAGCACATAACGCCAAACACAATGACCAACAAAAGCCCCGCAGAGCTGTTAATGGGGAGGAAACTAAGATCCCCCCTAGACAGGCTGCACCCCACATACAACCCCGAAAAACCCACCGACTCATCAAGCAGGCACTGAACATTCACACCAGGAGACGCAGTATATGCAAAAAACCTTAGAGGGGACTCCCTCTGGATACCGACAATGATAACCCAGGTAACAGGTCCCCGCTCGTACCGGCTACAAACAATCGATGGACGAGCATGGAAATGACATATTGATCAACTAAGATCGAGAGCAGCCATGGGAAACATAACCGACACGCAAGCAGACAGAAACATAAACCCAGAAAGGGAGAAGGACCACCCAAGCACCAACCAAGAGGGGATGGAAATCCCCGGAAAGCAACCCCAACAAGAAAGAAACCAAGAATACTCACCAACCAAAGCAGAAATAGACAACCAGCTCGAAGCCTCGCCTGGAAAAAATAGCCAAGCCAGCTCAACCAGCCGGGAAGGACCGGGCAGGAGCGGCAAAGCCAGCAGTTTGATCAGCCCGGGTAGACCGGGAGGAAGCTACAATGAAAGGCTCGGCTCACCCTTCCAGGTGGTTCCATCAACGAGGCAAAGAGCAGCACAGAACCCAACCGAACTGCTCAAAGACCAGACATCAACTAACCTGCGCAGGTCCATTAGGCAAGTGCGGAGCCCCGCCTACTTACGGGACTACGTCACATAGGACCATACCAAGAGGGGAGAGGTGTTCTGTATTGTACATTAGCTTTCTTGTAAACACCGCGCCCTGATTGGCCAGGGCGCACGGCAATTGGATTGGCCGAGCGAGCAGCACTGATTGGCCTGTTGTGAATCCCCGCGATTGGTGGAAACCGATCACGGGAGATTCGAAGCGGTGTCATTGGCCGCGGCCGGCACGGCCAGCCCCATATAAGCCGCCACCGATCCTTAGGAAACGAGTCAATCTCGGGACTAATAAAGAGCTGAAAAATAGTCAAATAGTCCCGCGCCTTCTTCCGATCGGCATATACAACATCAACCATTTTGTTGTAGGAATGCTGAAAATATGTTCTTCACATTAACATCAGAGTGTTAACATAATTGCCCAGAGGATCATTAGCTTCCCTCTCCCCTCTTTGAAAGAGCTTTATACTCCCACTGCCTTAAGAAAGTTCAAACGTTCTCAAAGATCCATCTCATCCTGGGAACCTTTTTTTTTAACTATTACCATTTGGCAGACAGCACAGGACAAACAGGCTGAAAAACAGCTTCTATCCAAGGGCAGTAACTCTGTTGAATTCTACTATATAGTGCAATATTAATGCAATATCGAGGGTTTTCAATTTAATTATGTAGAATGCAAAGGATGTGTGTTTGTGTTTTATTTTTATAGTTATAATGTACACTGAAGATGGCATTTAATTTCGTTGTACAAGGGGCAATGACAATAAACTAAACTAAACTAAAACAAGTGCTAATTATTGTAGAGATATAGGAGAAGAACCAGCCTCCTCCTGTGCTCTGACTTGAGCTACAAGAGAAAAGGAATGATAAAAATACAGTGATGAACAGATGTAAAAATACAGTGATGAACAGATGTAAAAGAACTCCAGAACGTAAGATACATTATCAAATGCATTTATGGTAGCCCCATATTTTCTTCACCTTAAATGTTCCAAATGTTAAGAATGAGAAGAATAAGAACACTTTCAGGGCTGAAGGGCTTTGGTTTTCTTCCACTTCTTCAATTCCAAATGATGAGATACATTCTAGATGGAAGAGGTGCAGAGGTGGTATTCAGCAGGTTCTGACCATTTCTGGACAATCGGTAGGGGAAATTTTGAGTAGTTCAGAGAACCGGCAAACTGACCTTGCCCCCATCGATTCTCTGCCTCCCGAGTCCCAGCTGATTGGCTGGGTCTTCTTTGGTTGCCCTGCACAGGAGAACAGAGCTGGAAAGCAGGTTAGTGGGATGGGGAAGGAATGGGGATTTTTCAGTGTCCTTCCCCTACCATGCCCACCAAGCCATGCCCACGGAACCGGTAGTAAGAATGTTTTAATCCCACCACTGAAGAAGTGCTTTTAAAAAGTGTTTTGTAACTAAACTTTGCAGGGGGCCACCTTAACTGAACAAGTGCTTTACTGTTGGTGACTACTTTGGTGATTCTCCGATGTCATCTAGTTGCTCAGAGGAAAAATTAGTCAATCTGAAGAGAAGAAAGAAAGATTTGGTATTGAAATCTTTCCAAGAAAATAATCAAGCTGAGAGAGCACCAAGGAGCCCAAGGTTGTCATAAGAATTAGCTGCTACAAAACAGCAGTGATATCAGCAGTGCTTTACAATGACAATGCCTGTGTTTTCAATAATAGCCTTAATAATCATTGATTTCTAAAAGGATAAGCTTAATAATGGTTTCACAGTTGTTCTGCTTGCTGTCTTACCAGGATCCAATTCAAAGAATCAGACAAAAGGAGATTAATGCCAAAGAAAATGTAAGAAGGAACAATTTTTCCCCCTGATATGTTTTTTTGAAAATTTCTTTTGAAAGGGTATGAAAGCCAGCTGGGTGACTTTGGCCCAATCACCAGGAGACTGGGATCTCTAGTCCAGTCTTAGGTATGAAAGCCAGCTGGGTGATTTTGGGCTAATCACCAGGAGACTGGGAGTTCTAGTCCCATCAGATATGAAAGCCAGCTGGGTGACTTTGTACCAGTCATTCTCAGCCCAACTGAACTTGGGCTGAGTTGGTGTTCGAGGAAAATCAGAGAAGGAAGGAGTATGATGTCTAACACCTTGACTTATTTATAAAAAAAGTAAAGACAAATATAAAAAGACAAATATAAAAAACTAGAAATCAAGAACAAAGCATTTGGCTGTATACCATGTAGGTCTATAATTATATTATGGCAACTGCACATTGTCAACAATGCTGATATTGAGGGGTCTCCATTTGAGACAAGTCTTGGCTCTAGAGATTTTAATCTGACCCTTCTTTTTTTATTTTTTTGATGCCTAGTTTCAAGACAATTAAGACTTTAATCATAGTGCTGCCATTATGCTATCCGTGTATTTGGAGTGGCTGTCATCAGTTATGGAATGTTGTGGCTTGGGATGGAGCCATTTCTTCTCAAGTACAGGAAAACCTCATCATCTGGTCCAGGTAGGAACTCACAGAAGCCTTTGGCTTTTTTTTACTGAGAGCTTATAAATCACAAATGAAGCCTTTTTTGTTTGTTGTGACTCAAGAGGGCTTGCAGTCAGCAGCCTGCGATGTCTGTGCAAACATTTTCAGTTTTCCTAGACCTCAAGTGAAGTTTCTATCAGCTGGTGAGTGGGAAATAAGGGAAGCTTTCTGGAGAAAATACTTTATTTATTTATTTATTTATTTATTTATTTATTTATTTATTTATTTATTTATTTATTTATTTATTTGTCAAACATGTACAAGGTAACAAGGAAAAGCATGAACATAAACAAGAACAAGGGAAGCAATACAGATAAATGGGGACAAGGATGGTAGACACACTGGTGCGCTTATACATGCCCCCTTTAAGAACCTCTTAGGAATGTGGTGAGATCCATGGTAGATAGTTTGAAGTTGAAGCTGTGAGGGGTTGAGGCTGTAACAATGGAGTTTGGTAGGGTGTTCCAGGCATTGACCACTCTGTTGCTGAAGTCGTATTTTGCAAAGTAAGGTTAAAGCCTTTTTGGCAATGCTATTACAGTGAGCTCTGGGGCTTAGATAATTTGAGATGAGTATTCCTTATATCTGACCTTTACTCAGATTACTCAGAGTGTTTCTCTGATCTTCCCTACTCAGCCTTTTTTTAAAGACAAAGTTGCAAAAAAGGAAGAACAGTTCAAGCACATTTTAAAACATTTGCAACTCTGCTGATGTCTAGACTAGACTTTCTAATTTACAGTATTTTTAAAATTTATTTTACTTTGATATCCTTTTTGGAGGGCCAGTATGATACAGGTGAAGGTGTTGGATTGGGTTCAGGATACCCATATTTAAGTCTCCAGTTACCATGCACTTCACTAGGTGACTTTGGACAATTACTTTTCTCAGCCCAGCCAAACTCACAAGATTGGTGCTGTGAGTATACAATGAGAGGTGACCTCATGTATACCATTTTGAACTCTATGAAGAAAAGATGGTAGATTAATGTAAGAGAATAATAGAGATTCTTGATTATAGCTCTTATGCAACAGTTTTCTTAGATTATATTGATGGGTTTTGTTTATGCTTCTTCTCTTTGACCAAGCCAATATTATTTAACACAGATGTAATAAATCTTGGCTTATGACAACAGATAATAGACCAACAAACCAACACAAGAATAAAATTAAGATAAAAGGAATTTCCCCCCCTAAAATATCTAAAAAGAGTTAGAATTAATACTACATTGCACAATACTTGGCTGTGATGAAGGAAATAAAACCAGATTGACCGAATAATAACATTGTTTTGAGATAGAAGAAATCAGAACAACCAGGATATTTAGTAAAGAGTGAGAATAATAATTAATTCTTGGTGAACACTTGCACAGGGAGAACAATAAAGAATAACATGAAATTGATTCTATTACTGTATTACTTCATTGCATGGACACAATCTTCATTTGAAGATTTTTTGGGGTATCTTCCTTCAGTAATGACTGTTGGGAAGGTCTTGAATCTAGCTAAAGATATGGTCCTTCTGAATTTTGGGATTGTTACGTGACTGTACAGAGTAATTGTAAAGTTGTAATTTAGCATGTATTGCCTGCTCCAGGAACACTGAAGCTGTCAATCATAATGAAAGGGGCCCAGCCAACTGGAGAAATCGAAGTCTGGAGTCATATTTTCACCAGCCTAACCTCCAGCTAATAAAGTTAAAATGGCACTTTCAAGTAGCTGACACAGTGATCTTGTTAACAGCATCAAGGGTGTCACAGAAGTTATTCTGCAACAGATAATAGTTACCCAACATGAATGATTGTTATATTGGAAGACTTGATCAGGGAATCTTCAGTTGAAGACGACTTGAGGGAACTTGTGTCCATAGGTACCACATTGTAACTGTGATAGAGACCCATAGTAACATTCAGATGCCCCAGTTCCATTTATCTTTAAGCACAATCATGCAGAGTTTAGAGTAGGATTAGCAGAAGTGGTATTCAGCAAGTTCTGACCAGGTCTGGAGAACTGGTAGCAGAAATTTTGAGCAATGCAGAGAACCGGCAAATACCCCCTCTGACTGGCCCCACATCCATCTATTCTCTGCCTCCCAAGTCCCAGCTGATCAGCTGGGTCTTCTTTGGTTGCCCTGCACAGAAGAACGGAGCTGGAAAGCAGGTTAGTGGGGTGGGGAGGGAATGGAGATTTTACAGTAACTTTCTCTTGCCACACCCACCAAGCCATGCTATGTCCACCAAGCCATCCCCACACAACCAGTAGTAAAAAAATTTGAATCCCACCATTGAATTAGCTCCAGAATTAAGATCTTTGATACACCCAATGTGTCCTTCATTGCAATACACATATATGGCTTTAAGAGCAGTGGACAGCTGGGGATTCCTACCATTAACAGTTCACAAGATGAACTAATTCCCACTGTTATGCATTACCAAAAATTTTAGTTCCAAAAACAGACAGCAGCTGAGCCAACCAAGAGAATGTTAGCAAGCTTTCCTATTCAGGAAGAAAGACAGAAAATGTAATCCAAAATATATGTATTGAAAACATGGTAGGAGTAAAAAAGAGGAAGTAAGTTGATCATAGTGTTTAGCATCACTTAATTTAAACAAGTTGTCTAATTGAGGACTTGACAACATATTTACAAAGTTGTGAAATGAGGACGTATTTCCAAATATTGAGCAAACCCAAGGGATATGGCAGAGGAAATTGAAAGTCTTTTTAAAGGTTGTACTAGCCAACTTAATTTCTCCTTTTCCTTTTCAGCTTCTTCTTAGCCATAACTAATTTATTGTGTTTGTTGCATAGTCAGCCAGATATTTAGACTGGATTTGGCAGTTTTATTCACCTATGGAGTCCTTTCCAAGGACCTGGAATAGGCAGATGTTGATGTTTGATGGTGTTAGAGATACCGTTGCAAGATATTAGGTGTCCAGAGTAAAGCTCCTTTTGACAATTGAATGGACCACATCAACAGCTTCTAGAGTACTTGCTCACTTGGAATCCAGCAATGGAAAACATTAATCCAATGTACTCCAGGAAATAATACCCTGATGAACCACTTTTCTTTTTTTGTGCATTGATTTAGAATTTAGAAGAGAATAGAGCTGGATGGGATATTGGAGGTCTCTTAGTCAAGCCCCTACTCAAGCAGGATATTTTATACTATTTCAGATAAGTGACTGTCTAGTCTTTTCTTAAAAACCTCCAGTGATGGAGTGCCCACAATTTCTGGAGGCAAGCTGTTCCACTGGTTAATTGTCCTCACTGTCAGGAAATGTCTCCTTAGTTCTAGGTTGCTTCTCTCTTTGATTAGTTTCCAATCATTGTTTCTTCTCCTGCCTTCCAGTGCTTTGGAGAATAATTTGACCACCCCTTTTCTTTGTGGCAGTCTCTCAAATACTGGAACACTGCTAGTCTTTCTTTTCATTAAACTAGTCATATCCAATTTCTGCAAGAGTTCTTTATATATTTTAGGCCTCCAATCATCTTAGTTGCTCTTCTCTGCACATATTCCAAAATGTCAACATCTTTTTTTTTGTAACGTGATGACCAAAACTGGGTGCAGTTTTGCATCTGTATGCATGTGTATAATATGGATGCAGATTATATAGGGAAGAATGTCTAAACATAACTTAAAAATTTGCAGTAAGAAAGGATGTTTGAGACTCCTTGATAAATGGTCTAAGATTGAAAGGGTAGGAATTATTGGTTTCTAGTCTAGAGAAAACCATGAACCTATATATTTCATCTACTTCCTAAGCCACTCAAGAGATTAATGAAGTATTTGTGAACTTAGAAGTGCAAGAGGAAAATGCAAGAGAAAAGAATGCTGGAACCTGAGATTTCAGGGAATAATTAGGACTGCAGAAAAAACAGTTACTACCAACCTGCCTTCCATTGAGGACATGTATACTGCATGAGTCCATAAGAGGGTTGTGAAAATATTTACAAAACCCTCACATCCTGATTCAACTCCTACCCTCAAAACAATGCTACAGAGCACTACACACCAGAACAACTAGACACAATAATAGTTTTTCCCCCGAATGCCATCCCTCTGCTAAACAAATAGTTCCCTCAACATGGTCAAATTATTTACTAAGTCTGCATTACTATTACTATTAATCTTCTCATCACTCCTTATCACCCATCTCCTCCCACTTGTGACTGTATGACTTTAACCTTGTTGCTTGTATCTTTATGATTTTTATTGACTGTTTCCTAGTATGATTTGATTGCTTATTGTATCCTATGACTATTATTAAGTGTAGTACTTTATGATTCTTGACTCTTGACGAATGTATCTTTTCTTTTATGAACACACTGAGAGTATTTGCACCAAGACAAATTCCTTGTGTGTCCAATCACACTTGGCCAATAAAGGATTCTATTCTATTCTAACTTCTACTCTGCAGTATAGAAACTTTGAATGATTAGCATTATAAAGAACAGATGGCTGTTGGATATAAGGTGTTATTCTTGGCTACAGTGAAGATCCTAATCTCATAAAACCATTTCTGAAAGTTTTCTGCCAAGCCATGTCTATTTCTGAACAAGAGACTGGATAGCTATGATAATGGAAGAGTTGAAATTTGATCATTTAAACTGTTGCAATGCCCTTCATAGAAATTTAATTGGGTTTGAGTAAATTTTGCAGCATTTAAAATATATGTAGAAATATTATTTCCCAGAAATAGTAACTATTTTGGTCAGGTCTACAGTATATGCATTTCATGCCTTTGCAATTTGATTTAAGTGATGTGGCAGTTCAATAAGTTATGAAAATTTCCATTAGTCTGACAACTGTGACAAAAAAGGTTGCTGTTTAAAAAATACACTGACCAAGAAAAGAGATCAAACAATAAGAAAGGGTAACAAAAAGGCAAAAAATATCTCTATGTGTTCAGATTTGGCTATTTATGTAGTAGGGATATATAACAGAGAAACATGAATATTTATTGAGAAATGAGATACCGGGGAACAATAATTATCATCAGGATTAGTTTTAGATTCTCAGATTAGAAAAGCTTATTATTTGTAAATATTCAAAGGCTTTTCCATTTCCTTTGCTTTACAATGTTAGGAATCCATTTTCTTTATTGTAAGTGTGATGTCTAAGTGATATTCTATTGCAACAAAATTTTGCAACATGTTCCTTTGCGGTTTTCTGATTAACTTCACATTTCAATCAGTGCTCAAAACTCAAAACAGTGCTTTTGTTGTTTACTTGGGTTTTGAAAGTACAGCAGGAACTTAAATTGTAGGAAATGATGACTTGGTCTCCACCAAGTATAGTTGGATAGTTACATTGGTACTGATTGAAATACATGATTTTTTTTTAAATTACTAGCATTATCTATGCATCATTTTGCAAGGAAATGTACGTGCAGAACTTGTAGATACAAAAATTTGTCTCAAGAGGTTCTTCTCCCAATATAATTACAAAGAACACACAGATCATTGACATATACCTTCTTGTTCTAAAACCTAAACAAATGATTAAAGTTCTGCAGATAGTTTGGGTATTAGCCATCATCCAATGATGTGGATCTCACCTCCCAG
Organism: Hydrophis major; assembly: GCA_033807585.1. Classification (NCBI taxonomy): domain Eukaryota; kingdom Metazoa; phylum Chordata; class Lepidosauria; order Squamata; family Elapidae; genus Hydrophis; species Hydrophis major. The sequence continues at coordinate 18,681,397 of CM066334.1, read as the reverse complement.
GATTCCCTAAGCAGTGTGCTAGGAATTCTGAGAGTTTATCTACACATCTCAAGAGATATATTCACATAGGGTTGGTTTTGTTATTTGCATATGATGTATTAGAAATGTTGCCGCCAAGACTAATATAAAATAAAATTCTTCTCAGAATAACAGAGTTGGAAGAGATCTTGGAAACCTTCTAATCCAACTCCCTGCTCAAGCAGGAGATCCTATACCAGGGGTTTCCAACCTTGGCAACTTTAAGACTAGCGGACTTCAACTCCCAGAGTTCCTCAGCCAGCAAAGCTGGTTGAGGAACTCTGGGAGTTGAAGTCCGCTAGTCTTAAAGTTGCCAAGGTTGGAGACCCCTGCCCTATACCATTTCTGACAGATGGCACTCCAGTCTCTCCTTAAAAGACTCCAGAGATGGATCACTCACAACTTTTGAAGGAAAGCTGCTCCACTTGTTCATTGTTCTCACTGTTAGGACATATCCCCTTAGTTCTGGGTTACTAAGAAATTCTGTTTCATCCCATGTTCAATAACACAAAGCATTTCCTTCTAAAGTATGGGCCTCTTTCCCCCTGTTGCTTCTCTCTTCTGAGATTTAGACTCAGAGACGACCCTAGACCAGGGGTGTAAAATTCAATTTCATGAAGGGCTGCATCAGGGTTGTGCATCAGGCTAGGTGAGTTTGGCCAGCTCAACATCACATATCAAGGCTCCATTTTTGGCCACAACGGCCTCCTGCAGCCCTCTGCTAGTGAAAACATAATTCAGGAAGGCTGCATGCCCTGGCTCCGCTTTTGGCAATGATGGCCTCCTTCAGCCCCCTGCCAGTAAAAATGGAGCTCAGGGAGCCTCCATTTTCACTGGCAGAAGCACTGCGGGCCAATCCGTTGCTGTTTCCAGGGTGGGTCTGTGGGCCAGATCTAAGCACCCCGTGGGCTGGATGCAACCCATGGGCCTTGAGTTTGACACCCCTGGCCTATACGGTTAGATATCATGTTGTAATCAAAGGTCATAACATGAAACTATTTCTCCAGCTTATAGGAGGATGCAACTGAAAATGACATCAGTGGAACTGTTTCTCACATTGATCATTCCAACCAATCAGGGACACTGCTGGTCTAATATGACATGGTATGAATGCAAAGCTGATTTTCTATATATGTGTATTATGTCTCACGTTTACAAAGGAGGTGAGAAGTCCAAACTCCAATTGAATACAAACAGGCAATCAAATCCAGTAATTATAGAGTTAATTCTTTGAGCCGATAAAGTTCTTGGCAGTCTCACACACGCTGTCTGCCAAGTCCGATAAGAAAACAGGAATATAAATCACACAAGCTGTCACAACATAGAAAACTCCGAAGCTCCTCTGAATAAGTCACACGTTGTCCCGTACGAAATTCCCAGAGCAAACACACCCACTTTTATTCCCTGTGGGGCGTGTCACTAATTCAGCTCACTCTCTCATTCGTCCACGCCTCCTGTGCTGCAGCCCACACTTTTGCCTGCGAACGCTGCCTCGCATCAAGCCAGCATTCGTCTGCTTGATTCTCTGTCAAAGGCTGCTCCTCCTTCCTGATTAGCCTCAGGCTGTTCCTCTTGGTTATCTGCCGACACCTGAGGCACAATCAGGGAGGCATTGCCGAAGAGGAAGGTCCTGGGGAGGAAGGCATTCCCAATTCCTCCTCCTCATCTTCCGAGTCCTCTTCCTCTAAGAATGCAGGCTCAGGACTCGGAGCCACAACATATGTGCATGAGGGATACTAAGAAGAAATGCAAAGAAGGATTTTGTAGATTTTATTTTTCAATGGGGGGAATGAGAGAATTTGGAAAGGCAAAGTATCTTAATACTTTAGCTTTGGGCTTCCTGGGTGATGAAATCAGCAACTTGCAAAGCAAATTTCCAGATGCTGTATACATTATTGCAGGAGATTTTAATCATGTAGATCTTCGTGTGGTCCTCCCTAAATTCCATCAACATATAAGGTGTGCTACTAGGGGGTCGAACACCTTGGATAAGGTCTACACGAATATTGCAAATGGATACAGGGTATTACAATTACCACATCTGGGCCAGTCGGATCACTTGTCCCTGCTTTTAGCCCCGGAGTATATTCCTCTGAGAAAACAGGCAGGGTCGATAGTCAAGACGGTGAAAAGCTGTCCAGAGGGAGCAATGGAGCAGCTAAAGGACTGCTTCGAACAGACAAACTGGGAAGTTTTTGATCATCCTGATCTCAACGATCACACGGCTGCAGTGTTAGGGTATATGGCACACTGTATTGATACTGTCATGGTGGATAAACGAATCCAGGTTTATCCTAATCAAAAACCTTGGATGACCAGGAAGGTTAGACGCTTGTTGTATGCAAGAAACAAGGCTTTTAAGTCTGGGAATGATCTGGATTATAGTGCTGCAAGAACGAACTTGAGGAGAGGCATTAAGCAGGCTAAGGCCGAATACAAGAGGAGAATTGAAGATTGCTTTCTCAGTAATGACATGAGGCAGGTTTGGCAGGGGGTTCAACAACTAACGAACTATAACGCAAAAAAGGTCTCTGCGGATGGTATTGTGGCGGTGGTTGAGGAGTTGAACAACTTTTTTGCTCGATTTGAAATCCATCAAACCGAAACTGTCCCTTTGCCATCATTTACTCAGCAGAGCCTCCCCTTCATTGTGAATGAGCAGGATGTGAGGCAGACAATGAAGGCGGTTAATTCCAGAAAGTCAGCTGGGCTCGACTTAATTCCTGGTCGGGTGGTAAAAGATTCTGCTGAACAGTTAGCTGGGGTATGGACCGAATTTTTAATCGATCCTTGACACAATGTGTGGTTCCTGTTTGTCTCAAGGCTTCCACCATCGTTCCACTGCCTAAAAAGTTGCCCACAAATGGTCCGAGCGACTATAGGCCGGTGGCACTAACTTCTATCTTAATGAAGTGCTTTGAGCAGCTAGTTCGAAATTATATTATCTCCTGCCTTCCCGATTTTTTTGATGGGCTTCAGTTTGCTTACAAAAAAAATAGATCAACCGAGGATGCAATTATCACTGTGCTTCACATGGCCTTATCCCATTTGGAAACACCGGGGAATTATGTAAGAATGTTGTTCGCAGATTTTAGTTCTGCTTTTAATACCATCATGCCGCACAGATTAATAGCTAAGCTTAAAGATCTAGATTTTCCAGATTCTATTTGCTTATGGATATTGGACTTTTTAACAAAACGTCCACAAAGAGTTAAATTGAATGACTATATTTCTACTGTCAAGACACTTAGCATTGGCACTCCACAAGGTTGTGTCCTTAGTCCACTTTTGTTCTCCATCTATTCATCTGATTGCACAAATAAACATCCCAACAATAGGATAATGAAATTTGCAGATGATACTATGCTTGTAGGACTTATTTCTGGGGATGATGAGTCTGCATATTGGGATGAGGTATTACAGCTATCCCGTTGGTGCAAAAATAATAATCTTCTATTTAATATCAAGAAGACCAAGGAGGTTATAGTGGACTATAGGAAAAAAAGAGCAGACATTCAGCCACTGTATATAGAGGGAGTTCGTGTGGAACACGTGGTTGAATGTAAGTTTCTCGGGACCATCATTATAAATAACCTGACCTGGAGTGCAAACACCCTGCTTTAATTAAGAAGGCACAACAACGGTTGTATTTACTAAGGATTCTTAGGAAACAACAACTGGCTGAGAGTCTATTGACTACTTTCTATCGGAGTTCAATTGAGAGTATATTATCCTACTGTCTCTGTGTATGGTTCTTGAGCTGCACAGTGGCAGAGAAAAAGGCAATTCAGAGGGTGATTAAGATGGCCCAAAACATCATTGGCTGCTCACTTCCCTCTTTGGAAGAACTGTATAGGAATAGATGTAGGAGGAAGATACTTAATATATTGAATGACTCCTCTCATCCGGGACATCAGCTCTTTGAACTATTACCATCGAGAAGGAGATTTAGGGTATTAAGAACAAGGACGACCAGATTTAAGAACAGTTTTTATCCAAGTGCAGTTTTGAGTTTGAATGCAGGGTCATAAGATTTATGTGGAAGTGAATGAAAGTAATGGGGTTTTACATTTTTAAATTGCATAGAGATCATTGTATGGTCGGTTGTGTTTAGTTTTAATTTAATTTAATTTTTTTTCTTTTAGTGGTGTTTGTCCAGTTTTTACTTGTGGAAGAGCACCTCATTTCGTTGCACCCGCTTGCGAGTGTAATGACAAATAAACTCTTATGTCTTATGTCTTAATATCATTAATATAACTCTCTTGATAAAAATGCAGTCTTATTGTTTTAAACCTGTACTAAACCATCATACAAGTGTTCTGTGTGATTAAATAACAATATACTCTATGGAGACTTATGCTGTATTTCCTAAGCCCTGTTTTTGCTTATCTGTTAATAAATTGAAACAAGAGTACAATTTTAGGTGATCATAGAAAAGTAATGATGGGATTGAACGTTAGGTGTTTTGATCATTGCTACACTGAAAACATTTTTAGGCTACATCACCAAAGCTCAAAATATTGATCTAGGGTGATAAATCCTCTTTTATTGTTCAAAACAGCATTACCCTTATCCGCAAAAATGATTTTCACTCGAAAGCAAATTGGTTTCTGATTGCCAAAGGAAGCTCAGTGGTATGGAAACTATCCACAGGTTGTGTGCAAGATGGTTGATGTATGAGTGGCAGTTATTATAGTAAACTTAAACCTACTTTTTCTCTTCCCTACTCAATTCTGAACAAAGCCAGGGCACCCTACATTAAAAAAACCCCTCCTTGCATTAATATTCCAAGATATAGGAAGCCATTCATTTTGTTCACCTTCAGTAATTGCCTGAAAGAGAACTTGGCAGGGGTACTCACCATTCATATGAATGGTTATTGTAATAACACTTGAACTTATATACTGCTTCATAGTGCTTTGCATCCGTCTTTAAGTGGTCTACAGTGTCAGCATATTGCCCCCAACAATCTGAGTCCTCAGTGCTCCAAATTGGGATGGAAGGCTGAGTCAACCTTGAGCCAGTCCTAGCTGTGAGCAGAGTCAGCCTGCAATACTGCATTTTAACTACTGTGCCATCATGGCTCCTTTTATTTCATGGAAATCTCTTGGTGCAATTATTAAACTTTTTTTTTTCTTTTGCAGCTGTCCATCCTAAAATGCAACATTCCCTGATTTCCGTAAGAATGTTTGAATTAGTCTTGATTACTATCAGGCATGACAGAGTGTAGAAACCAGAGAGATGATTTTGAGGGAGACAAGAACTTTATATCAGCAAAGAGGGTTGAAATATTCCTTTATGTCCCAAGAAATAAGCTAGCATTTTGAAGAGCCTTGGGCAGGCTTCTCCTGATTCACTGGGGTTTGTGAGGATGGGGAAATAAAGCAAAAACAGGTTGTGAGATTGATGTCAGTCCTTGAGATGCCCTCTGTACAATTTGAACAAGTTTATCTGTGAATCAGATGACATCACAAGCATTACTCAAAAGCCTATTAAATGGGGGGAATTTTGAGGGGAGAATTCAGGGCTTTTGAGAACAAGACACAGAGATGCTCCTGTAGCAGAATGACACAGACATATTTATAACAATTGAAATACTCAAGCTTACTCTTGCTTTAGATGTTGCTTCTAATGTTCAACCAATACCAATCTTTGTGTATCTTGCACTATGAGAACTATTCCATATTCTGAGATAGTCAATAACGATCAACTTTTCTCTGTAACAGTCTTCTGAAAAGTACTGTCAGCTGCCCCAGCTTTCCTAAATCGTTTCCATACTTAACAGAGTTGAAAGGGACTTTGTAGCAGGGGTGGGATTCTACCAGTTCGCACCTATTCACTAGAACTGGTTTTGGAGAACTGGTTGTTTGAAGAAATTACTAGCCTAATCCTGTAAGGAAGGCAGGAAGGAAACATTCTGAGGTTGCTTACAGAAACTGCCTCTCCGTTAACCCTTATTACATTCTTGGCAGGATTAGACTTCCTGTCACAGGAACATCTCTAGAGTTTTTTTCCCCTCCTTTGCTGGTACTTTACTTGTGTGGAGTGACCATTCAAAGTTACAATGGCACTGAAAAAAGTGACTTATGACCATTTTTCACACTTACAACTGTTGCAGCATCCCCACAGTCATGAGAGGCCAGGTGAGGAGATGCGTGCCTCGATGTGAGTGATATTGAGTTGGTCACACCCAGCCAATAACATGACCACCAAGCCATGCCCACCACCCAAGCCACGCCCACAGAACCAGTTGTTAAAAATTTTGAATCCCACCCCTGCTTTGTCAGTCATCTAGTCCAACCCCCACCCAAGCAGGAGACCCTACACCATTTCTGACCGAGGGCAGTCCAATCTTTTCTTGAAAGCTTCCAGGGATGAAGCTCCCACAACTTCCGAAGGCAACTTCTGTTCCATGGGTTGATCGTTCTCAGTCTCAACCTCTTTTGGATAGTGTGGTGACCAAAACTGGATGCAGTATTCTAGGTGTGGTCTTACTAAGGCTTTATAGGGTGGTAAAACAGATTACCTTATCACTTAATGGATTAAGACTCCATTGTGGTTGTTGAAACTTTCTGTTTAGTAACATAGGTTTAATATGTTTCATGTGTACCTTGGATCTGTCTTAGGTATTTCATGATAACACATCTTGCGAGCCTGTGTTTCCCTGTGCAGCCCACAATTAATAATATGTGCTTTGTGCATAAGGTGAGACTAGAATTCACACTCTCCCAGTTTCCAGCCTGGCACCTTGAACCTATACAGTAACCTAGCTCTTAAAACAGTAATATTTTTCCCCCATGTTCAAGTGAAAGTCCAAATAATATTGAGCTGCTTTAATGAATACCAATGACCCACTGTACTTTGCAAGTTCCAGGATAATGTTTGAAGTATACATAGCACTCTTGCTGGAAATAAAGATTGCAGGGACTTTTAATTTCCATGATAGTAAGCATCAAGGGATCTATGGACACCTGCTGCTCACACATACGACATTGCTGAATTCAAAAACTAGAGAATGACCACAAGCATTTAAAGAGATGAGCAGTATGAGCAATAAAGATACCAGTTCTGTCTATGTACACACAAACTCCTCAGCTTGTTACACTCAATAGAACAGGAATCGGGTCTGACTGCTATTGGAAATTGCATCATTATGGTGTTGGGTAATTCTTTTTTACATTGTCATAAACTATGAACAACTCAGGGAACTGATGGAATACCAGTGTGACAGCAGATACAGATACAGATTAATAGAGTTGGCAGGGACCTTGTAGGTCATCTAGTCCAATCCCCTGCCCAAGCAGGAGACCCTATCCCATTTCTGACAGATGGCAATCCAGTCTCTTTTTGAAAGCTTCCAGTGATGATGCTCCCACAACTTCCGAAGGCAACTTCTGTTCCACTGGTTGATTGTTCTCACTGTTAGAAAGTTTCTCCTTATTTCCAGGTTGAATCTCTCCTTGATCAGTTTCCATCCATTACTCCTTGTCTGGCCTTCAGGTGCTTTGAAAAATAGCTTGACCCCCTCCTCTCTGTGGCAGCCCCTCAAATATTGGAAGACTGCTATCATGTCTCCCCTGGTCCTTCTCTTCCCTAGATTAGCCAGGCCCAGTTCTTGCAGCCATTCTTCATATGTTTTAGTCTCCAGTCCCCATAATCATCCTGGTTGCTCTTCTCTGCACTTTTTCTAGAGCCTCAACCTTTGTATTTATAGTGTGGTGACCAAAACTGGATGCAGTACTCTAGGTGTGGTCTTACTAAGGCTTTATAGAGTGGTATTAGTTCCTCACTTGATCTTGACTGTATCCCTCTGTTAATACAATTTAGGATTGCATTAGTTTTTTTGGCTACTGCTGCACACTGCTGGCTCCTATTTAATTAGTTGTTCACAAAGATTCCAAGATCTCTCTCACAGTTATTGCTATTAAGCCTGGTTTCACCCAGCTTTAGTACTTTTAGAATCTTGGGCAACAGAGACGACCCGTAGGGTGCATAAGGAATAGTTTTGAAGGACCCAAAAAAAATCCTACTATCAAGTTAACAGTCAGATAAGAGGGACTTGAGCCTGGGACAACAAAATAATTTGAGAAAATGCCCCTCCTTAGTTCAGACAGAGGTAAAGCAAGGGAGGGGGAAACCACATTCAGACTTGTAGCTTATATTACTATAGATGTTACAATTAAAATAGTCCTGACCTATATGACATTGATTTCTCAGCCTGGTCTACCATGTTGGGTAGACAAGACCTCATTCCACAGTTTATTCCATAAAGTAATCAGAAAATCTGGTTTTAGGAATTAAATTATGGATAAATATGGTTGAATTTTACTGATATCAAGTTCTTGAAGCTGCAAGTTTGGCAACAAGTCCCAATTAATGGAATAGGATTTCATAGAAGGGATAGTAACCCTTAGATCTCCAGGTGGTACTAAATTAAAATCTATATGCCTTGGTTATATAGTTTAGAGCAACTAGGAGATGACCAGTTATTATCAATTTCTGAAAGTCTAAGGGACTATTGGTAAAAATAAAGAAAAAAAGAATTCTGAAACAAAAATCTCTATACACATATTATACACATCTGTAATGGATATATAATATTACTATTTAAAGACAAAAGAAAAATTGCCCCTTTATTAACTGAACTATTCTCAGAAATTATACCTGTTATGAGAGATTATTTGTCTCCCTCCAAAGAGCAAGATAAAGTGTGGGAAGGAAATTTTTAGCTCATTTTATAGGTTTAATTGGCTTTGATTAAAATAGATCATTCAGCACTGCCAATGTTATCAGCAGATTTGAAACATTAAGAGGAGCGTCAATTTTTTTAAAATAAAAGCCTACTTGAAAATGCTGGAATGAACATTGTCATTAAGCTACAGCTCATCTCCTTGTCTTTTAGCATATTTTTTTTATCAAAATAACCACTAGGGAAAGGAAGATGGAGTACCCTGTTATACATCAAATGACATGAATGAGAAGTGATTATGAATAACTAATGGACATAGGCACAACTTTCTTTACAAGCCACAGTGACATCAAAATTATGGGTTTGTGAAACTGATTCATCATATCTTTATGAATCAAGTCTTCCAGTCAAGATGAGGGCAATTCAATTCATAGAATCCAATAAATGCCCAAATGGTCATCTATCTTAAGAAATTGGTGATCAAACCCACTTTTTTAAGCCCAGGTGGCTCAGCGGTTAGAATGCAGTATTGCAGGCAAACTGTCGACTGCCAGCAGTTCGATCCTGATAGGCTCAAGGTTGACTCAGCCTTCTTTAGAGGCTGGCAAAATGACCCAAATTGTTGTGGGCAATTATTTCTGTAAATCACTCAGAGAAGGCTGTAAAGCATTATGAAGTGCTATATAAGTCCAAGTGCTATTGCTGTTGCTGTTGCTTTTAACCTAAAGACAGTCATATATAGATGTTAACCATTTAATTTTGTACTTTTTAACTCTTATACCATGGGACAATATATGTTTCTTTGCATATGTATGCATTATAGTTTCCTTTCCTCTTTGAAAAGTAGCATTTATATTTTGTGGCTTTTCGATTTTTAAAAAAATATAATAGCAGAGCCTCTGCTATCTGGGGAGCCTAAAATTATACAGATCAAGTAGAGGTGTGAGTGAGTGAATGGCATTGGGAATATTCATGTTTTCTGATATCATCTTCCTTCCATTTAAAGTACCCAGTAACTGGAGTTCTTTGGGCAGTTTGTCAATTAAAAACTGAAAATATAAGGAAATAAAACAAGGACAGTCAAACAGATCTGATGAATAAAACTGGAATTATAACCGCACAAAAAAGGGTCTGCAGGAGAGAGAAAAAAATAGATAATGATGATTTTACCAAATGAGGTAGCATATGCAAGAAGTGAACAAATGGGGAATCCTAAGGCCTTGTATTCTGGAAGAAGAGATGGAGAAAAATAATAACTTGGACTGAGTTAAAGAAAGAATTGGAAACAAATTTAGACAAGGGAGGGAATTGAGAGTGTGTTAGGGATAAGTGTCAAAAGATTAATTTTCATGTATAGTTGTTTTAGTGAACAACTAAAAATAATTTACATAGAGAGTTGGGCTTATGTCAATTTATTCTCAGTCAATAAACTGAGTTATTCTCAGTCAATAAACTGTTTTATAGTCAATGACCATAAAAAAAGAAAGAGACAAATATTCTAGCTCTGACAAATAAAACCTGAATAAAGCTAAATATTGTAATCAATAAATGGTGCAGTCAAAATACAGCATATTTTACAAGCAATAAAGCAAAATGCAGCCATATCCAGAGAAAGGAAAACAGATCAGACAATAATAATTTAGGCAGAAATTGAGTTGCCTGGAAATGATCAACTATTATTATAGCGGAGAAATATGTGATGATCTAGAAGTTTCCTTGTCTACTGACTTGTGAGTGACAATCTCTTCTTCAGAATCAAAATATAGAAAGAAAAACTAACGGGCTGTGGTGGTGAGGTTGTTCAGTGAGGTTGTTCAGCTATGAGGAATGACCTCAATCCTGGAATTCTGGATTTTTTTAATCTCTTCATTCTTTGATCACTGTAAAACAGAACCATGTTCTCACTGCAAGAAAGCTCATTGGATAAGCTCATTTCTAAGAAGGCAATGGATAGAAAGTTTTTCCTCCTTGTTCACTATTGTGAGGAAAGAGTTTAAAGATTCTACCTCAAGGCCAGCATCAAACTGAGATAAGAAAAGCATTAAAGGCAGTTGTATATATGCAGGGACATGCATACACTGTAACACTGGTTTATCATTTATCCTCCTCTCTAAGAGAAATCTTAAAATCGGCATAAGATGTGGCTTGAGGCTACTTCTATAGCTTTTCACCTAGACAAGCATTGCCATTTTAATTAGTTTGGTGCCATTGCAAGAGAGGACTGCTAATGATGATAAATGGCCACCAAAGAGAGTTTCAAAGGCTCACATACCTCCTTGTTTCTAAAATATGAAGAGAAGTTTCTTTTGCCTTTGTCCTCTTGGAATGAAATTGCTGCTTCTATTGTGGCTTCTCTTTCCTCTAAAATTGCCAAAAAGTAGTCAAAAGTCGTTTTTCCTCTACCCCCCCCCTTTTGCTTCACAAAGATTTCTGCTTTACCTTTAACAGGAGAGTGGGTTCTACCTCCTTTGTTCACCCTCGTCTTTATTTTGGTGTTGTAGATGTCTATCCCAGGGGGAGACAAAAGGAGAGATTATAAGGGAAAAGTAGGCTCCCCTTACCGCAATTGAAATGATTCACTCTGCTATGTGATTCATCTCCTAGTTCCCCTTCAAAACCCTTTGAGTGTATATTACTGCAGGTGACATTTGGATGACCAACATATAAATCTTGTTTCAGAAAATAGAGGGGCTTTTGGAGGTGTTACACTAAGAGAATAACAAACGTTCTTGGGATTTTTACAAACTGAAAAAAAAATCTATTATTGCATAAAGTTTCCCCCCTGTAGTGAAGGCAAGAATCCTTTTGGTAGATGCATTGGCATAGATTCTTTCCACCAATAACACCATTTTTCAGAGGCTACAAGCCCGCTCCTTGAGCTTCCTGATTATACCAACTAGCACTAAATGCTAGCAACATTGAAGGATATTAGATTGTTCAAAAAGTGCCCCTGACTCACAAAATACTACAAAAACCAACTTGCTGCTGTCTTCTTGGCATTTAAAACCCTTTGCACAAGAGTGCACAAATTTAATTGTATTAGCATACCAGCCAGGGAGAGCTCTTCTGTGATCACTTAATCTCCTCCTTTTGGCTTTGGCTTTGGGGCCCACTTTGAAAGAACTCTTCCAGGCATCATTGTTGGAGTGACATGCGCTAAGCCAGCTGGAACTTTGCCTTCTAGTAGTAATGTTGCAACTTTGAAGTTGTGCAACACCTTTAGCAAACACTTCCTCATGTAAGGACATGAATAAAGCTGGAGCACTCACTACTTGCTTCTCACAGTTAACAGGAGAAGCACTCAGGTTGGCTGGAAAGCAGAAAGAATTTCCTTGTCCACCAGCCAAATCCAAGATCCAAAATGATCCAAGCTTTCTTGGTTACTATATGCTTAACAATGTTTTCATACCAAGGTAAGATGTTTTCTTCAGTTTTATTTTTTTTTCAGATTCTTACTGCTAAAAGACTATTGTACCTGATAGTTTCTATGGTTTTTCATTTGATGATTAACAAGCACTTGTCCCAGTCTAGCCAAAAGAATGCTGTCAAAGATCTTGTACTAAAATTACAAAAAGGGTGTCTTGTATTTGCTTAAATGTTGTCAAGCAGGAAACAGATCTTAAGGAAGAAAAGTCCTAAGATCCTAAGAAACAAAGCACATTCAAGTTAGAGGGAAAGTTTTCCAATTATGTGAATAAAAATTTGAAGACTGAAGAGGACAGAGAGGCAGAGTTCATTTCAAGAAAATTTCAGGAAGCAAAATATTAAAGGAAAAATAAATATTTTTCAGATTTAATTTTCTTCCAATAGAGCTCCTGTAATTTAAGCTTGCATAATATTCAGCCAAACAAAAGCTAGTATTATTGTTATCTTCAGAGACTCTTCAAACTACTTAAACTAACATGACGCTACTTACTTTTCTCAATATAAGATGTTCAGATTTACGCCAGTTGGCAGCCCAGAAATGCAGGTTTTATTTTCCAGTTATCATAGGTGAATATTCTTTAAAATCCGTGTTAAGTGTGACCTTAAATACTTTCTCTTTCATATGAGACTTCGGAGAAAATTTGTTTATTATGGTATGGAAAGCTGTATTCATGCAACATGCCTAACTAATTTGGTGGAAGTCCCGGTATCACTAATGGGGTATACTCAATTATAACCTTGGTTATACGATTTGGGGGTTTAGTGTATCTACAACATCAGTCTGGTTGGTAAAACTAAATAGGGGTCAGTGTAGCGTGCTAGATTATAGTAAGATTGTGGCATGAACCACTTTCAAGCCAGGATTTTGAGTGGGGTGCACTATGGAGGTCATGCTTGTTTTTTAAACCTAGGATGTGGGTAGTGCATTCATCCTGATTCCCTTGATCTCTCAGCAGCCTTTGATACTATCAGCTATGGTATCAAAGGCTCCTGAGGGGGTTATGAGTGGGAGGCATCACTTTAGGAACATGGAGTGTTTTCTTCATTGACTTTGCATGGGATGGTACACTCCATTCAAAACTGATGAGTAATCTGGGGGTTCTTCTGGATTCATAGCTCCTACTCAAAGAGCAGGTGGCAGCTGTGGCCAGGGAGACCTTTGCACAACTGCAAATTTGTGCACCAGTTACTTCCATTCCTGGGCTGCCAGGCACTGTGCTTGCATTCACTCACGTCTTAGTCACTTCCTGATTGGACGACTGCAAAACACACTTTATGGGGCACCACATACTCCTTGAAGACTATTTGAATCTCCAAAATGGTATCTCTAGTTTATCTTATTATTCTTCCATTAGTGCTTCTTTCCTATTCAGGATAGTATTAGTCAGGAAGGAGAAAAGATAGTGCCTTTAAAAAAAAAAAAAATAGAGGCAGAGATGGGTAGCTTTGTGAAATCTGATGGGAACAGGAAAGCTGGACTAAACTTGCTGTGTAATATTCATGCTTGGATCTAATCAACCATAACCAGCACTGTGGCATGGAAGGAGATGCCTTTCAGTCTCTCCCACCTCCTTCTCCGATCCTGCTATTTGCAATAGAGCAAGCGTGGTTAACTGGAGGTTGTGACACCAACTTACTTCTTCATCTTCCAAACTCAATATCTCATATGCTACCTTACTCCCTCCCCATCTCCAATTCCTTTAAAGGCAAAGGTTTCTCATGTCCAGTCATGTTCAATTCTAGGGACATGTGTGCTCATCTCTGTTTCTTAGCCGAGGGAACCAGCATTATTTAAAGACACTTCCGTGGTCATATGGCCAGCATGACTATACATCAATCTGCATGGAACATTTAATTTTCCTACCTATTTATCTATCTGATACCTATTTATCTACTCACATTTGCATGCTTTCAAACTGTTAGGTTGGCAGGGACTGGGACAAGTAATGGGAGCTCACCCCATCACACGGTGCTGGGGTCTCGAACCTAGGCTGTCAGTTTTCCAGCTGACAAACTCAGCATCTTTAATCCCTGAGCCATCACACCCCCTTCTTTAAACTTACTCTACCACAGGAATGTCAAACTCAAGGTCCAGGGGGTGGATCCAGCCCTCTGGGTGCTTAAATCTGCTCCACAGGGCCACCCTGGAAACAACAAATGACCAGCCCACAGTGCCTCTGCCAGTGAAAACAGGCTCCTGAACTCTGTTTTTGGATGTGACGGCCTCCTGCAAGCCTCTGCCAATGAAAACAGAGATAAGGAGGCCCCATGCAGGAGGCTGTCACAGCCAAAAATGGAGCTCGGGAACTCATTTTCGATGGCAGAGCACTTGGGCCATCACAGGCGCACTCCCAACATGAGTGATGTCAAGCTGGCCACACCTACCCCAGCCCCCTGAGATAAAACACAACCCTGATGCGGCCCTCAATGAAATCGAGTTTGACACCCTTGCTCTACAGTAATGTAAAAGTTAATATCCTTTGATACTCATCTTTCTCCCAAAATCCACCAGGGAAAAATGTATACTACAGATAATCCTAAACTTACAATCACAGTAGGGACAGGAAAATTTGTTGTTCATTGGTGCAGTCATTAAATAAGGTATCCTATGACCACACTTGTTTGCTATGATTGTTAAGTGAGACTTCACATTACCGTCACTTCTACCTGCCTGTCAGCTTTCCTGTCAATTTTGCTTGTGTGAAACCAGCTGCGAAGTTCACAAACAATGATCACATGACCAAGGGATGCTGTGATTAGTAAATTAATCTATTTTTAGATTCATACAATACTCTTTTCCTGATGAGTATGTTTTAATCAACACAAGTTTATGAATCATGCATTCTTGGAAGCATGCAGTTCTATGTAATGGATGTTATAAGCAGATCATGATAAATGTATGATGGTTGCCCAGTGCCTGAATCATGATCACATGACTGCAGGGACACTGTGATAATTGTAAGTGCAAGGATTGGTCATAAATCATTTTTTTCAGCACCACTGTAAATTTAACTGTAAATTTACTGTAACTGTAAATTTACTGTAAATTTACTGTAACTGTAAATTTAAACAGTTGCTAAATGAATGGTTCTAAGACAAGGATATTCAACATTCTGGGAAAATTGCAGCATTGTTTTTTTTAAGAGAAAGTTTATATTTAAAATCCTTGCATCAGTGAGACTGACATATAAAAGGAGAAAACAGGAAAGTTTCCTTTAAAAAAAAGGTTCTTGAGCAACTTACATTAGCAATACATCAATTAGGTGATTGTTCATAGAGTTTTTAAGTGTTAAAGCATATTGGTCAAACATAAAGGCCATCTGAAGACTGATATTGTCTAATTAAGTGTATGTTGAGAAGCAATTGCATTGAACACTTCCATATGGTTATGTGTTGTAAACCAAAAAACAATCTAGTTCCATCACAACTCATATTGTTTTATTGTCTGTATCAGGGTTTTTCAACCTTGGTGTCTTTAAGATCTGTCCACTTCAATTCCCAGAAGTTGAACTTCAATTCCAGAATTCTGGGAGATGAAGTCCACATATCTTAAAGCCACCAAGGTTGGGAAACATTGATCAATGTAAGCAAATTCAGAGGGGGAACGAAAAATGGAAAAGAGGCAAATCTGTAAACTTGGAATAATCTCTGTCTTCAGGATTCAATCTAGCAGCTACAGTAGCAGCAACACACACCAACATTTCAATAACCTGGAAGTGAGAGGGATATTTCCTTTGCCAAACTCATTACACAACCCTGACTGAAACAGCCAACACTCTGCTTGCTTCACAGATGAAGTCTTGTGTTAGCTGGTGGCATGTTTTGTTCCCCAGGGTTCTGATGAATAATTTGCTTTTAATAATTATCTAAAATAGATTCTGAACACCCACGCGGAAACGCGTTTGTATTTACTTACCGATATAAAATCAATTATAGTCAGGGAACACAAAGTAATTATTTGAAAATGCTCGATTCCTTAAAAAGCAACATTTGTAAAAGGTAGATGGCTCACTTCTAGCAGATCGACCACAAGACAATGCTGACAGATCTGACCAGATACCTGCTCAAATAGAGATAAATAGAGCATGTACAGTATCTTCTGATCTTTTAAGTTGTACTTCTAATTCATTTCTATAGAGTGGGGGTGTCAAACTCAAGGCCTGTGCTTAGATCTGGCCTGCAGGCCCAGCCTGGAAACACTGAAGGACCACCACAAGGTGCATCTTCTAGTGAAAAAGAAGTTTGGGAGGGCCATGTGCAGCCATCCCAAGCTCTGTTTTCTCTGGAAGCGTGCTGCAGGAGGCCGTCATGGCTGAAAACAGAGCCCAGGAGAGCTGTTGACATTGAGCTGGCCAAGCTCAACCCAGTCCCCCGAGGTCAAACACAACCCTGATTTGGCCCTCAGTGAAATCGAGTTTGGCCCTCCCCCTGCTATAGAACATGGTATCTGGTGAAGAACTTTCATAGATCAAACTGTGTTGCTCCTGGGAATGTCCATTGGACCATTAGATACCTAAGAAATCCTGTATCAGTGATTCTTCATCTTTGACAAATTGAAGGTGAGTGGACTTCAGCCCCTAGAATTCTGATAAATGGCTCTGCTGGCTGTGGACTTTTAAGAATTGAAGTCCATGTATCTGGAAATCGCCAGGGTTGGGAAATCCTACTGTATATGGTCAGATAAAGAAGCAATTGCTTCCTTACAGGTTCTTCTAATCGAAGTTTCTAATTAGAAATTGTTTGAATAAAATAGCAAACTGTCTACTTAAAATCCTAACCAGATAAATCAATGATTCCACACAGGGAAGGAGACACGGTGTCATTTCATGCCAAATCATTCTTTGTGTGAACCCCATTTGAAGTCAGCTCACTGGTTCCTCACATCAATTTTTCTTATGAAAAGTTAAGCATGACTTCATGCGATGAAAGCATTCTGGAGTTGAGAATTTTGATTTCTACCACTCCTTCTCATGAGGTAACCCAATGGCTGCTTGCCAGCAGAAAGAATAAAAGAGATTACTGTGCCAAACCTTAAAATATATGCCTGTAGAAGATCTAATCTTTAACCTTAAATTTAAAGTTTAATTTAAATGCCATCCAGTTTTTGGATTGGTTATATCCATTTTTTGGAGTACACACCATGTAGGGTATCTAAAGATCAAATATGGCCCTTGGTGGGGGAGGGGAACATACACCTCTGTTAAAGGGATTGTTAGACACCCTTGATCATCCTCTTCACCAAGTTTTGAGTTTGTTTTGCTTGTTTATATTCTTCTGAAAGGGTCATACCCAGGAGTGGGCTTCAAAAATTTTAGCAAAGGGTTCTCTGCCCAGTTGCTGGGTGGGTGTGACCATGGGGTGTGTGGCCTAGTCGGCCTCCTGCACTATAGTGGGGGGGGGGAAGCATTTTTGCCCTTCCCAGGCTCCGGAGGCTCTCTGGAGGCCAGAAAAGGGCCCATTTCCGGCCTTCCTGAACTTCCAGGAGGCCTGTTTTTCACCCTCCCTGAGCCTCCGTGCACACTCTGCACTTACTTGCATACCAAATGGGCCGTGTGGGGACTCCTGGAGGGGAGGAGCGTAGTGGGCAGGGCCAGCCAGGAGTGGGATTTGGGGGTTCTCCAAACTGCACAGAATTTTAGCTCTCCCAAACCCTACGAACCCCCAGCAGCACATCCCTGGACATACCAGAGATGATACCTTTGGCATTCTTTGAGTTATTTCCACCATTCTTAGCATGCTATGTAGGATTGATACTATGGATACAGCATATCCTGCTCCATTGCTATCAAGCATTCCTATGTAATGACCTGTAATATGGATCTATTTACTCCCTAATTACTTTGCTATTATTCAAGCTCCAGTGTAAGTTGTCTGCACGGTTTTTTTTTTTAAAAAAACTCTCTCAATTATTCACCACTACTAAAGTTTCATAGCTTCAGGCTGGCATTAGGGCTCAGGAGTTATAAATATATAGGTGGTTTTCAAAGAAACAAGCAGATCAAGGATCTTTTATCTTTTATGCATGTTCCCTCGTGAGAAAAGAACAACCATTGTGAAACAGGTTTTGTTGAAGGGATGATTCCAGATTAACATAGCTCTTCAGCCATATTTGTATTAATTTCAGAGGCCTTTTGGGAGGAATTAGATCTCTGACAAAAAGCCACCCCTTCTCTTTTTTTTGGCAGCCTGCTATGTGAGGGGGAAGACAAGAAGGAGAATGACTAATATCCATTCTTGCTTTTGGCTTTGTCCCTGTCCAATATTGGTACACTTACATAACCTCCAATAAATTGTAACATGTGAGAACAACTGAATTACTCTGAATCAGAAATTAGGAGCTGGAACATTTCATTTTTTTGCTCAGATACTCCCTTCCTTTAGTATTAGGGAAGTATCCCTAATTGTAGAGAAATATTCTAGTCTTCATCCCATTCATCCTCTGAGGGGAATTCCAGGAGGGACTTTCAGAATGGATGTATCAGCTTACTTCAGACTCTAAGCCAGAAAAGAGGACTGTAGAAATGTTGAACCAGTCCGAAAGACTCCAAATACACATAAGAATTCTCTATTATGTACAAGTGATTCATATTTCCCTCTCTGACCGATTCATCCTTGACTTTGTGTTCTTGATAAATATGCTTACATTTATTCACAGCCCAACCCTCACCTATCTCTTCGAGACTCAGTCTATTTACTTTTAAAGCTGAAGGCAGGGAGCTTTCTAGTTTCTGGGTTGAAGAGCAGTTTTTTCAGTAACCTCGGGTTCTGAGAACATCTACATCAGAGATCTCCAAACTTGGCAACTTTAAGATTTGTGGACTTTAACACCCAGAATTCTCCAGCCAGCTGGCTGAGGAAATCTGGGAGTTGAAGTCCACAAGTCTTAAATTTGCCAAGTTTGGGGACCTCTGATCTACATTTTACTTAGAACAGGGACAATGATGAAAGGAAGGAAAGAAAGCTGGTCATGTATTTATTTCTTTAGCATTACAGTATTTTATTAGCTACCCAGTGTTACTGCAGTAATTCAAAATATAAAGCAATTAAAAAAATGCTAGCCCTCTGAGGTAGTCTAGGTAACAAGCACAACCATGAATATTAGTTCTCTGTAAAGGCATATTAACAGCATCTTGCGAGACTGAAATTATTTCTTCCCTCTGTGCTTTTACTCTCCAAAAATCCCACAATCCCTTCTGAAATGCTTCCCACGTTCTCCTTTCTTCTGTGGGCTGAGATACCTTTTACAAGCCAGTTGACCTGTCTGTGGCTCTTCCTCCTATCTCCCAGATCTTTCCTACATATCATTATAAATAATGATACTCGACTAATTCAGATGCTTCCCAAACACAATGAAGAACCAGAAGCTCATTGGAGTAGCCCTAACTTTTTTTTTTTTTAAGCAAGGAAAGATTGGGTTGCCCTTACCAGGAGTCAAGTTCCAAAATTAGAACAGTAATTGGTAGAGAACAATATGGTAAAGAAGAATTGCTGCTTTTTCTGTGCTCTAAGCAGGAGAGAATTAGTAACCTTTCTTGTCAGTCGGGCAAGCCATCACATCCCTCCCAGGTTTCTGGCAGCATCAGGTACATAAAAGTATGAGGAAAATGTAACCTTTTCCATAGGGTTATCTTTCGAAGATGTCAGTCAGTCTCAGAAGATACATTTCCATGGCCAAATGCTTAGACTTCAGTCCCTCTCTACTTTAAGAAATCTCTCTTCCTCTCCCTGTCCCTCTCTCCTTTGCATGGAAGCAGATGATAAAAATGGTCTCACTTTTGTAGGTGTTTGGATATCAAGTTTTCCCCCCTACTGGGTGGCTGTTCCTATTTTACTTTATTGTTTTGTTTTCACTTGCAATTTACAATTACAATTATTGTTATCCTTTTTTATAATGTGTACTGGACTAATTAGATGCTTACAACATGATGGAAAGGCTGGATTAAAAAGTAAATCAATAAATCCCTTTGCCAGTCTTCCAGTTGCAACATCTACAGTAGGAGAAACAGTCTTGAGTTCAATCAGCTTCTGGTAACTACATGGTGATGGTCATGTAGTTTGTTTGACTGCAAAATGGAAGTGGTTTTCCACTATTTTCATTCTCCATTGGTAACCGAATAACAGATTGTGTTGTAGATATGAAAAGGGTAGAATAACATACCAAAGTGAACTGTTCTTTTCTTTTCTTTTCTTTTCTTTTCTTTTCTTTGTGAAGCGAGCTGTACAAAGGAGTCCTGGAAGGTTAAGGATTATGAAGTAGTGTATCCACAAAAAGTTCATGCATTGCACAAAAGAGATGTAGGAGAGTCTCAGAAACCTGACCAAAAAGTAAGAAAAAAGATTTGCTTTCCATCAACTTATTTATTGATGAATCTGACCCTGAGTTTTGCTCAAGATTCATGTGAACCCGAGTTAAACTTACACTTCTTTCAAAATTTTGCAGTCTGGTTCTTAGGGCAATGTCTCAACTATTTTTATTGTTCATTTTTAAAGTTTACTTTGTCCTGCTTTATGGTTATAAAGTCACATATTTGTTAGAGTTCATAGAATATGAAAAATGATGATGGGAGGGAGGTTATAATTTGGAACCTATCACCTGTTTCATTTTTAGATTGGATCTGGTATTGTCTAGGATCAGTGGTGGGATTCAAATTTTTTAACAACTGGTTCTGTGGGTGTGGCTTGGGTGGTGGGCGTGACTTGGTGGGCATGTGACTAGCTGGGCGTGGCCAACTCAACATCACTCACATTGAGGCATGCATCTCCTTGCCTGGCCTCTCATGACTGTGGGGATGCTGCAACAGTCGTAAGTGGGAAAATTGGTCATAAGTCACTTTTTTCAGGGCCATTGTAACTTTGAATGATCATTCCACACAAGCAAAGTACCAGCAAAGGAGGGGAAAAAAACTCCAGAGACGTTCCTGAGACAGAAAATCTAGTCCTGCCAAGAACGGAATAAGGGTTAATGGAGAGGCAGTTTCTGTAAGCAACACCAGAATGTTTCCTTCCTGCCCTCCTTACAGGATCAGGCTAGTAATTTCTTCCAACAACCGGTTCTCCAAACTGCTTAGAATGTTAACAACTGGTTCTAGAGAATAGATGCGAACCTGTAGAATCCCACCCCTGTCTAGGATCCTAGAGATCTTTGAATAATAGTTTGAATAATATTTGAATAGATGGATTTTCATAGACAGCTACAAGTATAGAATGGTTTCCTCTTTTTAGATAGACATACCATAAATCTCATAAGACTGCAAACTTTCAAAGGTCTGGTTCACCTTGATTAAAAATCTGTCAAGTTGCAGAAATCTGAGACAATCTTTGCACACTTATATGAAGATTTGACACACTTGACATGGTTTGAGTGAAACGTATACAGACCTAATATTTCATGGGAGCGAAAAATCCTCTTACGCAGGATTATTGAGTCTGGCTAATTCCTCTGTTGTCAGCCAACATAACTTTTGGTATCCTTTTGCTGCCAGCTAGAATTGCCATCTGCTTATCTGGATTTTTGCATTGCAATCTATGCAACTGCGTGGGTAATTAATGATTTATTATTAAACAAATTTATATGGCCACCCAATTCAACACAATTGAGGAGACTCTAGGTATCTTACAACATTCAAATTTCACCATGTTAATAAGTTAATATTATTAATACAGCTACTGTTAATACTTGACTTTGACATTCCTTTTTATGGTCTTGATCAAAGATGATGGGTAACTGTGACAACTGTGAAGCAAGCAATATGAAAATAGCAATGGCAATAGCACTTAGACTTATATACAGCCTCCTAATGTTTAACAAAATATTATACTTTTTGGCTTCCCCAAATGCATCATTTTAAATATAAAAGTTGTATTTGTGGATGAAAAAGGCATAGTGAGGTTAAAACCAGTGACTGGATTCAGGTCCATCCTCAGCCATAGAAAAGCTCATGGATAATTTTTGAATCTGTCACTGTGTCCCAATATAACCTCATTCACTCAGATGTTGAATTGGAAAAGAAACTCTTGAACTTCTGGAGAAAGTTTAATTTAAGAAGATCTTACAGTGGCTCTCAAGCATCACAGATGAAATAATCCATATGTAATAAGTGAATTTGCTGCAACTTTCCATTTGACACTGGTGCTGAGTTGTTAAGGATATATACATTTTATTTGCATATTTTTTAAAGAATACCATCTGTTGTTTCTCTAAATAAATACTGAACTCTGCATTTCAGACTAAGTATGATGATACCATGCAATATGAATTTAAAGTGAATGGAGAGCCAGTGGTCCTTCACCTAGAAAAAAATAAGTAAGTTAACTCAGAAGTTCCTTTAACTTTTCTAAGATGATGTGAAAAAATTTATATTCTTGGACACAATCCAAGAGAAATTAAATTATATTGCTTTGTTCGGGAAATTAAAACTAAATTAAATTAGTTAATTGAGTTAAATTAAATATAATTATTGTAAAGGAGGAGGGGATATAATTAGTGAACATGTTAATTATGTTTTACCCCAGAATTCAGAATTTATTTTTCTTGTTTTCTATGGTACACTGATGGACCATAACAATTCTAAATAAAATTGAGTCACTCAAAGCTCATAAACTTCAGTCCCTTGAATTACCTAGGTTAGTTATGAAATATTAGAAATTTAAAAATCATTGGTTACACATTTATGCTGCTCCACAGACACCTCATCAATCTGTATCACTTTTCCTAAGAGTCTTACATAGCAATAGCACTTAGACTTATACACCACTTCACAGTGCTTTTACAGCCCTCTCTAAGTGGTTTACAGAGTCAACCTATTGCCCCCAACAATCTGGCTCCTCATTTCATCAACCTTGGAAAGATGGAAGGCTGAGTCAATCTTGAGCTGATGAGAATTGAACTGCCAAACTGCAGCCAGCACCCAGCAAAAGTAGCCTTGCAATATTGCATTCTAACCACTGCGCCATCACGGCTCATAACTGCTCAATTTTCATCAGAATTTACATGTTGAACATGAATGTCATAAAATGTCATGTTCTATTGAGGTATGAAAGGAGACATGACCTAAACAAGTCTAGATTTCAACACAGCCTATTTTTGTGTGTGTGTTAAGAATGCCATTTCATTCCTCTCAGCAGTTCTCCATTTGAACTGTAAATCAAGATACTTATAAAGATAACAATAAGTAGATTTGCCACCTGGCTTATATCTGCATAATAACTAACTAGCGGAACAGGTTTTGGGTCTTTCATTGACTTGTCTAGCCAGGCCACTGCATTTTTATTAGCAGCTTTGTTTTGATAGGGGGAATAGACAGGGACTGAAATTATTTTTCACTGCAACAGTATTGCCAAAAAGGCTTTAAGAATTGTAAATTTAATTTTATGAAGTTTCTCCTCTGGTAGTACTGTTTTGCTAACTAGGTCATTCAAAACCTTTGCGAGATCAATACTTGAATTCAGCTCTGCTGTCTGGAATCTGCACTGTATATCAGACATAAATACAGTTCAGTGAGTCCAGAAGTATTTTACCAGAAGAGTACTACATTGCTCTGTTCACAACAGAATACCCTACACCACCAGGCTTGAGATTCTAGGCTTAGACAACCTTGAACTACGCCAGCTAAGTTTGGACTTAAGCATAGTCCATAAAATCATATGCTACAACATCTTACCAGTTAATGAATATTTCAGCTTTAACAACAACAACACAAGAGCGCACAACAGATATTAACTTAATGTAAACCACTCCAAACTCGATTGCAGGAAGTACGATTTCAGCCAGAGTGTGGTCAACGTCTGAAACTCACTACCTGATTCTGTTGTCACATGCTTAAAACCCCAATCCTTTACCCTCAAATTAACTTCTATTGACCTCACCCCATTCCTAAGAGGTCTGTAAAGGCGTGCATAAGCACACGATCATTCCTACTGTCCCTGTCCTATTGTCCCCAATTATTAGTTCCTATTTCTTGTATTGAAACTTATGTTTATTCTTGTTATATTGTAAGCTTTTGACAAATAAACAAACAAACAAATAAATAAATATTTCTCCCTTGTAAATAAACTACTTCTACTGCTAAAAGGAGGTGTGCCATTTTCAATGCCTGAAATCCGGTGAATGTCACATCAAAGTTGAAATTAGTGTAGCAGCCACTGCATGGAAAACATGAGAACAATTATTTAGAATACCTGAAGCCCTGATGCAATTTAATATTAACATTAAGACCCAGATACATACTGAATGCTTTGGGAATGATTTCCCGCTTTTGATTTTAGAATATATTTTTCTATCGACCATGTTGTTATACGTGCCCTCGAAATGTATATTAATCTAATTATTAAGGATGAACAGTAAAGAAATGTGCCCCATGTGTGTGTCACTTTATCTTATACTGTTGAGACATTTCATGTTAAATTAAATGATGTGTTTTTTAGAAATTATCATGTTACCTTTTCCTATTGTCTAAACATGCAGGCTCCGTCGAACTTCAGGGTAGCATCTTGATCAGGGGTGTCAAACTCAATTTCATTGTGGGATGCATCAGGGTTGTGTTTGACCTCAGGGGGTTGTGGTGTGTGGCCAGGGCAGGCATGGCCAGCTCAATGTCACTCATGTCACACTGTGTGTCAGCAAAAATGGAACCCGGGAGGGCCATGACAGCCTCCTGCAGCCCCCTGCCAGCGAAAACAGAGCAGCCCTCCCAGCCTTTGTTTTTGGCTGCAACGGCCTCATGCAGCCCTCTGCAGGCAAAAACAGAGCTCAGGAGAGCTGCACGTGGCTCTCCCTAACTCTGTTTTTGCTGGCAGAGGCCCCACAGGCCAGTCCTTTGCTATTTCCAGGGTGGCCACATGGGCCAGATCTAAGCATCCCATGGGACTTTCTCCTAATATGGATTACCTTGTTTGGGCTTGGAGCAAAACAGGGCTAAAGGTAGGAGGCCAGCAATAAATACCAGGTGTATGTCTATATTAGAAAAATGGAAGGCAATGCCAAGAAAAGTGCATGAATGTGTCTGCATAACCAGCAGGAGAAGAAAGTTAACTCCATTGTGTTGATTTAGGGCTGCGAGAGAGATGCTTCTGAATGAAGGTTCAACGTATTCATTCCCTTGAAGTTGCTTCATGAAACAATATTGAACCCTTTTACTCTGGAATAAAAGAAACTAAATTGTTCTCCTTTGCAGACCTTAGCAGCTTCATCAGGTGGTTACTTTGGCCAGAAGAATCAAAAAAGAAGCAATCCAAAATGTCTTACCCTGGTAAATTATACCTCCTCTGAGCCTTGATGAAGAGACTTGCAGAGTTTTCTTAGTTCAAAGCTCTTTGCTAAGGTGAATCCAGTGTACTCTGCACTCCTCTTAAATGGCAATCCCAATGAGATTGAAATACCTGCTCCTTCCCTTTGATGCCAGACAAGATCCTTAAAATGTCAGTATACAGTAGTTGTATACTTATTATGCAATTATCTTTGTTCCCAAGACTAAATAATGTCTTCTTTGTATTCTTTCCAGGGAACTTTTTTCAAAAGATTACAGTGAGACTTATTATTCCCCAGATGGCAGAGAAATTACAACAAGCCCTCCAGTTGAGGTAATATCCAGAGCATCTTACTTTTATGAAATAAATGGAATAATAATATGAAATAAAAGGTTTTTTGTGCACAATATTCAAAACATGCACATACCAGACCTGGCTAGACCTCCTTCCCTGTGTGGAATCAAGAAGGGCTGTAATAGGCATTATATTGAGCATGCTCTGTGAAACAATGTGTGGGTTGTTAAAACCCAGTCTGCTCTACTGATTGAATTGATAGGGCCATATTTCAATCAACCAATTCTTTCCTACTGATTAAAAGCAAACATTTTGGGGAGTGAGCCCCACAAATAGGTTTATTAAAAGAATATCAGATTTGTGGGTTCCACTTTGCTTTTTAAACCCGATTACACTGATAAATGCAAAAACGTTTGTTTGAAACACCCAAAATAAAAATAATTCACTTTGCTTCTACAGAATATAGAAACCCATTCTATGTTCCTCACACTAAAATGGACCAGAGCCTGTTATAATATCATAGCACTAACTTTCTTCCTTGGCCCCCTCCTCCTCCCAAATTCATCTAAAAGCGTACCCTTTGTCTCCAAAAAATATCTACTCCTGGGTTAGCATCTTCAAAGGTCATACAAATGTGTAAAAGAAATCTATTTTGATCATTTGATGTCTATATGGATTCTGCTCCAGAAGATTCTAGGAATTAAAAATACAACACCAGTTGGAGTCTTCCAGGTCATATAGGAATTTTTAATATAGTGTTAATATTGGGTATTTATATCTCTGATGTGTTTCTCAAAGCTTTCATTATGTGGGCTCAAGGAAATAACCATGTAATTGATATAATAAGTAAATATGGGTTTCCCCCCTATATTATGAAAAGATTTCAGAACATAGGACAACGAGCAAGTCTTAAAGTTTATTCAGCAAATCCTGTGGTACAGTAGTAGAGTTGACCTCCAAGAAAGCCAAGTTGGTGAAGAAAAGGTCTTGTAACTTGAAGAACACATTTTATATTCTTTTGTTGATTGTCTGCCCAAAGGCTTTTTTCATCCATGGGGTTCCTTCTGCAGTGATATTCTGTACTTCCAAATAACCAAGACTTATTATTTGTAAAATGCATTTGTTTGAAATTCAATGTCTTTTGGCATTTGTGTACTGCATGTGATTATTTTTCTCTGTTATAGACAGTCACTTCCTTAAATTCAGAACAGTTCAAAGCCAGTTCTATTTGAGTACCAGTATTTGCAAGGTCATATCTCACTTATAATCAGCACAGGTTTTGGTACACCTTAATTTCAATCTCTGTGGGAGCACATTTAATCTATTTTTTGGGACTGGGTGGCTTTGTGCTTGCTGAGAGATCTCAGCTTTGGAACTTTATCACAGGGACACAGGTGTTGCTGTCTGTACTCCAAGCCAAACCTCACAGATGATTCTCCCCCCTCCAAACACACAGATCTCAATGTTACTAATCAATTAAAGAGATGTGTTGGACTTCAATTCCCAGAATTGAGCCAGCATTGCCTCAAGTGTCCTTTGAAATTTTCTACAAAAAAAGTCATTAGGCCATAATACAAATTATGACTATGTTAATTAAAACAATATAAATAAGTCATTGCTTTGTAGACAATTCCAGATCTGTGACAAATTTAATTTAACTAAAAAGACAATAAAACTGTACCAAGTTCCTTTCTTTTCTAAGTTTCTGTCTGAAGTTTTTCCCACACCCCTTTTTGACACACTCAAAGAATTTTCTATTTTTATCCTTTCTTCCTGATGATATCTGTTTCAAACAAGGCACTTCTCTTAAAGACTTCTAGAGAACTTTCGAAGGAAATGGCAAAAGCCATTTAAATGGCACAAGATTGGTACTTATGCAGCAAAATGTGAATAAAAAAATGCTGCAACCTAAGCTAAAGAATCTGATTTAATTTAAAATGAGGAAACACATATTTGGTGTCCTAAATGCTGCACGGATTAAACTGGAGAGGGAGTTTAAAAAAAAATCTTATTTAAATTATGTGTAAGATACAGTTAAAGAAAAGTCCCTGTATGTTTTACTCCAGTGACTGTAGCCAACTTTACAGGGTTGTGCTTACATCTGTTTCTTTAAGCCATTGAGACTGTCTGAAGATGAGCATAAAGTGTGCAGAAAACACACAGTTCAGTTGCCTTTCCATCAAAATAGTACCTATTTGCCTACTCGTATTTGCATGCTTTCAAGCTGCTAGGTGAGCAGGAGGCAAGTGACAGGAACTCAGCACTTGGATCTCGATTGTGGGCTGTTGTTTTCCAGCTAACATGCCCAGCATCTTAACCACTAAGACATCATACCAGATTGCGTTGCATCAATTCAACGATGATGGGAAAAGTGCCGTGGTGGTGCAGTGATTAGCTGATGGTCATTTACTTGTAAGATAATGCAAATTAGATCTCAATGATCCAAAATAACCTACAATTGAACAGCTGATGCTAGAAAGACCCTGCTGGTGGAGGGTTTCTCCAGTTCCACTTAATGTTGTGGTTCGCTGGCAGCAGGTGCGGATAGCTGAGGTCTTGGAGAGTGAGGACTCGGATGAGGGGCCTGCGTGTGATGCAGGGATGGGGCCAGGACCATCAGGGAGTGGAGTGCAGCCTTCGGAGATGGTGGAGGCTGGCAGCAGTGAGGAAGAGGACCCCGAGGAGCCTGTGCCCAGTGTGCACACATGCAGGGCTGCTCGAAGGAAAGACTTGGGTGACTCGGGAGTAAGGCTGCAAGGTAATGGCCCCTCCCTGATGAGATAAAAGCCAGCTGAGAAACTGCAGTTATTTGCAGAAGGCAAATAAGTTTTGCACTCGAGCTTGGTGGACGTTAGGAATATCTGAGTTGGTGCTTGGAGACTCTTTGTGTTTGAATGATTGCTTAGTAACTTTATTTGGTGTTCTTGGCAGCCTTGCAAAAACTTGGCAAGGCTCTTTCTTATCGGAGCTAATTGGTTTGAATCAGCCTTTTACCCATGAAGGAACGGGATTTGTAAAGAAACATTAAAAGGTTGTGCTGTTACGTTTGTCTTGTGTTTGCTTCCTTGGAACCAGGTTTGGGTCAGAACACATGAGGGCTTTTTAAAAGCATTCGTTTTGCTATAGCTGATAGTACATTGCTGGTACTGACCTGATATTGTCCAGAAAAATGTCTTCCAAATTGGTCATTAAGATCTTGCTTATCCTTTTGTTTGTACGGTAGAGTCTAGTGAGTAACTCTTCGTCTCTTGCAAAATATTGTAAGAGACAGTGGTTTTGTACAGAAAGCCTCTTCCTATAGTCAGTTATCAATTTGCAAATGATGTTTTGGATCTGGAAGTGTGAAAGTGTATCTTTCTTTGGGTTTTGGTGCTGGAGAGAGCTTGGACATAAATGCTGTTTCTCAGTGTATTTATGCATATGGTACATACATAACACATTCCTAAGTAGAGACTCAATGAGCTTGTCTTGCTCTTTGGAATAGAATGATTTAAAGGCAAATTTTTTATCGCATCTTCTAGCAAAGTGAAAAAGAAAAAAAATATTCTAACACCCTCCCCCCCTTTCCCCCTTGTCAACAAAAGCCTGATAAAAGACGCATAGAATTTTGAGCAACAAAATCTTGCATCAGGTGATAGGGCCAGGTAGTGACTTTTATTTAAAATTATTCTTTCTGTCAATTAAGCAAGAAAAGCTCAGAGTCTGCTTTTTATTTTTAGCCACTGTCCAAAATGCTAAGTCAGCCAATGATTTTACCAACATATATACCAAATAAGAGGGGGGTGGAATCAGAACTGGTACTGAGTCAAATCATGAGAAAGAGCATCTGGGACACCTTCTCTGGCTGGGGAGAAATTATTGAATAGGGAAAGTGAGATCTTAATGACCAATTTGGATGATTTGAAAAATGCCACATTGGTGCATCAAATTGTACACAAATTGTACACTGAGGACTGCCAATCTAAAAAATTATTTCCCTTTAGTTGTTTTTCATGTATTTGTCTCTCTCACTGTCATTTGGAATGCTCCAGTATTTTACATAGCCATTTATAGCCTCCTCATTAGTAAATTTCAAACTATCTTTAGGAAACATTTTAAACATCTTTGTATGGGAACATTTTTGAGATTTTTTTTAATGGCCTCTGTCCAGGAAAAACATTTCCCCATCTAGGAATGATGGCGTCAGAGTTTATGAAATCTGGAGGCTCACATTTTCCCCAGTTCTACAATAAGTAGTAGAAGAGAGTGAGAAACATTCTGATGATGAATTTAAAAAGTCGATTGATTGATTTAGTTAGTCATTCAATTTCTATAGCTACCCATCTCAAGCAATGACTCTGTGCAGCTTACAAAAATCAAGATAACAGCCACAAAGGTGCCATCAAAGCTCTGCCTGTTTTTGGTTTGTATTGCAATGGTGCCAGCAATATGTCCTTATTGGCAATATCCTTTGGATATCCTTGGATTCAGGTTAAGTTTTCCCATATAAGCTGTGTTGAAAAGTTCAATAATTCTGGAGCACATATGTGCAGGTGCAACTTGGTTTTAGGGAGATTTATGTTAGGGCTCATTTTGAAACAACCAGTCACTCTGATTCCCAAAGTGGACGAATGGCTGCAAAAGTTGATGGAGTTAGCAGAGATGGCTAAACTGATTGCTTCGATTAAAGATAAAAAAAAATATCACATTACTTTTGTTTCTACTTGGAAACCACTTCTGGGCTTTGTGCTTGAGGTGGAAAAAAAGTGAAACTTTGATTTTGGGCTTTACTGATTAGACAGCTTTGTTGTTTTAGAAATGGATAGTTTATACTGTTATGTAAAAGTAAAAAGTTGAGGTCTGATGCTATTATCTTATTTTACTGCACTGAAAGGAGTCAATCCCTTTTTTTTCCTTTTCCCCTGTTTCCCTACACATTCTCCTTCCCTTACTTTTCTACTATTTTCTTTTGTATTTTTGTATTTTATATTGTAAGCTAATAAAAAAGAAACAATCAACAGTAGACAGATTTTGTATCCCACAAATCAAAATATTCTGGATTGTTTTCTGTCTTACACATTACTTCACTTATACGTTGGGAACCATATTCCTGCTTAACAAATCACAGTTAAATCCAGTGTCGTCTTCTTGTTTCCATACAGGATCACTGTTATTATAACGGCCACATCCAGAATGATACTGACTCAACTGCAAGCATTAATGCATGCCATGGTTTGAAGTAAGATACTGTTTTATCTTTATTTTATAAGAATGAAAATATTATTACTGTTCTTGAAGCTGTCATAGTTAAAAAGTGGCACATCAGTTTCTTACGCAAATTAGTTGTGTAACTTCTAAACTTCTGCAAAATTAAGAAAGATTTTGGTTGGATACCTAGAAGAGCTGCTGCCAGCCAACAGAGACAATAAGGAACTAAATCTCTGTTTAAAGGAGCTTCAAAGACCATGTTATCTTTGTACAAAAGAGTTGATGTTACAAGAAAAGAAGATAAGTAGGTTTCAGATTGTGAAGGAAGTATAGGAAGTAGCTAGGAAGTGTACAGGAAGAGGCAAGCAGACTTTTGGTTCTACTAGGAACACTTTCTTGAGCCATTCTGCACACTTTCTCCAACCAACTAAATATCTTAGCTGTATAAAGATTAGAAGAGTCAGATTATCATAAGGCTAATTCAATGTCCTCCTGACAGCTGTTACTGAGGGAAGACACTGGAAGCTCCAATTGATGCAAAATGCAGCAGGCTGCATGGTTTTGTGCAGACCTTAGTGTGCACATGTTTCAACCAATGCGGGAGCTGCATTGGTTGCCAATTTGCTTCCGGATGCACTTCAAGGTGCTGGTTGTCATCTTTAAAGCCCTTCATGGCTTGGGACCAGGTTATCTGAGGGAGCGTCTCTTGACAGTCACATCTACCTGACCCATCAGAGAGAGAGGCAGGGAATGCTGCAGATCCTGTCTCTGAGGGAAATACTTCTGGTGGGACCCAGAAGTTGGGCCTTCTCTGTGGTGACTCCCTCTCTCTGGAACATCATTCCCCCAGAGATTAGAAGGGCCCCCAATCTAGCACTCTTCTGAAAGGCACTGAAGACCTGGTTCTGCCAGCAGGCCGGGAGAACCCAGAGAGGGATGGAGCCCATCAAATGACTTATGTGATCTGCTGTCGTCGGGACAGTGGGTGGGAATTGGGGGTGATTTGTTGTTTATTTTTTTCCAGATTTTGTTCTATTGTACTTTATTAATTTATTTGATTCCTTTTATTCATTTTTTATTGTTTTTCATTTTAAATATAGTTTGACATTCTATTAGCTGCCTTGAGTCACCATGGGTGAATAGGCAGCAGTATAAATAAACAAATAAACAAACAAACAAATAAATGATAATTTTGTATTGAGGGTATTATTATGTCAGCTCTTTACTAAATATCCTGAGAGTTCTGACTTTTATCTTAAGTTGTTATTATCAGATCAATCTTATTTCGTTTCCTTGACCACAACCAAGTACTATTCTGCAGTTTGCAGAATACACACTATTTTCTCTTAGATATTTTAGAACAATTATATTTTTCCTCTTTCATCCTACTTAATTGTGACTTTCATGTTTTATGTGTTGATCTATGAGCAACAAAAGATTGGTTTGATTGAATGACTCTACAGTAGGGAAATATATAAGATATACAGTATTTCACCCCTATGAAATACATGTTTATACACAAAAACTGAATCTTCCAGCGTGTGTAGTCTTATATCTTCATAGCTAGAAACATTCTCTACTTTTTAAACAATAATTTAGGAATTATACATTATTGGATTCCATGACAAACTACATCCATTCAAATATTGTATAGCTGACAATTGTATAGCTAATTAATCATTGTACTGAGAATGTGCAATATCTTATATTTTTTTGTGAGCTTAGCTGTGTCTTTGAGAAGCAGGAGAAAGTGATATGTAGGCTCAGGAAAGAAAATAAAAGTCAGTTTATTTTAAAGAGAGATTCACAAATTTATGTTGACTTTGTTAGTTAAAACTGGTTATTCATCATGGAATCCTTTGTACTCTCTGAGCTTAATTGTTTTCTTGCAAATGTTTCATTACCCAACCAGGTAACATCTAGTCCACTAATGATATTACTAGTTGAGCAATAAAATGTTTGCAGGAAAACAATCAAGTTTAGGGAGCACCAAGAACCCCACAGTTGAACCCTGAGCTCCAAATATTCTTTTCTATGGGATTTCCAGCTCTAATCCTAATTTTCAAAAATAATCTACAATTGTTTTTCAGAGGGTATTTCAAGAATTATGGTGAGAGGTATCTTATTGAACCTTTGAAGCTTTCCAACAGTGAAGCCCATGCACTCTTCAAATATGAAAGTCTGGAAAAAGAGGACAAGACGTTCAAAACCTGTGGAGTAACCAACACTACTTGGAAATCAGATGACCCCTTCAAAAAGACCTCTCGGATGAGCATGAGTATTGAAGTAAGTTTGTATAACAGGGGTTCATTTACTTGTTTCTAAAATGTAAAGTGAAAGACTGGGACTGCTAAAAAGAATTCAGAAGATAGGTTCCCTCATTACTAAAATTCTATTCCACCCATGCACTACAAGAACATATGGAAACTCAATGAACAGAAAATACATATTCCAGTTTACATTTTCTATGTTTATGCAAACTTAATTTAGAGAAATGGTTCAAAATAGGTTCAACTGAATCTCCAAATCGTCTCAACTTTCTGAATCAGTTTAGAAATAAGTTTAACTGAATTATCAATTGGAGGCCTCTTTTATTATGCATGCATAGAGGATAGAGGGAGAAATTGGTTTGAAATATCAAATCGAAGTGCTTTGTGATGTCTAATAAGACCATTACCTAATCTTGATTCAATTTTCCAATTTGATTTGAATCATCAAGTTGGATTGAATCGAAACTGATGAAGTGAATCTGGTCAATCATTGCATAATGTTCTCCACCTGAGAAATTTCTCAGTACATTCTAAAATGCTGAAGTTTTAACAATCTCTCTCACTATACATGTCTTCTTCAAAGAGCCAATATTTCTGAAAGGTCATGTACTTTGTCCAGGGAGGATAAGAAGATTATCTGAGGATGCAACATTTCTGTTGACTGCAGGAAGCAACGTGTCTAAATAATATTTTGTTTAATGTTCTATTTAGAAAAAGGAATACTTGCAGGCCAAAAAATATGTTGAGTTTTACGTAGTTGCAGACAACAGAATGGTAAGTATTCTGGATACCAATTTTCTTTCTGTATTGAGCACACAATTTTGTTTTCAATGCGGGTGTTTTGAAGGCATTACCAAATATAACACTCTAACTAGATTTCTTCCTAAAATATGTGTTAAAATATACTTTGATAATTTTTGTTTTTTGTTATTGGACCCGATCCCTATGCACAAAGTTAAGGCACATTTGAAATTCAATTATTGTCTGATTTGTACTAAGCTGTTCCTGGCCTTTATCTAAATTTTAATGATTGTTTATCCAGAAATGCCAAGATCAGGAAGTTGAAGTTAAGATGGAGAACATAAATGAAATTTTGAAACAGAAAAAAAAAAAGAGTAAAAGAGAGAATCATCATCCATTTCTTCTACCTGGGAAATCTAGCATTCCAAAATCCAGAGCAAAATTCATGAAGAGAATTTTGAATTGGTTTTGTGGGTGGGCATCTCTGGTTGTTTTGCTTCCCCTTATTTTTTTATTTATTTCAGAACCGTTACATTTAAGTTGCTTTTTAAATTGTATTGAAATATGAATACACTTTGGCTTCTATGTTTCCCAGCATATTTTTTTTTAATTTTACACTTTTGCTTGATTTTTGAAAATAACTTTCCCTAGCAGGAAAAAATATTTTTATTTTTTATGAATATTTGATTTGAAATTGATATTCTCCTTATGTGTGTTTGTGCAAGTATGAATTTCAATTAATAAATTGATTCAAAAGTTCAAAATTACGTACTGTTAATTTTCATACTATCATTCAGATTAAATATATTTCTCCAGCATCACTAGCTCAAATAGAAGCTGATAGAGAAATAAGATCCACATTTTGACTTAGCCAATCTCATTAGCAATAATATGGCATTTGCAGTAAAATAACTCGGGGGAATTTGAACTCTCTGAATATGTGCGCATTTCCTGCCAGTAAAATTAACTATATTCATGAACTCAGTGAATTTCCAGATACCAGTCTGAGCTTCCCCTTTTAATACTATTGCAAAAGAGAATGTCTTATGCAAAAAAATTTCAGGGAAATTGGTCTTGGGCTGGTGGAATTTAAATCTAGTTTGTAGTGAAGAACGCTTTTCTCACACTTCTCTGAACAGGGAAATATAGTGTCCAATTAAGGAAAAGGTTTTCAGTAGGCTGACCAAAATTTTCTCCAACCAGGAGGAGAACCCAAGTGTGATACTGAAAAATTAATAATAATGTTAATATATTAATGCAGATTCACGTGTAGAGTTAAAAGGGTCAAAAGGGCCCAGCAGAGATTATACTAGCTGAGACTTCTCAGAAAACAACAACTGAATGGAAAACTGCTGGTGACCTTCTATCGCTGCACCATAGAGAGTATCTTAACTTACTGCACCTGTGTGTGGTTTGCCAATTGCAAAGTGGCAGATAGGACAGCACTCCAGAGGGTTAACATCATTGCCCAGAGGATCATTGGTTGCCCTCTCCCCTCTTTGGAAGAGCTTTATAGCTCCCGCTGCCTTAAGAAAGTTCAAAACATTCTCAAAGATCCATCTCAATCTGGGCACCCTTTTTTTTTTTTAACTATTACCATTTGGCAGACAGTACAGGACAAATAGGCTGAAAAACAGCTTCTATCTTAGGGCAGGAGCTCTTTTGAATTCTACTGTATAGTTCAGTGTTGGTGTGGGGTTGTGGTTTTCAATTCAATGTGTGGAGTGTGAAGGATGTGTGTTTGTGTTTATTTTCATGGTCATGATGTGCACTGAAGATGGGGTTCGATTTCGTTGTACAAGATGCAATGACAATAAAGTAAACTAAGAACTAAATGACCAGCACAAAATAATTCATTGGAGTCCTTGGATATAGAATTATTATTTTTGTCTGAATCAGCAAATTCCATGATTTTTTAAGTTTCTTCCTTTCCCTGACATGTTCTTTCTCTCTCTGCTCCAGTCCCTCCATCCAAAACAATTATTATCTCTTCTTAACCTTTTTTGTCTTTTCTGTAGTTCAGGAAGTACAGCCGCAGCATCACTACTATAAGGAGGAAAGTATTTGATATTGCCAACTTTATAAATGTGGTAAGAAGACATGACAAAAGTTATTTCACTTTTTGGATTTAAACCTCTTGGATTTTCACTGTGTTCACACAATAAACTTAACCAGGTAAAGAGACCTAGGAGATGCACTTCTCCAAGAATGTTAACTTTTCCAGTTTTGAGTTCAGCAAAGCTGGGTCATTTGATAAACTTGTGATCCAGTATGCAGGGCCATTTCAGAAAATGGGTTAGTTCAGTAGGTTAATAAGCCTCTTATGTGAATACAAAGTTCAAAACGGTTGCAATAATTCAATCAGTAATACATTTCAGTAGCTGGATTCTTTCAGGGCTGTGGTTAATCTGCTTTGCTTGAAGATTAGAAAGAGATGATCTTAGTAAGCCCATTTTAAAGCCAACTGATTAAGAACATGATCTCTTAGAAGAAAGCAGGAGAGAGGAACCCAATTTGAATTGGATTGTGGCACTTAAAAGGAGATCCACTCATTATTATACATATTATATTATACATATTATACATATTGTATCTATTAACCTTGTTGACCATGTTTACTGTTGATGATCAGTTAGAATCAGGGAGAGGACAGGAAGACCGATGAGTCAAATCTCCCTTAAAGTGCTCTTCCACTTCTGTTCTTCATGAAAGGGAATAATCACCTGTTTCTTTTTTTAACATTTATTTCTGCTGATTAAAACAATTCTTCTTCTTCTCTATGTAGAGTCCTTGGTGCTGTCTGAGTCTGACTAAATGTCCATAAGCAAACCACTAGGCTCAGAGAGCACTGAGGACTCCACAATTCAAATCTTTGCAGATTTTCTTCTATTGAGTCCCAAATCTATTCCATTTCATTAGAAACTAATGTCAGCTGCCTTTTAGTCTAGAAAGGTTTCTCAAGGTTTATATGTGTTTGAGTTTCTGATTGATGCCATATCCACCACACAGGTTTACAAACCTTTGAAGGTTCATGTAGCATTGATTGGCTTAGAAATTTGGTCCGATGAAGATAAGATTGAGATCAGTGAAGCAGCAGGTGTCATTTTGAACCACTTTTCGTCATGGAGACAGTCAGTTCTGCTGAAGCGCAAAAGGAATGATAATGCTCAGTTACTCACGTATGTCTCATTGTGGGAAAGGGAATGGGTGTGGCTGGGAGTGGAGGATTATGGGAAAGTTAGTGCTTGCACAGAACTTCCACTCTATGCTGCATGCTTTAAAGCTTGTGTGAACTATATTTCTGGGTCAAAGCCAACATAATTTTTTTTTTTTTTTTGTATATGAGAGCTGGTTTTAAGAAGTCTTTGAATGATTGCCAGTCAGAAATGCAGCTTGATTTGATTTCACCTGGATTTGAAATTGAAACTGAACTGATTACCCTGTTATGCTTTGGTTGTACTTACACATGCATTTTTAATCTGATTAAATGATGTTTTGGTTTCCATTCTGTCCCAACTGAATGAATACTTCCGTTACACAACAGATAAACCAATAATATAATAAAATAAAAATAGCTAATCTTGAGTTTGATAGGATGTATAAATCTGTCATCTAGACTAGATCTTAATGTGATCTGGTTATAGATGCAGTGTGAATTCAGCCTATATATTGCCATACAATTTTATGAGTGAGAAATTGTCAAATTTACTGGATTATATCTACAATATATTGGATAAGTAATAAATCTGCTGTGAGCAATTCTACAGAATCTGTGCAAAACAAATGGGTCTTATAAAATATATTGGGGCTAGATGGAATGCAGATCAAAGTAAAAAAAGGAGAATATAAAACATAGAAAAAAATCCTTTTTATTTTCCCCACAAATGTTGATTTGATCTTAGTCACTTTTTCCAAGCTCACTTAGTTTTTTAATAACACCATGGCTAAACTGATAGGAGAAATCTAATTATTAAATAAATCTGCATTTCAGTGTTCACAGTACATGGAATCTAAATTAACCTAAATGGACTGGATTCACACAACATGCTAACCCTTTTCCTTCACTTAATGAAGGCTTACACCAACCAAGCTTAGCCTGTTGTGAAAATTCATCCTGAATATGTTTAACAGATCTGCTTAGTTAAATGGCTTGTGTGAGCAGAGCCTAAAATGAATTATTACATAATTCTAACCTTGAAAACTGGCAGGAACTGAGGACAGGATATAGGGTTTGTGAAAGGCATAAGAGGTTATACATCCCCAAGACTACAAAATGTGCTCCCATCTTCTACAAATTTATATCCCCCTCTTCTTTCTTATAGGGACATTGACTTAACTGGAAGTACTGTAGGATTGGCTTACGTTGGTACCATGTGCAATTCTTTGACATCTACAGCAATTATTCAGGTGGGTAGAAAAGCCACCTGTTACTTGTTTATGGTCATTGAAAACTGCAAAATATCTCAAAATATAAAACTCCCAAAATATAAAATATAAGAAGACTCTTCTTATATTTGATCCACATCATTTTCATCCAACCTTATTTATTAATTTGACGTCTCCAAACTTTAATTGACAGGTTCAATTAAGTTTACAAAGTTGAGGACTACTGATGTAATCCTTTAGTTTCAGGTTTCACATAAACAGTATACTTTCTTAGTATTTTTCTACATTAAAAGCAAACACAGTAGCATGGTCTGCAGAAAGTTTCTTACTCCTTCCACTCCCTTTGAAGCTAGCTTTCAATTTACATCTCACTTTTTTAAACACGGACAAATAAATAATACTTTTAATTAATAAAATAATAATAAATAATTGTAAATAAACAATAGAAGACCTCTTTGTAACATCACAGCATTCCAGTGAGATAATTGTGGTGAAAGCACCATCTCTAAGCCAGGGGTGGGATTCAAAAATCCCAGCAACCAGTTTGCTGCCCAGTTGCTGGGTGGGCATGGCCATCATGGGTGTGGCCTACCGGAACTTCCGGGAAGGCTGTTTTTTTGCTTTTTCAAGGGTCTAGAGGCTTCCCTCGGGCCTCTAGGGTGAAAATGGCCTCCCCCAGGCTCTGGAGGCCCTCCGGAAGCCAGAAATAGGCCTGTTTTGCAACTTCCGGTTTTTCTGGGAGGCCCATTTTTCTCCTTCCCAGGTCCTCTCAGGCCTCCCCCGGGCTCTGGAGGCCCAAGAGAAGCCAGCAACAGGCGCCTTTCCAGATTTCCAGAAGGTCTGTTTTTTCCCCCTCCCAGAATGACATGCAGACCCTGCAATTAACTGCATCAAAAATTGGCCACATAGAGACTACTGGGAGGGGCGGGGTGGGGCAGGGTGGGCGGGGCCATCTGGTCAGTTCAAATACTGGTTCAGCAAACCAGATGCAAAGTTAACATCCAGTTCATCTGAACCAGTCTAAACAGGTAGAATCCCACCCCTGTTCTAAGCTACTGAAAATTGTTAGTACACTTCGTTACTTTAAAGAAAGAAACTACTTTTTGCAAGAAACCCTATTTCAGCTCTGAAAATTATTAATCTCTTTTTCTAACTCTTTGATTTTTTTCATTAGAAGGTCCTGGAGCAAAGGTTTCAGTTCAGCGCTAGAAATAATTGAATTCACTTTTGGTTTCCTGGCGGACTAACAATAGACAAAGTGTTTTCTTGTTTTCAGGATCACAACACGAACCCAATAGCTATGGGGGCAACAATGGCCCATGAGCTGGGTCATAATTTTGGCATGAATCATGACACAGATTTGTGTACCTGCAAGACTGGCCCGTGCATTATGGCTGACAAGCAAGGGTAAGGATCAGGAAAACTTTTAATGACTTTCAGATCAAGTGATTTTCAAACAGTTGCAGTTAACAATAGTGTAACGAAATAGCCTAGGCAACACAGGCCAAGAAATATCTGTGATGGATAAAAGAGGAAACGAAGTTAGACATTAAAGAGCCGTGCACAGTGGTTAGAGTGCAGTACTGCAGGCTACTTCTGCTGACTGTTGGCTGCCAGCTGCCAGAAGTTTGATTCTCAATAGCTCAAGGTTGACTCAGCATTCCACCTTTCCGAGGTGGTTAAAATGACTCTGTAAACCACATAGAGAGGGCTGGAAAGCACTGTGAAGTGGTATATAAGTCTAAGTGCTATTCCTATTCCTAAAGACTTTCCTAAAATAGGAAGCAGAATGGGGAAAATATTCTGAGCTAGGCAACAGCAGAAGGAAAAAGATTAATTAGTGTCCTTGGGGTTTTTCTGCCTTGCCCCTTCATCAAGGTGGAAGATTTGTTACATTTTTCATATATTGCAGTCTGCTGAAATCAACAGGTAGTAACGTACAGGTAGCCATCAACTTATAACCATTTGTTTAGCAACCATTTGAAGTTACATTTGAAGGCACTGAAAAAACTGATTTACGACTGCACTTACAACCATAAAGCCTGCCCTCACATGATCAAAATTCAGGGGCATGGCAACCAGCATGCATTGATGATGGTTGCAGCATCCTGGGTTCCTGTGATTACCTTTTCCTGTCCTTTTCAACTGTCTTCTGATAAGACAGTGGAGGAAACCTGACTTCTTAATGATGGTGCAGTTCACATAATAACTGCCTTGTTTACTAATGGAAAGGCTGGTCCCAGTTGTGGTTTTTTTTAGCTCAGTTGATTTGCTCCTCAGCTGTTTTACTCAGCAGCGCTGACATAGAAGGTAAATTTTAAAGCTTAAAATAGGCAGATTTTTAATGCTGTGTATGAGGGCTAAGCACTCGACACATGCGTTCGCCAAACCAGTTGTTAAACCAGTTGCAGCCCACCATTGCAATTATATTGCTAGTCCTTGTTTAGCCTCTACTTCCTAGGAAAAGGAAATGGAGGAATGGAATGGAAATGAAAGGAAGGGAAGGGAAAGGGAAGGGAAGGGAAAGGAAAGATCTCAGGAATTATGTATTGCAAAACACCCAATTACCTTTTGTGTAATATTTTTATAGCCTCAGTGAACATGCCACCTGTTGTCAAATTTCTGGTTTCTTCTGACAAAGCTCTAGGACTTTGTTGTCTCATATTTTATGCAATGGCAATGACTTCAGGAAGTATTGAGAATGCTAACTTCCTGTCCTTACTGAAGGATTTTTGTGCGTCACAATTACTTAATACTTCAAAACCACTTTGTGGTATTTTGTACAGAAGGCCTTGCTTGGAGAACAGTTTGCTCAATAAACCCCACCTAATGGGTCTGATGCAATTTTGATCAAAGACCACGTTATCTCTTTAGTGGCCACCAGCAGATCAACTTTGGGTTCTTAATTTCACCCTCTTAATTTGAGGGCCAATAATTATATTCCTAATGATTTGTAATAGCATTAGGAAGGGGCTTGGGTGGACTTGGTGATAGCATGTTGGCATCCCTTTTAAATATGCAATTTCAGAGATCAATGGCAAGTTGCAAGACCTTTTCAACAACAGAAGTCCAATAAGCGTATCAATTTTCCTGTTGCCTTAAAACATTCATTTGCAATAAAAAGTACAAGCCTTTCTTCTCCAAAAGAAGAAAAGAAAAAGAGGGTCAAGATTTCACTATTTTCCCTTCAATTATATTATTGCCACCTCTTCTTCATCCCATCAACAATGTCACTGTATCATTTCCAGACTCCCCTTCCACAGAGAGACTGACTAAAAATGAAAACAAAAGGCGGACTACTCAAACACAAGAAAGAGTTTAAGCACTAACACCACATGGAGTTCTCATTGCAAATTCATTGTTAAAAAAAAGAAAAAAAGTTAGTGGAATGAAAACTGAGGGAGCATAAAAAGATCAAAGGGTACAAAGATTTCTCATAGCTATTTTGTTAGCTTTAAAGAAAACAACACTGCTTTGTTCATTAGCCAATTTTTTTTCTGTCTTATCTGTTTTTGCCATGCATTCTATTCCTGATCCACATATGAATGAGCATGATCTCATATTGGTTCATCTTTACAGCTATATAACTCCCCAGGAGTTCAGTTCTTGCAGTTTACAGTTTTATCAGAATTATATCATGAATGAAACCCCACAATGCATCATCAACAGACCCTCAACCAAAGATGTGATTTCACCTCCAGTGTGTGGGAATGAATTTGTGGAGGAGGGAGAAGAATGTGACTGTGGCCTTCCAAAGGTATTTCTTTTTTCTTTTTTGTAATGAACAAGGATGGTTCCAAGAAGTTTCTTAAAAATAGGAATCCTTGCAAAATCATCTGTTTTTTTAATTGATGTGAGCAGTCCAATAGGTTAGTTTGTGAATAGCATAGTTTGTGCCCTTTATGTACATGCATTATGTAGGTTTCCTGGATTTAAGAAACCAGTTGTAGAGGAATGGAGAACTAATACCTCACTACTATTTTGGGAAGAACAACATATTTTTAAAAATGGGTGATTTATCACTCCAAGAAAATCCTTCCCCATTGAAAACACCTACTCTGTTGAAATGGTCCCATTACTTTCTTACATTGGCCACATTATCTATCCCTACTATTTTCTTGAGCTGCTTGCTCCAGAACCTGTGATCTTCAATCTCTGCTTTCAACATGTAGTCCTCAATGGAAACTACAGCTACATGGAGGGAAGTGTACACTGGGGTACCTCAATGTTCTGTCTTAGCCCCAGTTCTCTTCAACAACTTTATAAATGATCTAGATGAGGGGATAGAAGATAAACTCATCAAACTTGCAGATGATACCAATCTGGCAGGAATTGCCAACACTTTAGAACAGTGGTTGCCAACTGGTGGTCTGCAGACCACTGGTGGTCCGTGAGAAAATTTTAGTGGTCCACAGAGAAATGCCACCCCCAAAGCAATTAATCCAGGCTGTGCGGGAACACAAGGCTTGCGTCACTTGTATTGTGAACAACACAAGATAGTGAGGGGAGGGGGGAAAGGGCAGAGGGGGGGAACTTGCCCCACTCTCCACGCCTCATGGCTGGTCCCTGGGCTGCTTCTTTCTGCTTCTTTCTTCTTCGGCTTTTGGCTGCACGCAAGGAAAGCAGCAAAAGTCTTTCTTTCTCTCCCCCAAACTCTGTCAGAAATGAGTCTTTGGGACCCTGCAAGGCCTCCTGCTCTAAGAGGCTGCACCAGTGTGACAAGTCTCACAAAGATTCATTTCTGGCAGAGTTTGGGGGAGAGAAAGAAAGACTTCTGCTGCTTCTGCTGCTTTCCTTGCATGAAGTCAAAAGTCTCTCTCTCTGTCTCTCCCCATGAGAACAGAGCTGGAGACGGAATCCTGCGATCCCAAATAAAGAATGATTGATTGGTAGGAAAATGGGGTGGGGAAATTTCCTGCAGACTTTTTGGGGGATTTTCCTCGGGGTCTCTGCTGCTTCTGCTTTTTCTGCGGAGACCCTGGGAAAATCCCAAAAATAATCTGCAGGAAAATTCTCCACCCCGTTTTCCTACCGATTGATCATTCAGGATGACCAAAGGGCCAGTCTTGTGACTACTGCAGCTCTGGAATATGGGACTGACTTTCCTACCATCAGCAAGCCACCATCAGTAAAAAAAAATCATATTAGTGGTCTCCGGGATTTAAAATTATGAATTTGGTGGTTCCTGAGGTCCAAAAGGTTGGCGACCCCTGTTTTAGAAGATAGGCTCAAGAGCTAGAAGGATCTAGACAGACCTGAACACTGGACCCTACCCAACAAAATGCAGTTCAGTGGCAAGAAAAGTAGGCTTTTATAGGAAGAAAAGAGTTTGTAGTACCAGACTCAACAGCAATGACTTTGAAGGGAATTAGGTATTCTAATGGACAATCACTTAATTAAGAACCAGCAGTGTGCTGCAAGTGCCAAAAAAAAGCAAAAGCAGTCCTAAGCTGCATTAGCAGAGAAATAGTAGATCAATAGTGGAATAATAGATCATGTGAAGTATTAGTGCCACCATATAGTGCCTTGGTAATACCACACTTGGAATAACACATCCATTGTTGATCACCACAGTATAAAAAAAGTGTTGAGACTCTGGAAAGAGAACAGAAACGAGCAACAAGATGATAAGAGGTCTAGAGGCCAAAAACATAAAATACAAACAGTTGTAGAATCTGGATATGTCTAGTCTAATGAAGATAAGTCCTACAATATTTAAGAGGCTGTCACAAAGAAAACGGGAACAGCCAGTCTCCAAAGCACTTGAGGGCAAGACAAGAAGTAATGGATGGAAATTGATCAAGCAAAGATCCAACTTGGAACTAAGGAGAAATTTCCTGACAGTGTGAACAATTAATCAGTGCAATGGCTTAAATTAAGAAGTTGTGGGTGCTTCCTCCTTGACAGTTTTTAAGATGAGATTAACAGTCATTTTTCTGGAATGGTATGGAGTCTCCTGCTTGGGCAGTGGGTTGGACTAGAAGATCTAGTAATTTTAGACACAAACAGTAATTTAATAAAATGTTCTCCTTAAATTGTTAAATGCAGTCAATGCAATTGTGTAATGGTCTTTGAGAATGTCCTTGAGAAACAGAAGGAGGATGAACTACTAGGTAGTGGCCAGATAAGAGGTAGCTTAACCTGCAGAAGTAATGGGGCATGAAAA
The DNA here is from genome assembly GCA_033807585.1 of Hydrophis major. Taxonomy (NCBI): domain Eukaryota; kingdom Metazoa; phylum Chordata; class Lepidosauria; order Squamata; family Elapidae; genus Hydrophis; species Hydrophis major. The sequence continues at coordinate 18,636,975 of CM066334.1, read as the reverse complement.
ACATCTCAAGAGGAACAACTCCCACCCACTTTCTTGGACCATAAAGATGAGGGAGAAGAAATGTACTTTTGGGCTTGAAAGGTTCAATTATTGTTAGCTAACAATAAAAGTGGTGTCAAATACTCATGGTTGCTGTCGCTCCTCTAGACTGTCTCAAAGGGTAGTTGAGTAGAAAATCATGAGTAGAAACAGAATAAGCAATAAATTTGGGCTGCAGGTTATCTGGGCTTTACAATTAGGAGGTGAGGATGTTTTTATTTATTTTATTCTTTTCACATAAGAAATATCAGATAATATTTCACATAAATATGCCATCATCCGGTGGTTGCAATAACAAACACTCAGGTAACTGTTAGTCACATTCACTTTCGACTTGAATCCATAAGAGGGAGCACATGGCAGAAATATCAGTTTCCTTGGCAGTTCTCTTCAAAATAGGCCAATTAAAAGAGACCAGAAAGAAAAGCTGATGATGTCATTTGATATGTTTGGTTTTCAGGAATGTAAAAATGAGTGCTGCGAAGCTGCCACTTGTAAACTGAAACCTGGGGCAAAGTGTGCACATGGGGAGTGTTGTGAGAAATGTCAGGTAAGTCTTGTTTATTTTTTAACAGCAGGAGAGATTTTACCTTGCTCCTTACTAGCCTCATGAAAATGTGATATCTCTTGGTGAGCTTACTGTGAACAAAAACATTCTAACCCTGTTCCTATCCCAGTTTATGGGACTCTTATGAACATATCCATAGGGAAGACGGTTTAGAAAAATTTCAGCATTGCACTGTCCCAGTCTGAAACATACTTGCTGTGAAAGTCAAATGTATCCAAATGGACACCCAGTTTAAAAGAGTTTAACCCTCCAAAAGGGATTAAAACACAGCACTGCAGCCTTGCATGGGGAGCTCAAAGATATAACAGATAGATAGATAGATAGATAGATAGATAGATAGATAGATAGATAGATAGATAGATAGATAGATAGATAGATAGATAATAGATAGATAGATAGATAGATAGATAGATAATAGATAATAGATAAATAGATAGATAATAGATAGATAGATAGATAGATAGATAGATAGATAGATAGATAGATAGATAATAGATAGATAGATAGATAGATAGATAGATAGATAGATAGATAGATAATAGATAGATAGATAGATAGATAGATAGATAATAGATAAATAGATAGATAATAGATAGATAGATAGATAGATAGATAGATAGATAGATAGATAGATAGATAATAGATAATAGATAAATAGATAGATAATAGATAGATAGATAGATAGATAGATAGATAGATAGATAGATAGATAGATAGATAATAGATAGATAGATAGATAATAGATAGATAGATAGATAGATAGATAATAGATAGATAGATAGATAGATAGATAGATAGATAGATAATAGATAGATAGATAGATAGATAATAGATAATAGATAAATAGATAGATAATAGATAGATAGATAGATAGATAGATAGATAGATAGATAGATAATAGATAGATAATAGATAGATAGATAGATAGATAGATAGATAATAGATAGATAGATAGATAATAGATAGATAATAGATAGATAGATAGATAGATAGATAATAGATAGATAGATAGATAGATAGATAGATAATAGATAGATAGATAGATAGATAGATAGATAGATAGATAATAGATAGATAGATAGATAGATAGATAGATAGATAATAGATAGATAGATAGATAGATAGATAGATAGATAGATGTTTGATAGATAGATAGATTGATAGATAGATAGATGATTGATAGATAGATAGATAATTGATAGATAGATAGATAATAGATAGATAGATAGATAGATAGATAGATAGATAGATGTTTGATAGATAGATAGATAATAGATAATAGATAGATAGATAGATAGATAGATAGATAGATAGATAGATAGATAGATAGATAGATATGGATAGATAGATAGATAGATATGGATAGATAGATAGATAGATAGATAGATAGATAGATAGATAGATGTTTGATAGATAGATAGATAATTGATAGATAGATAGATAATTGATAGATAGATAGATAGATAGATAGATAGATAGATAGATAGATAGATAGATAGATATAGATAGATGATAGATAGAATAACTTTGTCACTTTGAATGTACACTAATCAGAATGCACATGAAAATGAAATTTTCTCAAAGGGTCTCCATCTCCAATATACACTACATAAATATGACTAAATAAATAAATGCAAAATTATGCATATACCCATGTATATTATATGACATTGAGAAACAACACAGTCATGTGCATGGTGAGAAAAACAAATCCTGTGAGTTTACCAGGCAGATGGCATAGGGAACAAAACTTTTACAAAATCTGGTAGTCCTTCTCAAAATACTTCGAAACCTCCTCCCAGAGGGGAGCAACAGAAACAGACTGTGAGGTGTGTGTGTGGGGTCTCTAATCATGCTTTGAGCTCTCAGCACATAGCGCTTATAAGTGCTGAATAACTGGAAACAAGCTTCCAATAATCTTTTTGGCTGTCCTCACCATTCTCAAAGGAGCACGAAGGCGTGTGGATTGTATATCGCTCAGGGTCCTTTTTTGACAGAAATGAGCAGTTCAGAAGTGTGAAAAATGAATGAATGAATGAATGAATGTGGGCAATGTCTGAGATTGATACCCGAACTCAGTTCCTTGGCTTTCTGGAAGATTCTAAATGGCCATTAAATAATGCTATGACATTACTAAGGACCATTTTTGGCATTTTACTTTTTTTCCCTCCAAGACTTTTAGGGAACAGGAAACTTCAAAAAGTCAGAAACTTCTTTCTGTCTTTCCCACCAGTAAGTTCTGCAATTGCTCCTCAAAGCTCTAAATTCAGTTATTTTGGTGGCACATTCTAGAGGTGCTGCAGAACCATAGCAAGTTGCTCATTCCTTCAGTATGGGATCTCAGTTTATTCTGTAATAAACTTTTTGAGCAGAAGGGCCCAAAATTTTTTGTTATTTCATATTTCCATCACAAGCCTAGATTCACAGCAACAGAAAGCAGCCACATTTTTTTCATCACATGGGGAAAAAATATTTATTTAGCATATGGCATAACATATACAAACTTACAACTTACACTAACATTTCACCTAAATTAAAAATACAGTAAAATATGAATGTCAAAAAACTCTACAGTATATTCAGGTCACTGATGTAAGGAAATAAAAATATACCATGCAAATGTTCAGCAATTAACTTTTTGCTGCTTTTAAAAGAGAGCCAAATTGACTTTCATGGTCAGACAACATGTAGAACTTGTGTTTTGGTAATTGAGCCTTTCATGCAGAGGTGGTATTCAGCAGGTTCTGACCAGTTCTGGAGAACCGGTAGTGGAAATTTTGAGTAGTTCGGTGAACTGACAAATATCACTTCTGAATGGCCCTGCCCCAATCTATTCTCTGCCTCCGGAGTCCCAGCTGGTTGGCTGGGTCTTTTGTTGCCTTCCACAGAAGAATGGAGCTGGAAAGCAGGTTAGTGGGGTGGGGAGAGAATGGAGATTTTACAGTATCCTTCTCCTGCCACGCCCACCAAGCCACACCCACCAAGCCATACAATGCCATGCCCACCAAGCCATGCCCACAGAACTGATAGTAAAAAAAAAAAATGAATCCCACCACTGCTTTCATGGCAATTATTTTCTCATTGCAAATAAGAGTGGTTTGGGTGAGAAGTTGCTGGTTACTTTTTACCAGTCTATCATCAAGAGCATTTTGGCATACTGTATAACGGTGTGGTGTTCTGGATGCTCTGCAGTGGATAAGAAGATAAGAAGATGCTCCAGAGAGTTATAAACACAGCACAAAAAAATCATCGGTTGCTCTCTTTCTTCTTTGGAAGAGATTGCGAAGACCAGACTCCTCTCAAAAACACTAAAAATCTCCACAGACCATTCTCATCCTGGACATTCATATTTCAATCTGTTACCATCAGGGAGGCGTTCTAAGTGCCTTAAAATGAGGACTAATAGATTGGGAAACAGTTTCTTTTCCAAGGCAGTAATTGTCTTGAATCAAACAGTGCACTTGTGATTTAGTCCTATTATTATTATTATTATTATTATTATTATTATTATTATTATTATTATTATTATTATTATTCTCAGTAGTGTGATTGTGATGTGGTATTTGGGGCACTGTGCTGGAGTAGCTTTCAAATTTCATTGTATTCGTGGAATGCAATGACAATAAAGGTATTCTATTCTGATTCTAAAGAGAAACTGGGACTTCTAGGCAGGGACTTGCAGGCTCTACACACAATGTCTTAAGACCTGGAAGCCATTTGTAACCTAACAGGGATGCCTTGATTGGTAACCCTCAAGACAGATGAAGAGGAGGCTTTGAAATGTGTTGCTTTAGCTCTTTGATCTCAGCTGCTAAAGAGTGATAGCTGGGAATATTTTTCATTCTTGCCCGCAGCTTATGAGAGCAGGATCAGTATGCCGGGTAGTAAAGCATGACTGTGACTTGCCTGAACTATGCACTGGCCAATCTGCTGAGTGTCCCATGGATCGCTTCCACATTAATGGACACCCATGCCAAAACAACCAAGGTTACTGCTACATGGGGAAGTGTCCTACCTTGGCAGACCAATGTATTGCTCTCTGGGGGCCAGGTAAGTCAACTTTAGGATTTTAGAATAGTGCTATTGCAAAACAACAGCAACAACCAAAAAATCCTAAGACAATCATTTGTATTGATCAAAAACATTTTCTCCTTACTATCCATAACAAAGCTTTTCATTTCTGTTCTATTTGTGTTTTGTTCATAATCTTTCAACATGAAATATTTTTGGGGGAGATTTTAATGTTCAACCCTCCAGATCTTTTGCTTTAAACCTCCAAATATCACCAGAGAACCTGGCCTAATGGTTGAAGATGATAGCAACTGTAGACCAAAAATTTGAAAAGAAAGATCTGTGTGTGCACATGCACACACACCATAAATAGATTGTTAGTTTTTGTATATTGTAGCAACAGCTCAAAACTATTCTGCAATACTCTTTGTCTTAAATCAATGGGTGTTGTGAAGCAAGCCAATACGACTGGAGAAGTACAAACAATAACATCAACTGTCATATGCTTAGAATTTTATCCATTTAGCTTGTTCTTCAAAGACTTAATTAGGGCCACTGATTGACCCATCCCTTATCATTGTGCTGAATTAGAGACAATGGAAATTGAAAATGGGACTGTCTGCTAAGAATATTTATACCTGGTGACTGAACTTTTCTTTACCTTTGACATAATAATGAAAGAAACAGGTGTTGAGGGATGTGATTCTTATCACTCTCTTGTAGAACATAGAACAGAATTGGAAGAGACCTTGGAGGTCTTCTAGCCCAACCCTCTGATCAACTAGAAGACCCTATATCATTCTGGACAAAGAGTTGTCTGATCTCATCTTGAAAACCTCCAGTGATTGAGCACCTATAAATTTTTGGAGGCAAGCTATTCCAGTGGTTAATTCTTCCCACTGTCAGGAAATTTCTCCTTAATTCTAGGTTGGATCTCTTGATAAGATTCCATCCATTACTTCTTGTCTTGCCCACAGGTATCTTGTCTATGACAGCCCCTCAAATATTGGAAGATTGCTATCATGTCACCCCTAATTCTTCAAATCTAGTTCCCACTGCCATTCATTGTATAATTAAGCCACCAGACCTCTTATCATTTTTGCTGATCTTCTCTGCACTTTTTTCTATGGTTTCAACAACTTTTTTTCTATCACGTTGATGAAAACTGGATCTAGTATTCCAAGTGTGGTCTTACCAGTGCAGGGTAACACGTGTCAGGGATTGACACGTGTCAAACTAAGAATGATACATGATGATTCTTACAAGCTGAGTTCTTTAGTGTTTCATATTATGGACAAAATCTTGTCAGACGAAGGTCTTCACTAACTCAATCTACAATATACTCTTTGGGAGGAGGTGTCTCCACCATCTTTCTCTCACACATGATATCCAGGCAGAGTTGCCTGCCTCCCTCTTACTTCTCTGGAACTCACCCCCACCCTTGACTCCTGGGATTCAAACTCTTCACTACATTCCAGCACAGAAATATAACTATGAGAGTGATGAAGTTAAAAAAAAATGGGGATGTAGTGGAAGGAATCTGGATTCAGATTTCTTGACATTGATTTACCAGGTAGTCTTCTGCAAGTTGGATAAGAGTTGTGTTTATAAAATGGAATAAGCAAGTTTATTGTAACAGTGTATGAGGTAGTGAATGCTTCATAATGAGGATGAGATAAGTAATGGGTTACAAAATAATCGGTTACAAAGTAGTGGACATTAGCTAAATTATTTGGAACTCCTCTGAGATGTCTTAAGCCATTCTTCATCCTGGCATGTTACCCACTCAAGTATTTATGTTTCTTCCTCACTCTCTCTTACAGGTGGGAAAGTGGCTGCAGATTCATGTTTTAAGAAAAACCAGCAAGGGAATTATTACGGCCACTGCAAAAACGCAAATGGTATAAACATTTCATGTAAACCAAAGTAAGCAATCTAAATTATTTCCTACTATAGCACTAGCACTTAGACTTATATACCACTTCACAGTGCTTCACAGCCCTCTCTAAGCAATTTACAGAGACAGCATATTGCCCTCAACAATCTAGGTCCTCATTTACTAAGATGATGATATATCATGTAAGGGTAATGTAAGAAATACTTTCATCTGTGGGGACATGATTCTATCACCTCACTAAAATCAACAGAAATGTGAGTCAATTTCTGAATGGCTAATTTTGTTTTTTGTTTGAGTTACAAGATGGAGCAAAAGTGGGATATAAAAAGAGGCCATGAGAGCTTTTAAAGTACCCTTTAGCCAAATCAATTTGATAAATTATTAGAGGATACAAAATCAATTTCAAAAATGTATAATTACTTATTAGAGTTTGAGATGGCAGAGGAATTAGGGAAGGGCTTGATGATAGCATGGGCAAGAAATGTGGAACACAACATTGATTTGGAGGACTGGCAAAGAATATGGGAAAAGAATTGTATGATAATGAAATCAGCAGTATATAAAGAGAATCAATATAAAATGTGTTATCAGGGGTATCTGGCCCCTTTGAGATTAGCCAATATGTACTCCAATTTAAACCCAATCTCCTGGAAATGCAAGCAAACACAGGGCACCTTCTTCCACATATGGTGGCTCTGCCCAAAAATTGAGAAATATTGGATAAAAATACAAACATGGATAAAAGAAATTACCACCTTTCAAATAGAACTTAAAACAGAATTTTTTTTTTACTGGGGATAATAAAATGAGACTACACAAAAGAGATAAAATGTTTAATTTTGCATATAAACGTTGCAGCGAGACTAGCACTCCCACAGTGTTGGAAAGGAGACCTCATGTCAACACAGAGTTTAATAATCCAAAAAATCTACGATTGCGCCGAAATGGATAAACTTACTCTAATATTAAAAGAAAAGGAAGATTCAAGTTATTATACAGTCTGGGAAAACTGGTAAAAATGGATAAATGATAGAAATCAGCAAGTAAATAAATAAGGAAGGAATAGTTTAAAGAGGTTAATATATGAGAAATAACCAGGAATGTGAAATATGTATTAGAACAACGTTTAGTATATAAGCACCGTCAAATCGATTTGTATTTTAAAAACAGTGTTTTTTGTTTTCAATTCAGCAACCATTCACAGTTACAACACTGAAAGTGACTTACAATGGGTTCTAACCAACTGGGTGCTGTCCAGTTGCTGGGTAAGCATAGCCATGGTGAACATGGCCTACCAGTACTTCTGGTAGGGCTATTTTTCACCTTCCCAAGGGACCAGAGGCCTCCCTCAGGCCTCTGGGAGGATGAAAATGGCTTCCCATAGGCTTTGGAGGCCCTCCGGAAGCCGGAAACAGGCCCATTTCATGACTTCCAGTACTTCTGGGAGAGCCATTTTTTTTTTGCCTTCCCAAGGGTCTGGAAGCTTCCCTCTAGCCTCTGAAAACAGCCTCCCTTGGGATATGGAGACCCTCTGGAAGCTGGAAACAGGTGCATTTTATGAATTCTGGTACTTCCAGAAGGCCCATTTTTCTCCCTCCAGAGCCTCCACATGGACCCTGGACTTACCTGCATTGAAAATGGGCCACATGGAGACTCCTGGGAGGGAAGGGGGTGCAGGGCCAGCTGGTCAGTTCATAAACTGGTTCAGCAAACCAGATATAAATTTAACATCCAGTTCACCCGAACTGGTCCGAACCGGTAGAATCCCACCCCTGCTTCTAACACCCCTATAGTTATGTGATCAAAATTCTGGTGCTTGGTAATCAGCATGTATTTTCCATGGTTGCAGTGTCCCAGGATTACATAACCACCATTTTTCATCTTCTCATCCATCTTCCAACAATCAAAGTCAATGGAGGAAATTGGATTTATTTATTTAGCAGCCATGGCAGATAGATTATAAAATTGGGTGCAACTCACTTAAGAACTGCTTTGTTTAGCAATGGAAATTCTGGACCCAGTTGTGGTGCTATGTCAAGGACTACCACACAATCAGCCTTTCTCTCCGGCTGACACCACCCAGCAGTAGCTTGTTTGCAATGTTTTTGAATAAGCCCTGGTTGGCTGAGTTTCTGAATTGCACTTAGTATATAAACACAATTTAAAAACCCACAATGGCTAGATTTGCACCACAGATTGAACCCAAAACAAACAATAAACCACAATATCTTTTAGTGATGTGAGATTCTGCTTTTTAGACAGTTTAGACCCCATACCATTTTTTCCAACTAAAACAAGGGCAGTCCTTATTTCAATCTTTAATTTCCCTTTTTCTTATTTTTCTTAAATTGAAATGGAATAATGGCCATTTTTCAGGGCAATTTCTCCCTCTGATATTTAATGCCGCTGCCCCAACCTTTAGATTTCAACTCGCATCATCTTCTGTCATCCATTAATCAGAGATTATTTTAAGGCTAGAGGTCTGGAAAAATCAGGTCTGCTTTAGGGGTTTTCCAGGTGGATAACAGGTACTGTACATTATCTGCTCTAAAGATAAGAATTGTGACTCAAACTACCTTCTCCCCCAAAAACAGGGAAACCATTAGAGATACAAAAACTGTGTTTCTCTATCCTCCCCCCAAACAAACAAACCTAGAAACACTTTTTGAGATTTTTTTTTAGTTATCTTTTAAATGCAATCAAGTTCATTTAGAGGCTGAGCAAACCTCTGATTGTCCAGCTCTACTTTAAAATCACGTTAATCCAAGAACAATTTATGTTTGCAAATGACAATGCAGACCCAGGGACAAAGGGACATGAGCAAAGGGACATTACTCCATTCTTGTTCGTTAAAAGGTTATTTCCTTTTCAGTGCGGTAAAATGTGGCAGGCTATATTGCACAGGTGGTTCAAAGATGCCCTCAGATGGAAACCTGCTGGAATTTCTATCATGTAGAGCCAGCTTTCCACCCAAAGATGCAGAGGATGTTGGAATGGTTCATCCTGGAACGAAATGCGGAGAAGGAATGGTTAGTAAAAGATTACATCTCAACTGTATGCTGTAAGGCAGTGATGGCTAACCTATGACACGCGTGTCACTGGTGACACGCCGAGGCACTTTGACTGACACACCTGTTGGTGTGGGGAAAACCTGCCCATTTAGAGGCTGCCTGTGCTCTGCTCCAATCCCTGCTCCCTGCTTGTTGTGTGGAGGTGTGGTGTCACCGCTGCCGCAAGATCTTTGCAGCAGAGAACCAGTTTTAACTGCCATAAACTGAGGTTTGTCAGTTTCATTACCTCAGGAAGATCTTTGCAGCAGAGAACCAGTTTTAACTGCCATAAACTGAGGTTTGTCAGTTTCATTACCTCAGGAAGATCTTTGCAGCAGAGAACCAGTTTTAACTGCCATAAACTGAGGTTTGTCAGTTTCATTACCTCAGGAAGATCTTTGCAGCAGAGAACCAGTTTTAACTGCCATAAACTGAGGTTTGTCAGTTTCATTACCTCAGGAAGATCTTTGCAGCAGAGAACCAGTTTTAACTGCCATAAACTGAGGTTTGTCAGTTTCATTACCCCAGGAAGATCTTTGCAGCAGAGAACCAGTTTTAACTGCCATAAACTGAGGTTTGTCAGTTTCATTACCTCAGGAAGATCTTTGCAGCAGAGAACCAGTTTTAACTGACATAAACTGAGGTTTGTCAGTTTCATTACCTCAGGAACGCTACCGGAGGAAAGGACATCCATGAGGTTCACAGCCCTGTAAGGTGGCTTTCCAATCCCCACATCCTGCACCTGCAGCCCTGAGACCAGGGAGACGAGTTTCACAGCCCTGTGTGATCACCCCAGCTCAGTCTGTCATAATTATTGATATTTCTTGAAGTGACACACGACCCGAGGAAGGCTACACTTTTTCCCAATTTTTGACGCACCAAGCTGAAAAGATTAGCCATCACTGCTGTAAGGGGCAATCAGTGAAATAATTTAGCAATCGGTCTTGGTGAAAGCTGATTTACATTTTGCATACTACAGTTAATCTATGTAGAAGAAAATCCATCTAGCCTTCTTCTTGTTTATATTGTTTTGTTTTTCCTGCAGGCAACAACCACAACAAATCAGCAATAGAAATAGCACTTAGACTTATATATTGCCCCATAGTGCTTTAAACACTTTCTGGGCAGTTTAGAATGTCAGCATATTGCTCCCAACAATCTGGGTCTGCATTTTACTGACCTTGGAAGAATGGAAGATTGAATTAATCTTGAATCCCATCAGGATCTAATTCCAGGCTATAGGCGGAGTTAGCTTGCAATACTGCATTCTAATCACTGCACCACCAAGGTTTTTCAGGTGAATGCCCAGGGTGTTTCTTTCTTCTAAGAACAAAATGCCCAGCCTTTTCAGAGCCTTGTGCTTCTCCCTGGCAACAATTTCTGGACAGAACGTCAAGGGACAGTCCTTTCTCTTAACTTGTAGGTATCCCTGAAGGGCAGGTGGAAGAGAGTTGAAAAAATCAGATGTAGAACTGGTTGTGACCTAAAGGATATCAATTCAGTGAAGCCATTTAGAAGTGATGAAGCAATCTTAAAGCTTATCTTAAAGGATCAGGAATTGCACACACATCCCTGTCTTTATACACAATATAGAACTTGGAAGAAATTTATTGAATATCCTGGTTTTGTTCTAGAGAATAACAGAGTTTAGTTGTGTAGGAAACTGTTGTCTTATTCTATTCATAATCTCTTCCTTTGACTTTTAGGTCTGCAACAACGGGCAGTGTGTTGAAATAGAAACTGCCTACAGATCGACCAACTGTTCACACAAATGCATCGGATACTCTGTAAGCATTTTGTATTCTATATTCTGGTTAAAGTATTCTCCATGCCTTTTAGTGGGCTTTAAGACTGTTCTACTTTGGGCTTGGCCTATATAAAGCTTACAAGTAACCCTCAATTTACAACAGTTCATTTAGTGACCGTTCAAAACTACAATGGGATTGAAAAAAGTATCTTATGATTGTTGTTCACACTTACGACTGTTACACCATCCCTGTGGTCATGTGATTAATATTCAGATGCTTGGCAATTGGTTCATATTTATGACCGTTGCAGTGTCCTGGGATCATGTGACTACCTTCTGCACACTTCTGACAAAGTCAATGGGGAAGCCAATTCACTTAACAACCGTGTTACTAACTTAACGCTTTCAGTGATTCACTTAATAACAGTGGCAAGAAAAGTTGTGAAATGGGGCAAAACTTACTTAACAAACAGAAATGCTAGGCTGAATTGTGAACATAAGTTGAGAACTATCTGGAACGTGTTCAGCACATATACTTGGGGATTTCACATTTTTCCCCACAGTATTCTCTGCAAATCTGAAGCATCTGCAAAATATTCATTAGAGTGTGTTTGTAAATGTTCTTATGATGATATTGACATCTATATAGGTTTTGCTGCACTAAAAAAGAAAATGAGTATTATTATGATTATAATTTTACAACTAACATCTATATAGTAACTTTGAAAGTAAAATCCATCATGAAAATAATTTTCAATGAAGGCAGAAACGGAACTAAATGAAAAATGGTTTTGTTGGGCAGAGAGCAAGTTGACGGTTAGGTAAAACTTTATGTGTATTCATACATGCATAATTTACATAATTTCCCTTTTATTATTTTCTTTTTTCTGTGGTATTGTCCTCTTTTTTCTTTGTTCTATGTTATTAAACAAATAAACGCCACCCACCTACCCCCCAAAAAGTGCTTTCCAGAATCCTTGATGTTAAAAATATTTCAGTTTTTTTTTCTCTAAGTGTGAGTAAAACTTAGAAAGACATGAACCTCTGTATTTACCAAGCCCAGAATAGTTTATGGCTTTAAAGTCTAAATTACATTAAACTGAGCTTTAAAATTAACAGGTAGCAATGGAATTAGATCAAAACCTGGTGTCATGTTAGAATAGTCAAATACTAATAAATCAAATGAGAATGGCCCTTCTCCCATGGCCTATAAGAAGTTAAGATCTTGCACTTCCAGTTTTCGAGGACTAAAGGTGGACTCAACCAATCCCAAAATTAAAATTTAGTATTGAATTATGTTGTTCTACCTTGTCATTTTTGAATTAACATCAGTGTGCTATTTTAATTTTGGTGTACTTTGATAGAGTCTGACTGGAATGGGGCAGAAGACAAACTTGATGGATGGATCTTGATGGATGGATCTATGGATGGATGGATGGAAAGAAGGAAGGGAGAGAGGGAGGAAGAGAGAGAGGAAAAGGGAGGGTTGAAAACTATTTGCTCTAAATTAATATTTTCCTGATATCGTTGTCCACCACAAGAAATCTCAAAGCTTGATTTAGTCCTTTTCATCCTGCTGTAGAAATGCTTTGACCACAACTCTCATAATATCAAAAAAGAAACACTTTGTCCACACTGTACTGTTGTTAGACTTAGTCTAATAACTCAGTGGACCACTAGATTAAAAAATAGTGACCAGCTATTTAGATGGCCTTTGGTACTTATTTAAACAATCCCAACAGCTTTGGTAGAAACCCTTAATTTATTTTTCTGTGTGGGATTTAAATGGATTTCCATCTTTTTGTCTGCCTAATTTGCTTCAGTTTTATGGTTCAGTTTTATGGTTCAGTACTTTCTTTCTTCTTTGGGCTTCATAAAAATGCAAGAGAAAGGTTGACTGCTTTTCTCTCTCTTGTATTTGTTTCAAAGATTAATACTGGTCTTTGCTATCCTAGGTATGTGACCATGAACTGCAGTGCCAGTGTAAAGAAGGATCAACACCGCCTCACTGTGACACCACAGGAAATAAATGTGAGTTAATTCAGGAGGCCACTTGTCTCCTCCCCCCCTCCCCAGAAACTGATTAGATAGGTTCTGGAGACATAATCCCTGGGTTGAGTCGATTGTCCTAATAACATTTGCTACTCCACCTGCAAATGCTAATAATGGATGTTTGGGAGGTCTTTCTTTTCTCAGTATATTTTATAGCAAATGCACCGCAGTATGACATCTTCATCAGAAAACAGGAAATGATGGATGGAACTCTTTTTAGCTGGTACCAATAAATAGGTCAGAGGTAGGATATGTTTTTAAAAACAGGCATATTGGTAGCTGCAAGAGTGTAATTGAAGCTTGGCCTCCTTTCATGGGCACCATAACATCGATACAAGTGGGCGGAGCTTCAATCTTACCATCATAACCACCAATTTATATTTTTCACTACCACCTGTGGGCATCCCTCAATGTAGCAATCCTCAACCTTCCTGGCTCTGTGGACTGGCAGCAGTGGCAACAGAGTGGGGGAGGGGAAGGGGATGGTTTTGCGGAAGGACCCGCTGCTTGTACAACTTTGTGTGCTTACCCACCACTTGTGTGGTCTAATTCCCAATGAGCCACAGACCAGTACTAGTCTGCAGACTGGAAGTTGGGTACCTCTGCTCTAATGGGTATCCCTCTTCTCTCATCTCCTGAATATTTTTTATTGTGGATAAAATATATAGGGAGAAAATCCATCTGATCATTACATTTTAAGGATCTATTTATTATTTTTATGAAGATTAGTGATATACCTTAGTAAGACCACATCTAAAATAATTCTTCCAGTTTTGGTCATCACCAAAACTAAAGGATGTTGAGACTCTAGAAAGAGTGCAGAGAAGAGCAACAAAGATGGTTAGGGGACTGGAGATTAAAACATGTGAAGAATGGGTACAGGAACCCGGCATGGCTAGTCTAGTGAAATGAAGGACCAGGGGAGACATGATAGCAGTGTTCCAATATTTGAGGGGCTGCCCCAGAGAGGAGAAAGGGGTCAACCTGTTTTTCAAAGCACCTTAAGGCCAGACAAGGAATAATGGATGGAAACTGACCAAGGAGAGATTCAACCTAAAATAAAGAGGAATTTTATACAGTGAAAATAATCAACCAATGGAACACCCTGCCTTCAGAAGTTGTGGGACCTTCATCGCTGGAGGCTTTCAAGAAGAGACTGGACCGCCATCTATCAGAAATGGTGCATGGGTGGTGGGTTTGGACTAGATGACCTACAAGGTCCCTTCCAACTCTGTTAATCTGTTAAATCTGTTAAATGCCATTATGACCTTTCCATAAATGATAAATCAGTTATTCTATGAGTCATTCCATTTTATTATAAAAATAATCGTATTTGTCATTTCTTTACCCAAAGCAATTCCCTTGTATTTCTTTTTCTGATTTTTGATAGTTACCACTTAAAGTAATTTTCATTAGTTCCATATTGTTAAGTAATAAAGAATCATCTCTAAAATGGTTTAGCCTCAGTTCATATATTAGAAAACATCCACATGAATTTTGGACTAAATTATTGCATGGAAATGGGGATTTATTTGACTTTTAGACAAGTTAAACAATCTTTATTGGAAATAGGGTTTGATATCTCCTTGTATTATTGTCTAGCAACTGAATATTGTTAACTATTAGCAAACTATACTTTAATTGAAAGTTCTATTTTTAATCTCATTGTGCACATGAAATGAAAAAAAGTTTAAGCCTTTCTGTAATTCATTTAACAAGGATAGCAAGATTGTGATTAATCTTAAGATACCTAATAGTGAAAATCCAAGTATAGATTTAACAGATGATAGTTTGCTTTCTTAATTATGCTGCTACGTCCATTTATCTTGGGAGGTCAGTTAGATCTTCTCTGAACCAGAATTATTAATCAATAAGGAAACTGTAATCCCAATGTATCTAAAGTTCATGGAGTTGAGTTAGATTAATTTTAAAGGATGATGATTAGTTGAAGTCATTCATGAAATGAGGTTTATTGAATATTACTTGTTTTCTTGGGCTAAATTTGATGCCCAGAGTTGGTTCAAAGTTGGGTAGCAGTTAAATTAAAATAATTGAATAAATAAATACATTCCAGACAATTCTCAACAGTGGCTCTTAGGAAAAACTCTTATTGCATGGGTGAGAAATGCCAGGGCTTGGAGCAATATAATTTTCAAACGGATTGTCTCTATGTTTCCACTGTGATTTAATCAAATCTATTCATAGCCTTTTCTCTTTATCTTTTAGATATAATCATCATTGTTGTAACTGTGGTACTAGTCTCAGTAGCCACAGCCAGCCTCCTTGCAGTTCTCTTCTGCTGCTACGTTTTAAAGAAGAAACAAAGGGACAGGTGAAGCTTTTGAATGTCCTCAGCCAAGCTTCTTTTAAGTGTGGAAAGTTTGCTGAGTCCCATAAAACAGCAGTAGTGGGTTTTCCTGAATTAATGGAGAGGCTGAATGTATACTGACTTGGAAAAAGCTGTATAAAACTGGACATTCAGTTCAGGAAATCTCTCATGAAGTTACGAGATGTTGACTGAATTATAGTATGAACTGAATTATAGTGTATGTATAAAATAAGTTCTAGGATATCAGGTAACTAGTTACCTTAACAGGAAGGAAGGAAGGAAGGAAGGAAGGAAGGAAGGAAGGAAGGAAGGAAGGAAGGAAGGAAGGAAGGAAAGGAAAGGAAAGGAAAGGAAAGGAAAGGAAAGGAAAGGAAAGGAAGAGGGAGGAAGGGAAGGAGGGAAGGAGGAAGGAATTAAAGAAGGAAGGAAGGAAAGAAAGGGAGAGAGGGAGGAAGGAAGGAATGGGGAGGGAGGAAAGGAATTAAAGAAAGGGAGGGAGGGAGGAAGGAAGGAAGGAAAGAAGGGAGACATTTACTGTATTTCTAGTGTTACCTTGACTTTGGTGTTGGGTTCAGAATCCTATCCTAACTATAATATTCTATTATTTTATGGCAGCATTCACAAAAGTGCACCTGTAGCCAAAAAACCTTTCTCTGGTACAGATCAAAAGAGGAAACAGCATCTTGGTCCAGTGTTCAATGATCCAGAGGTGAGAGGTCAAATGGGCTGCCTGGGCAGAGTAGAACACTTAAATTTTATAAAATACTTTATCCATTGGCTTCATGATAGGTCATAAGAAGAATGGTTCCCCAGCGGCAATTTAAGGAATTGGGGTACCTGGGTGAATTTAGAGGCTCTTTACCCCATGCACAATGCCTAGAGAAAGAAACAAGATTTTGAAACTGCTAAATGTGGGTGCTTTTCATCAACACACAGACAAAATGCTTGCCTTTTTATTCGTTATATATAGAGAGAAACATGGTATTGCTTATATTGCTTTGATTGTAAGATAACGTCAATCAATCTGTTATCTTTCAAGATGCAACACAACTCTTTCTTGTTTTCAAAA
This sequence comes from Hydrophis major, assembly GCA_033807585.1. NCBI lineage: Eukaryota > Metazoa > Chordata > Lepidosauria > Squamata > Elapidae > Hydrophis > Hydrophis major. The sequence continues at coordinate 18,620,213 of CM066334.1, read as the reverse complement.
ACAAAAATAACACAATTGCTATAAATACTGAACCTATTGTTTGCACAATAAGTTCAATAGAATATGTTTGTAAAGAAAGCAACACAAAATAATTAAGGTTAACCTTAATGAAATTACATATGTATGAAAGTGCACCTGATCTGGCTTAGTATTTAAAACCAATTTACTCAAAAAGTCTGGCTGTTTCTTCCTTTTAGATAAATTCTTCTAGATTTCTCCTGCCAATTTCATTCCAAGGAAATACACCGGAAGTTCATGTTGTGAGTAAAATTCAATGGAACAATTCTTGCATAGTCTTTAACAAACAAAATACAGATATTTCACAAATCAAATCAAATATGCTGTGCTTTGTCAGTGGTGTGAATGTACACACTACATTGAGTCAAGTAAGTGTTATTTTATTTCAGGTTAGCATGTTGTATGAATCAGAATATTGTAGTTTATCAATCATGGTTTATGGTTTAATGTAAGCTAAGTATTGTGGCTCATACAATATTTTATGATTAGAACAAGATAGCTTATTGTAATATATGAATATAGTTACTTGACAGATGTGAAGGATTTTAAATAAATGTGAAAAAATTCTCCCTAATTTATTAATGTTCATTCGGCTGCAATACCCATTGTACTCAATGTATATGAGCAGATATAGAGAGAATGTAATTACTTTAGAAAAATTGATATGCATATAAGATTTTTTTTTCAAACTTAGCAATTTTAAGATCTAGAATGTTGCAAGTGAAAAACAAATAATCTGCACACTTTTTAACCTGACAGTTGAAAAATCCATATTATATTCTGAAACATAATAAGCAGTTTCTGATTATTTTAATTATTATTTCCTTTCTGCACTCTAAATCCTTGTATAGAGTAGGGATAACCTGCATAATTTGCAATGTTATATCAATACCCCAAGGGATATATGTAGCCAGAGGGCATTTAGGTGATTTCATGGCAAGTAATACATCTCTTGACCAGTTTTTGTTGTAACAACACTGCAAATGATAAACAGAATAGGACAGTCTAGGGTCTAAAGTAGTTTAAGGCATTCCTGGGCTGTATTCATGATTCTATCATAAGGGAGTTCTACAAAATTAGGGAGTTCACACACACTGTTAGAAAAATCAACTGATTAAATTGATACTATTTCATTATTAACAGAAAATCCCAGATGAACCTTTACGACACACATATGAAAATGCCAGAATGGTAAGTTTCTAAATGAATGGTCATTTGATCTAACAACTTCAGAATGCTGTTAGATATTTCCTCTGATTCTACTAGTTCCCTGACAATTTTCCCCTCTTTTTGGAGTGTCATGTTTCATTCTGTGCAGCCTATAGAAAAGTGAAAATCATGGGATGAGTATTTTTGAAGACAAGAAATCAACTGTTCTTCATCTATAAACACTGATATGGAGTATTATGCTTAAATTTCCCAAACTGTCCATTAATGTAGTATTTTCTGCAGTGCATTTCCAACAGAGGTCTTTTCATAAATTGGTAACAAATCAAATGGAGATGCAAATTGTTGAATTATGTCAATTATCCAATAACATTCTAATTCTGTTCTGAATTAGGCAAATTTCAAGAAAATAACCAGTGACAAGTCAATCATTATGAGTGAAGTATATCAATATCCCAAGGGATATATGTAGCCAGAGGGCATTTAGGTGATTTCATGGCAAGTAATACATCTCTTGACCAGTTTTTGTTGTAACAACACTGCAAATGATAAACAGAATAAGACAGTCCAGGGGCTAAAATAGTTTAAGGCATTCCTGGGCTGTATTAATGGAAGCATCGTGCCCAGATGAAATGGTTCCATTGAATTCTGGCTGGTTAAATCTTGTTTGCTGAACATATTAGGTCCAATTTTGAGCACCATACTTTAAAAACACCATGAAGAATGTTGCAAAGATTGAATGATATATAGAAAATCAGTCTGAAGGACTTGTCAGCCCAACAAATTAGAAACCAATGACATATATTGTAAATTAAGACTATCTTTATTGCAATAGAATGTGAGCGTGTCTGAGTGTGTTTTCTCTTTCCTGATTTTATCTTCATGTGAAATAGTGAGGAACTTATCCAAGATGTTTTCTTAAGTCATTATCACACTGTGAAGAAAGAGGACCATAGGTTAAGTTCCAATTAAGCTGGTTTATTGCTCATGCCTATACACAAGAATCTAGTCAACTTACAGTCAGCACTAATTTGGCACTAGATGTGATGACCCGGGGCATGGCACAAAGGCAACACAGTCAGATAACCTTTATTAGCTCTAACTTTGCCCCCAGTGTCCTAGTTACCTTCTGCCTGGAAAAGAACTCTCCCAGGAACAGCCTTTGGCTGCAGAGAATCAAGTCCAAAATATGGTCTACAAAAACTGTAACTATAAGTCCAATCAAGGCAAAATGAGGTGATTAGTCTGGCAGGGCAGGAGTAAGAATTCCAGATGTGAAGGCACGACAATAATTCTACCCTGTTGGGAGGATGCCAGGAGCACAGATAATCAAAGTCGCACTCAGAATTTTCTGTTAGAGCTTTCCTCAAAGAACCATGGAAATTTTTTGCTTTGTGAGAATGCTGAGAATTTTGAGTTCATACAATTGCACATTTGGTGGGGAAAAGGAATAAGGATTAATTTTGGTTGCAGATAGAAGACTCAAATTTTAAGCTGACAGGAAATGTGATCTCCAGTAGATGTTGAAAGCACTTTTTAAAATGCATCTTGGCAATTGTGTGCAAAGGCAACTCAAAAAACTTTCCAATTTTCTTTCCTTTCAGCCCATTGTGAAACCAAAAATCCCTCCGCCTCCTGTTCCAACAGCAAATTCCACCATATATCCAGCTCTGGTATGTCAGCTTCCTAAACATCACACTTCAAACTTATTTTGTTCCTTTATAGCAGGATGCTAGGGTGAGGCTTTGGGATAAGCCATCTAGCCACCTTTTCAGTTTTCCAGACTACTGGATGAAAAATAAGGCAAAGAACTGTAATGGGAGAAAAACTTCAACTGGTGGGTTATTGGTGGGGATTTTGTTTTAATGGGCCTGACCCTCCAGGTCTTGTGTAGTAATTCAGTCCTTTCTTCCTAATGCCAAGAAAGGCATAAAACCTTTGAAATGTTGCATATCAGGTCTAGTTCTGATGCTTTTGTAAAGGGAGGTTGAATTGTCACTAATATATTGAATTGCATTATGATCTTATTCTTGAATCTGCAACTACCTAGGACAATTAATCTATTATAGTAACTGTAGGAGAAGAGCAGAGAGTTTGGGGGGGGCACAGTTAAATGAGATTAATGTCAGGCATAAAGAAACAGGATCATTCGTAAAGTTGGAGCATGGAAGATTTATTCAAGCCTATACACAAGAATCTAGTCAATTAATGGTCAACACTAAATTGGCACAAGATAAGGGTTAATAAAATTGAAGGGTGTCTAAACTTGGGTCTCTTGTGACAATGCATAGACTCTAAACTGATAAAGCATTTAACTCCACCCTCCAATTCTGCTCTTGCTCTTTTGTACAGTAACAGAGTGATGGCATTCCCATGCAAGCTTTGTCCAAACTCTAGTTTTAATGGAAAAAGGTTGGAACGTGTTCCACTATTAAAATACTCCCTTCCTTCATATAAAAAAGGGGCCCAAAAATATACATTCTCTAGATTTTATCCTTGAAAGTTCCTTTTTCAAATAAACTTCTCATAAGAAAACTGGAGCCATCCAATATAAGTGCAAAATCTGTAACCCTTCGTCATAATTGCCTTTCAAACAGTGAATTCCACTCTTTGTAACCAGCTAAGTTGCTTTAAACACATATTTTTGGATTACAAAGTTTCTTGCAAATAAACTATCCAAGAATGGTGCTAGAAACATGGGCATTAGGAGAAGTTGGCTCATTTCTTGAAATGTTATATATCTGTACTCCTTGATGCTGTTTTTTTTTTTTTTTTTTGTACAACCAAACCCAAGTTTTAGATCAGGAGTGCACCAAGGGTTAACTGGAGATTTAAAATGTCCTTCCAGAATCAATGTTGCAATTGCAAAATTCTATTCAGAATGTCCTGGAGCAAAATACTTGTCCCTCTTTCACTTGGGGGTGGAAAGGATAGCTGGGCAATATTAAGAACCAAAATTGGTACTTAAGCTCTCTATTTTATCCATAAAATAAAATTCTAAATCCAACCCCACAAAATGACTCTTTATTAGTTCAATTTTCAAATACAATCCTCAAGTTTCTATACAAACCTGGTGCAGGCAAGAGTAATTTGATGTAAACATTTATTTGTGTCTTATTTGTTTACTCGTTAGAGTTATACACTATTGAATCAACCAAGGACTCTTGGTTGTTTGCAAATGTCAGTTTAGCAATAATATACTCAACATATATTAAATGGCTGGTTAATATTTAACATAAATAATCTGGTATTTCTCTTTCAGAGAATAAATCCAGCTCCTTCTTCTCAGTCTAAACCAGTTCCTCCCCCACCTCCACCCCAGGTGAGAAGCAAGTATTCTATGAAAATACAAAAATGATAAAGATGTTAAAAGAGTCATGACTTTTTAACTGGTAGAGGTAGAAAGAGCGAGAGGCTGTAGTTTGTTTTCATGTGACAAGATTACATTTGGGTAGAAAAGTGCCATTATACTGCCATTATAGCAACATATGATCTTTCATACATGGATTATTGACAAGAATAGTATAAAGAAATTGTGCCATCTAAGCTAACATTGCCAAGGTCAAATAATTTAGTTTAAAGCCTTTGTGGGATGAAGAAATTATCTGTGGACAAATGGAACTAGGTATACTAGTTCTTTGTTTGGCTGTTAATTCCTAAAATAAAGCACCCTGGAGACTTGGATGGATGGGTGCACATTGGGTATAACTTCTCCCAGTGATTCTCCCTCCCCCAAAGCATGGTCATCGACTGGATCAGTCTGAAGCTATCATAATCAATAAACATACAGTATATTTTTTCAGAAAAAAAAAATCAAAAGAACAAAAGCAAACCTTATTTTGGATAGGGAAAATTTGTCTTCTCTACCTATCTGTTGTGGCACAGTGGTTCGGGGGTTAAGATGCTGGGCTTATTGGCTGGAAAGCTGGCAGCCCAGGTTTGAGATCGAAGTGCCATGTGATGAGGTGAAATCCCATCCTTGGCCAGCTCCTGCCAGTTTAAATGCATGCCAATACAAGTAGATAAATAGGGTTAGGGTCAAGCTCACTTACTGGCACAATGACCTTGAAACAGAATTGAGCACCTCCTCCTATAGTTGGCAATGACTAGTGGAGGAAAATCTGCAGGAGTCCTGCAGGAGTCCTACCTGTTTATTGCTTCCTTCCCTATTCTGCTCTGGTTTGTTTTCCACCTTTAGGACTGATGACTTGAATCAATGTATAATGCTCTGCTTTCAGTCATTTGATTTCAATATCTGTTTGCTGTTGTTTGCAGGCACTGAAACCCACTAAATAATCTCAGGGTATGAAACAAAACAAGAATCAGAAATAATACCAAGTCTCTGATTTCAAAGAAAACCTTTTCCATTTTCTCAGTTTCCATATCTGCATAGGACAACTGAATAGTGATTTCCTTCTACAAGTCTAATGTTTCCTCTGCCACAGGAAATGTCTTTTTAATTTTGGGGACAGCATCACCTGTAGTAAGGATGGGAACTGATAGGAAATCTTCAGCATTCTTCCATTATATCCTTGGATATCAAATGAGGAGATCATAGCAGAGTTGGGATGATTTTGTGAATTGTGAACTGAGCCAAAAGATGCATAGAAGCAAATGATGCCTCCATAGGAGATTTAAACACCCATCATCACCATCTGTGGACAAAAATCAAAACTAAAGAAACATGTGTTGATGTTTGATGCAAGTGGAAACCAAAACTGTCCTGCCTACTGAATTAATCACTTTATTCTCTTGGAGTACAAAATGACTGAGTCCTGCATGATGCCACCAGATTCTTTGACCTAAGCGAAGGTTGATCTCTTTGAAACCTTCTCTCTACCTGTGCAAACAAAGAAGCAGAGATGAGCCTTGGGAACTTCAGTGCCTATTGTTTATTGCTCAAGGACTTTTCAAGGTACAATTGTATCAGCTCTGCCAACTTTTTTCACCAGACTCTGCTCCTATTCCCTAAGGCTACATGTGACCTTTGGCTTAATTTCAATAGCCATTGGCAAGTGGCCCTTTCAGGCTTCTAATAGAGATACTTAATCCTTTGCTTGAGAGAAAAGGAATACTTAAAAAAAAAACAGAAGAGAGATAAAAAAGTAAAATTCCTAGTGCTTTTGGTCAGCCTTAACCAATTTACCTAGGACATTTGCAGCGGAGTCATCAGGATAGTGGCTCTGATCATGCAATTGAAGCTCCCCTCTTTTTAACATATGTGCATTAAAAGAGCAGGGCATTTATGGCATGGCTGCAGCTTTCATCTCGACTTTTTGACTTCCCTCCCTATGGATACCCCTGAATATAACCAGAATAACTAAAGGAGTTATTCTGGTTATACTAACTGAGTATAACTAAAGGACCAACTGGAATCTGCAATAGGCTTTCATGCTGTCAAAAGCTTTCTTCTGATTCTTGCAGATCAACCTTGTCATAAAGGGAAAGAGTAATAAACCACCTGCAGAAAAAGAACCAACCAAGGACCCAATAGTTAAACCTTGAGCTGCATATATTCATGATCATTTAAAAGGAAAGGGACAGAGACCAGAGATAGAGACAGACCTGAAGATCTGATAACTCTAAATGGTAGAAGGAATTCATAATTAGCATTTGAATAGGCTGAGATCTCCTTGGAGGTCATCCTAAGTACTTTCTTTTTGTTACATTACAATAAACAAGACATTTAAATATAATCCTTTCAAGGATAATATTTTACATTAAGCAGCCAAGTAGTTCATGGTTAAATGATGGGAAAGGTTAGGAGGCAGGATTGCATAAAGCAATACAATGTTCTTCTTCTTTTTTTTTTTTTAATGTGCTACTGTTTGAAAAAGCCAAATGGGAAACTAAGGGAGATATCGGGATAAGTGCAATAGGAGCCAATAGATTTAATGTGATGGGGGGGGGGGGGGGGAGAGGTCAAGGAACAGAACCAAATATATGTAATTTTGTTGAATTTTTTTTGTGTTTTTTAGTTGTGTTTTAGGTAAGGCTGCTTCTGAAATCCTCCACATCTAAAATTGTTTCCGAGTTTGTAAGGTTTTTGATGGCTGATCCTGTCTGTGATTTTCCATTGTATTTTTGTGTCAAAGAGGAAGTTGCACTGTTTGCTCAGTTTTTACTCCATTCATGTTTCTTCTCCCTCCCTTCTTCATTTTGCACATGAAAAAAAATCACTGCCCAAAAAAAAAAAAAAGCAAACCTGATACACTTGTCCAGATCCACATGAATTTATAGGTTGTTTTGCCTATTGGAAGAAATACCCAGAATGGGAAGGAATTATGATGCACCTTCTCTGGATACCACAAGGCAGCTGCTTTGCGGTGCTTTTTTACTGTCCATTTTGCTCAACAGGAGGTGCAAAAGCGTCAAAGAAGCTGAGGCAACCTGTACATGTTTAGGAAATGTCAGCTGAATTAGAATTTGAGAGGAATGACATCGAGAGCAGCCTTGACTGCTGCAGCTGGTGACTTACTTTTGTCAGTACACGTATGGGATTTCTAACACACCAGAAAGAAACAGAAGCTGAGAAAAATAACGTCCTCTAAATGAATCAAAGACGGAGTGCACATATTTCTCAGTCTAAGTTGGGTATAACTTGCAAGTATGAAAGACATGACCAGGACAGCATTAGAATTTTCAGCTTGAAGGCAGTTGGGTCAATTTGCCAATCAGAATAACATAGTTGGAAGGGACCTTGGAGGTCTTCTAGTCGAAACCCCTGCTCAGGCAAAAAAAAAACATATACCATTCTAGACAAATAGTTGTCTAATCTCTTTTTAAAAACTTCCAATGTTTGAGCACTCACAACTTTTGGAAGTAAGTCCTTCCACTATGTAACTTTTCTCATGGTCAGGAAATCTCTCTTAGTTCTAGATTGGATCTCTCTTTGGTTAATTTCCATCCATTGCTTCTTGTCCTGCTTTCAGGTGCATTGGAGAATAAATTGACCCCCTCTTCTTTGTGGCAGTCCCTTAAATATTGGAATACTGCTATTATATCACCCAGTCCTTCTTTTCATTACATCTGAATCAGATCCAGACCAAAATTTGAAAGTCAAAAAAACCTGAACTGTTTAATTGAATCAGGTACTTGCAAAATGAACTGAAAATGTAAAAAGCTTCTGCATATATAAAAAGTCCCCTTTCCCCCATTAATTCAGAAAAAAAAGTGTAATTGATTTTCTAAATTGAATTGAAATTAGATTTCAAAGTGTTTCCAAAATAACTTTAGGCTCTGACTAAGCATCTCATGTTCAGTCAAAGAAAGTTATGTCATCTTCAGAAAGACAACAGTCAATTAGAATTACAACTTACAAGCAATTACAATTACAATTAATTACAATTAGAATTCCATACTATAAATAGCTTTCTAAGTTGGTGCCTTCAAATGGTCAGACAGATAGATTTGACAGTCTTAGAATTTTCTAAGCAGTATAATCATTGGTCAAGATATAACAAGGCATGAAGAGGTGTGCACTTGGCATGAAAGCCAACATTGCCTGATGAACAAAGAAACATGGGCATTTGTGAAGTGCATGGGACATTGTTCTCCACTGCATGTCCTCTGCACCAGAAATAGCCCAGTGTGACATGTGGAAATCACCATAAAATGTGCCTTATCTGTACTGATTATACATGTTCCATCCCTTCTCTTTGAATGGCATTATCTTATTCTAGAGGAAGTATGGACAGTCTCTTTAAGTATGTTATATTTTTAAAAAAGGAATTGGAATTATGCAAGGTTGCAAAATCTTAAAAGATTTCAACTTTTTACATGTTCTTATATATGAATGCCAAAACTTTACATGCTCTCATTATTTCATTGTAGAACACTGACATCTTGTGGATTTTGGAACACATCTAGCATTTTGGCTGTTTTAATAGATTTAAATATATTGCTTTTTAATTTTAGGTTTCTGTGTATACATAAATTACATGTAGGAAATCTCAAGTTCAATTTTGGAGTCAGATATAAATCATTTCTGTTAGGAGAGAGGGAGCATATATACTGTCTGGGTAACAGTTGTCAACAACCTTCTCTTTCCTGTGTATAAATTTAGCAAGATTGATCACTAGATCAGAAGAGGAAGGGGTATTTGCATTAGCCTGAATTTAAATAAAGGATAGTCCTCAATTTACAATGGCAACTGAGACCAAAATTTCCATCGCTGAGTGGTGTGATAATAAAGCAAGGCTGTACAAGAAGTGCTGGTTGGGAAGGGAATTCCAAATACGTCATAACCCCCACTACCCCCCCATTCAGAATCACTGTAATTTCAAACTGCTGAAAGAATAATTGTAAATTGAGGACTACTACAGACTTATCCATGAGATTGGATTTTCTAGTCTATACGGATTAGAATATTAGTGTTCATTAGTATATATCGCACATGCAGGTCATCTTCAGAACTGAGGATTTTTAGTGGGAAAAACAGTGTGTTGGAGAAAAAGAATATTTGCAGGTGAAAAGTAGGATTCTAATTCTCTTCTTAGCCTCTGCTATTCCCTTATAGTTTTTCCTCCAGGCTTATAGGACTGTTAGAAGCAAATTGCAAATTTTTAGTCTGATCAAAACTCTCAAGTTAAAATGCAGATCAACTGCATTGAAATTTGCCTTGCAATTTCTCAACTGTTTGACTACTGTAAATGAAGATGTTCTTCTGTCTTCTTTTCAGAATGCTTATGGGTTTCTTTCAAACTTGCCTGGTTTGGAATTTTTGAGCTTATTTTATGGTTATTGGCAGTTATTGGCAGTGGGGGCTTCTCTTAAATCTTTCTCTTACACATCTTCCCACCCTAATCTGGGAAACTCAAGGAATTTTTTCCTTGAAGTTTCTGGTAGTGTTTTTTTTCCTTTGCACACTTTTATGTCTAATTAAATTGTGATTTAAAATATTATGTTATCTGTAAAATATGTATTTGGAACAATAGCTCTATTTAAAATATATTTAAATAAAACTGCTTATAAAAATAAATATGACCATGTCTTTCTTATTAAGATGCAAATGTTTGTGATCTGTCCCCTTTGGTGGGCTTATCATCCTCCAGGACTAACAAGAACCAGGCCAGCCTGGAACCAGATTCTCCAAGGTTCATTTTAATTACAGGGAAGCTCATGTTTCCCAAAGTGCCTTCAACCATTATAGTTCCCTTTGTTTCTGCTCCTCAACACTCTGCCTGTTCCAGTGCTACATTTCCTTCATGTAGAAACAATGCATTTATTCTCTAGTAAATGGTGTTAAAAAGAGGTCAACTCTTGTAAACAGCTCTACAGTTTTCATGGGAGCAGGCCAGAAGTGTTCTCCTCCTCCTCCTCCTCCCACCCTCTTCTTCCAAGCTTCTTGCAATAACCTCCTTTCATGATGAAAATCCTTTGAGGCTTCCCAATTAGCCAAGGTTCTGGAAAAATATAAAATACCTTTTGAAGATAAAGAAAACTCAGACTATAAGAAAGAATTGGAGGAATTTAATTCCAGCAGCAAAATGTATGAACTCCATTTGGATTTGGCATTTAACCCATTGGTGCCTTAAAGACAGATGTTGTAGTCCTAACACCAAAAATATCTGCAGGAAACTGGGAAGATCACTTCTGTGTCAGGGATTCTGAGGTAATCTCAGATGGGATCCCCTCTCATAGTGACCCCAGGATTGGGAGGTTAGGGCACTAGCTTTATTCTGCATAGAACAAAAGCTATCAGCAAAGTATCAGAAAACCAGAGTTTTAACATTTGTCTAATGTGTGTGTGTGTGTGTGTGGGAGGGTGGGAGTCCTGGAGTTTCGACTGAGGAAAGAAGAGGCAGAGAAAGGGGTGGGGGCTTCTGTCAGGTTTTGGTGAGAAGACTTTTGAGGAGAGAGAGTTGAGGGAGGAAGAAACATTTTATCAGTGTATAAAATACAAAGAAAAATAAGAATAGGAAATTAAGCGAAGAAAAAAAAAGAGGGGGAAAGAAAAATATGAGGTACAAGGGAAGAAAGAAAAAGGCATTTGACTTCTGACTCTTTTTAGCACAGTACAAGATAACATCATTATGGCCTTTTTAGTTGTATACATTGGAATATAACTAGCCATTTCTGTAACAACTAATGTATCTAATCAGCATAACCAAAGTCAAAGTTTCATATATATTTTTCCACCACAAGTACAACATCCAGAAGTGATATCCAAATCAAAAACATAATTAAATATCTTCTCCTCTTTGAATCAATCAGTTTAACCATTTCTGCTTCATCTTCCTTGCTTTGCAAATAATATGTATTTCTATTTGCACTTAATAATCTTTATCAACTATCATCATTTATATTAACAAGATTCACTGTATTCTTTCAGATTATTTAACCTTAAAGGTTAAAGGGAAAAATACTTCTTTGTCAACCATTTTAAAACCCTAAGCTTTTCTTTAAAAACATTCCTAAAATCAAAACATTCTAATAGATCTTTTTTAAAAACTTCCTCTTCACCTACATAGGCTTTAAAGTTCACTTTCAGACCATTAAAATTCCAATTAGCTCCGATTAACTCATTAAATTTAGATCACTCCAAGTTACCCTCATAGAACAATTCTGTCACATTTTGGGTGGGAAGGTTTTTGAGGGGAGAGTTGAATGGATTTTGAGTGGAATCCCGAAAGGTGAAGGGGACATTTTATCACAGACAAGATTAGAAATGGAAGAGTTAGAAATTTTAGTTAGATTAGTCTTGGAGCTTCCATTGAGGGAGGAAGGAGTAGAGAAAGTGGAGGTGAGCTAACAAGGGGAGTGAGCAAGCCAGTGACCAGAGGGGCAACAGATACCCAGAGGAAGCAGAGGTGACCTGAGCTGGGCCAGTGGACATGACTGGGTGAAAGATCAGAGTGGACTTATGTCCAGAACAATGGACATTGAGACACCTGGTGAGTGACTGTGCAGTGGGAAAGAGCCCAGGTAGGTATAGAAAAGGGGCTAGAGGAATCCCGACTCTAGTGGCCCTTCCAGGCTGATGCCACACTTCATAATATTGCTACACTATCAAAATATTCATAGATAGTAAGCAAATGGGACTCAAGTTAAGCTGGTGTGCACTTATAAATATCTTAGAGTTTAATTTCATGCTTCCCTGTCATGGGATGCTCATTTATTTCACTGGGAAAGTGTTGCACATGGTACCTCCTCAGATATTGTAACTTTTACAGACTGAGCCATTATAATTCCGCAGCTTGCAGGGTTTTCTAAACTAAAGTATTCAGCTACTCTATAGCTCCCAAATTTGCTCTTTTTCAAAGCTTAATTTTCTCAAAACCATTCAAAATAAGTATAAAGCCACGCCAATGATTTCAAAATGTATCCAAAATGCCACCTTATGTATAGAGATAGGTATAGAGTTGTTGGATGCTAGAACGTAGTTTCTTCTTACTGGCTTTTAGAACCCCCACCCTCACTCCTACTCTTCTCTTGATGGCTGCTCCCCTAGGTATTTTTCAAATCAGTCCTACTTAGCTTTCAAGCCATGTTAAGATTATCTGAGTTAAAGAGATAGCCAAATTGGAATTAAGGAGAAATTTTGTGACAGTGAGAACAATTAATCAGTGGGATGGCTTGACCCCAAAAGCTGTGGGTGCTCCATCTCTGGAGGTTTTCAAGAAAAGACTGGACATTCATTTGTCCAGGATGCTATAAAGCTTCTTGTCTTGGCCAGAGGATTGGACTAGAGGATCTCCAAGGTCCCTTCCAGGCCTATATTAATGACAAAATAGTTAATAGGAAGAAGAAGAATGAAAAAAGACAAAATTAAAGTTTCAAATCTCTCTGTTAACAACTGGTGTAATTGAATTAGTAAAAGGTTTGCCATGGCATCCTATCTATTTTTCCCAAAAGTTAAAAATAATTTGCCCTGAGTCAAATATCCACACTTTTTTTGAAAGACAAATTTTATTAATTTTACAAAACAATACACAAACAATCAAGGCATAATAACATAAAAGATCTTTTCTAAGAAAACCAATAGAACATACAAAATAGTTCCAAATTGTAATATACATATTTATGTTATCTGTTCAACTTCATATCTTATTCCAACTTCTCCTTTTCATTCTATTCTCCCAATTATATTTCTTGCTAATTAAACTTTTATTGCCTTTCAAAAACAATACACAAACATACAAAACATAAAACATAAAAAAAACATAAAACCTCTTTTCTGAAAGCTGCTTGAACCCGGGTTAAAACTCTTCGCACAGACACACATTCAAAATCATATTTACTTTATATATCATTCCATATCTTATTACCATTTTCAATTTTCTATATAGCTTCTTCCCTCTTTTATCTTTCTTAGTTTTATTTTATTTATCTTATCTCAATTCAATTCATAATACTTATCATTCTTTGTCTGTTCTATTTCCAGCTATCCATTCATCTTTTCTCTTTAAATATACTTCTCCTGTACACTGATTGGAGTGATGCCTTTGACTCTTTCCCCTAACATGATACTACTTAATACAGCACTTACCTTATATAGGGATTCTGTTTAGTACATTCTAAAATTACACAATAAATTTTATGAGAAAAGCAAGAAACACTACAATAACAAAATAAAAACATATAAAACCACTATCAATACCATTAAAAAGCTAATCATATATATTGATACTCATTTATATCTTAAACATTTTACTCTAAATACACATATAAAAACACAATCTTATGTACCTTCCAGAATCCCTTTTTCAATTAGATTTACCCATTGTCTCTAAATAAGTTTTGTTTCTTTAAATCTTGCTTCCCACCATTAAGGCTTCTCATCCCCTCCTTTCTCTCTTGTTTATTTTTCTCCTTGCCCTTTTTACCCCTTTGTCTCTCCTCCTCCCTTTTCTTCTTCTGCTTACCCCCTTTCTGTTGTTTTCTAACCTTGTATCCACCTTTCATCTCATTTTTATCTTTTTTGGTTGTTTTTTCAAACCTTAAAATCCCCTTTTTCTTTTCCTCTTTCTCCTCCTCCCCAAAAAGAACCCATTGTTCATCAGTGATGGCTTCTTCTTTATCCCAGTCGTCCTGCTGCATAGTCAATTTTTCATAAGTGCATACCACCATTTCTAGAAATTGAAAAAGAGTGCCCAAAGTATCTTTTCCATCTTGTTCTTCTTTTTTATATTTTTGATGTTCAATTTTTAGTTTATCCACAAACAATGCCATCATGAAGAGAAAAACTTTTTCCAAAACAACCACCCAAATATTTTTAATCAAGAATAATTCCAAAAAGTTCCAAAGTCACCAAAGAATCCAAATAAACTATTTCTTTTAATCCTTTTTTTTTTCCTTCTATTTCTCTTTCTGGGGTTACTATTTAATCAAAGAGTTCTAATTAAGATATATCTTTCTTTAAAGTTCTAGGCAATCTCCTCCTTTTTCAAATTCTGCTCCAATTTTTTTTCCCTCTCCCTTCCCACTTACAACAGCAATCCTTTAAATGTTCAGAAATCCATACTTCCAATACGGGTTTTCCAATTTCTTAAGTTGTTAAATCCAATGTCCAGGAATCCTTTATCCCTTAGCTTTAACTTTCAAATTGAATTACCTTTGGTGCCCAAATAGATTTTCCAGATCTCCGTCTGCTATTTCTATGGGGTGGGAGAGTGAAGAAAAAAAAAAGCTTCCCCTTTGACAGCTTTCTCCGCCGCTTTCCAATCTTCTTAGGGATACAATGTATCTTTCAAGCAATTCAGTTTCCAGGGTATTTAAGAGTTGTTATTTTCCCGGCTCAGCCAGCACTTTCACTTCTCCTGATTCTTCTTTCTCCTTCTTCCTCCAGCACAATCTTGTCCAGCTGCCGGCTTCTTTGTGGCGGCCATTACTGACCGCCGCTCCGCCGCCTTGAGAAAAGGAGGTTATGCCAGGTGAGGAGAGGGTCTGCGACACCCCCAAACCCCTCTCTGGATCCTCCCTATCTTCAGCTGCCTCTATGTGGCAGCCTTATCCTCCAGACCCGTCAGGATTGGAGGCACCAAGACGGCTAGCACAACAGGGATCGCGCAGGATCACAAATCCCCACCGCCACCGAAGCCTGGCAAGCCGGAAGTCCCACACTTTTTTCTTAATGCCATATTTGAACTTCTGTTGTTGAATTAAATATAATGGTTCAGTCTCCACTCTGGGTATATCTTCCCAACAAAATCCAAACAGAAATGATTTACAGTTAGGTGTTATAAATCTGTTCCCCCATCTTCCACAGTCTTCATAGAAAAAAAGAATTTGTCACTTTCCCATTCAGTCAAACCCAGAATATCATAAGGAAATGTAGGTTTAAACTTCAAAGAGGCACATTGGCTTAATTCAGTGTCTGGATGTGGAGATATCTCTTGGTCCGCAACTTTCAATGCAGAGTCTTATTATCTATTTTCATCCAAAAATACATACCTCTGCATATTTTCTACAGCCATTATCAACTCATTAAACTTTTTTTAAAAAATGTTCATGGTGGGGTGGTTAAGAATAGATATTAGAGGAGCTGGCTTTCTGAAGTCTCTTTCTATTTTATTATCTTATTTTATTTTATTATTTTATTTATTTCATTATATATTATTTTATTTATTTTATTATTTATTTTATTATTATTTATGAGCTGCCCATCTTGTCCAGAGATGATTTTGGGAAGCTTATAAACATTAAAACTAGTACATATTAAAATAAGAAAAGGGAAAAAAATAACAGCAGTAATATTAGAATCGAATTCTTTATTGGCCAAGTGTGATTGGACACACAAGGAATTTGTCTCCAGTGCATAAGCTCTCAGTGTACATAAAAGCTATAAGTGATAAATTATCATGGTCATCATAAAAATACATTTATCATAAATCATAAGATACAACATTTAGTGATAATCATAGGATACTAAATAAGCAAGATAAATCATACTAAATAAAAAAAATATAAATTGTGAAGATACAAGTAACAAAACCATACTTATAAGTAGAAAAGGTGATAGGTCATAAGAAAGATGAGAAGAAGAAGAAGAATACAGCTTTACTAAATAGTTTGACAGTGTTGTGGGAATTAGTTGTTTAGCAGAGGGATGTCATGGGGGGGGGTGTCCTTGTGTGTAATTGTTCTGGTGTGCAGTGCCCTATAGCATCATTTTGAGGGTTGAAGTTAAAACAATTTATGTCCGAGATGTGAGGGGTCTGTAAATATTTTCATAGCCCTCTTTTTGACTAGTGCAGTATACAGGTACTCAGTGAAAGGCAGGTTGGTAGTAATTGTTTTTTCTGCAGTCCTAATTATCCTTTGAAATCTGTGTCTGTCTTGTTGGGTTGTAGAACCAAACCAGACAGTGATAGAGGTACAGAAGACAGACTCAATAATTCCTCTGTAAAACTGTATTGGCAGCTCCTTGGGCAGTTTGAGCTTTCTGAGTTGGTGCAGAAGGAACGTTATTTGTTGTGCTTTTTTTAAAAAGATGTTTTTGATGTTAGGTGTCCATTTTAAGTCTTGAGATAAGATAGAACCTAGAAACTTGAAGATCTCTATTGTTGATACTGTGTTGTCTAGTATTGTAAGAGTTGTTAGCATAGGAAGGTTTCTCTTAAAATCTACTAGGTAGTGGTAGACTTAGTGTGCTTAATTCAAGATTGTTCCAGTCGCACCACAAGGCTAGTTGTGGTGAATAATAATATTGTTAACAGATGGAGTGGAGGGGAACACTAAGTACACAAGGAAAGATGGAGGTCTTTCCCAATCCAACAGCCACCTCCAGAAAGGGGAACTCCAGTTGGGGCCTCAGGCCAGGTTTTCAGGGCCTTATAGAAGGCTAAAGAGAAAATGTGTGGGACATGGCCAAGACATATATGCAAGGATTAGCCATAATATACTGTATGTATGTATGTGTGTGTGTGTGTGTGTGTGTGTATATATATATATATATTTGTATGTGCATCTTTGGTTATTCAGGTTTTCTCCCGCGTAAGATTGGAAGTATCTAGGCAACGTTTCGATGAAGTCTCATTCATCATCTTCAGGCTTGGTCTTCAACTCTGTGCTTCTCAGAGTGATGTGAGCTTGCAGCTGCTTCTTCCTTTTAACTGCTAGTAGGGGTGTGACTTGATTGGGTGGGGGCTTGGCTGTGTTCTGATTGGGTGGGGGTGTGTTCTCATTGGTTGGGGGTTTGGCTGTGTTCTGAATGGTTGGGGGGTTGGCTGTGTTCTGATTGGCTGAAGGCGTGTTCTGTTCAGGTGGGGGCTTGGTTGTGCTCAGGTTAGTCTTAGTTGCTGAGGGGTTAGAGCTGGTGAGCTGTGATCTTGCTGTTTGGCTTCGAGTTTGTGGTCGTGCTGCATCTTCATGGTGGGGGTCAGTTCGCTTCATGTATGGCTCAGAGGGGTTTGAAGTGGGTAGTGATGTAGCTGCAGTGCGGCTTCTGGTCCGTGGTCATGTCTCATCTTCTGTGTGGGTGTGAGTCTGCTTTCTACGTGGAAGTGTGGTGGTGGCATCTTGTGTGGCTCTCAGGTGTGGGGGTCTGGTGTCATTCTTCATGTTAGGTACTCGTCTGTTCATGAGGGCGGGTTTCCAAATGGCTGGTAGACGGGAGGTATCATCTCGTTTATTCATGCTGTGTGGGCGTTTTTCTATCTCTATGGCTTCTCTGATTATTCTGCTGCTGAAGTGTTCGGTTTTGGCGATAGTTCTGGTATTTTTAAAGTCAATCTCATGTCCTGTGGCTTTGAGGTGTTGGACCAGGGAAGAGGTCGGTTCTTCCTTTTTGATTGAGTTCTTATGTTCTTCAATGCATGCACTTATTCTTCTGTTAGTTTGTCCAATGTATGTGGTGGGACAGGCAGTGCAAGGGATTTCGTATACTCCTTGATTTTCTAACTCGATTTTGTCCTTAGGGTTTCTTAGGATGGTGGATATCTTTCTGTTTGTGCAGAATGCTGTCTTAATGTTGTGTTTTTGGAGGATCTTGCTGATTTTGTCTGTAGTGCCTTTTATATATGGGAGGAGGGCTTTGCCATTCTCTTGTTCTCTGTCTTGGATTTTGGTTGGGGTTTCTTTTTGGATTAGGTGGGTGATCTTCTTTCTTTGGAATCCATTGGCTGTCAGCACACCGGTGAGAGTGTGTAGTTTGGTCTCTAGGTGTTGTTCATCGGCTAAGCATTTTGTTCTGGAGATGAGTGTCTCGGCTACGGAATTGATCTGTGCTGGGTGGTGGTGTGAGAGTGCGTGTAGATAGCGGTTTGTATGTGTTTTCTTCTGATAGATGGTGTGTCCTAGGGAGCCATTGGATTTTTTGTATACCAAGACATCCAGGAAGGGAAGTTGGTTGTTAGCTTCTGTTTCCATGGTGAATTGTATTTTGGGGTGTAGGCTGTTGAGGTATGTGAGGAAGTTGTTCAGTTTTCAGTGAGCTTCGATGTCATATCCTTCTTCACCCAAGTGCCAATAAAAGAATCCTTGACAGCCATCCAAAACAAATACAACCCCCCCAAGCACATCCTAGATCTGACCAACCACTGCCTATCCAATACATACTTCACCTACAATGGACAAAAATATAAACAAATAGAAGGAGCACCCATGGGATCACCTCTCTCACCTGTCATCGCTAACCTCTACATGGAACACTTTGAAACACAAGCTCTAGAAAAATATGATCACAAACCCAAACTCTGGCTCAGATATGTAGAGGACACCTTCATAATCTGGTCACACGGGAAAGAAAAACTGAACAACTTCCTCACATACCTCAACAGCCTACACCCCAAAATACAATTCACCATGTCCAACATCTCAAAGCCACGAGATTGACATGAGATTGACTTTAAAAATACCAGAACTATCGCCAAAACCAAACACTTCAGCAGCAGAATAATCAGAGAAGCCATAGAGATAGAGAAACGCCCATACAGCATGAATAAACGAGATGATACCTCCCACCTACCAGCCATTTGGAAACCCGCCCTCATGAACAGATGAGTACCTAACTTGAAGAATGACACCAGACCCACACCCCGAGAGCCACAAAAGATGCCACCACCACACTTCCACGTAGAAAGCAGACTCACACCCACACAGAAGATGAGACATGACCACGGACCAGAAGCCGCACTGCAGCTGCATCACTACCCACTTCAAACCCCTCTGAGCCATACATGAAGCGAACTGACCCTCACCATGAAGATGCAGCACGACCACGAACTCGAAGCCAAACAGCAAGATCACAGCTCACCAGCTCAAATCCCCCAGCAACTAAGACTAACCTGAGCACAACCAAGCCCCCACCTGAACAGAACACACCTCCAACCAATCAGAACACAGCCAACCCCCCAACCAATCAGAACACAGCCAAACCCCCAACCAATCAAGTCACACCCCCACTAGCAGTTAAAAGGAAGAAGCAGTTGCAAGCTCACATCACTCTGAGAAGCACAGAGCTGAAGACCAAGCCTGAAGATGATGAATGAGACTTCATCGAAACGTTGCCTAGATACTTCCAATCTTACGCGGGAGAAAACCCGAATAACCAAAGATATATATATATATATATATATTCTTAAGTTTTCACGGGTACTTACATGTCTGGCATTCAGCTTTGTTCGGGTATTTTCCCACGTCATAGTAGTGGTGCTTTTAAAGTTGTATCAACGTTTCAGCAGAATCTCATCTGCCATCATCAGGCTTCTGTATAGTGTTCGTCTGTGAGTTAGACTTTTACAGTGGTTTCAGATTTTAATTTGGGGCAGCCTATTGCTGTGCCAGAATGGTTTTTTCTTCATCCTGATTGGTTGAGAGTCTTGGTCTGTGTTTATTAGTCTTGGAGTTTGCTGTGTTCTGCTTCTAATATCTTCTGTCTGTTTTTTTGGCTCTTTTTGTATCTTGATTGGCTGGCAACATTGTGTTACTTTATTGGAAGCCTTTAGTGCAGCTTGGCTTTTGGTAAATGGACGGCTATCATTAGTTAGAAACAAACACTATACAGAAGCCTGATGATGGCAGATGAGATTCTGCTGAAACGTTGCTACAACTTTAAAAGCACCACTACTATGACGTGGGAAAATACCTGAACAAAGCTGAATGCCATACATGTAAGTACCCGCGAAAACTTAAGAAAACAAATATATATAAAGATGTGTGTGTGTGTTTTTTTCTTAGGTTTTCGCGGGTACTTACATGTATGGTATTCAGCTTAGTTGGGGTATTTTTCCACGTCATAGTAGTGGTGCTTTTAAAGTTGTAGCAATGTTTCAGCAGAATCTCATCTGCTATCATCAGGCTTCTGTATAGTGTTCGTCTGTGAGTCAGACTTTTATGGTGGTTTCAGATTTAAATTTGGGGCAGCCTATTGCTGTGCCAGAATGGTTTTTTCTTCCTCCTGATTGGTTGGGAGTCTTGGTTTGTGTTTATTGGTCTTGGAGTTTGTTGTGTTCTGCTTGATTGGTGTTTCTAATATCTTCTGTCTGTTTTTTGGCTCTTTTTGTATCTTGATTGGCTGGCAACATTGTGTTACTTTATTGGAGGCCTTTAGTGCAGCTTGGCTCCGGGTAAATGGATGGCTATCATTAGTTAGGAAGCTAGGTTTCATCTGGGTGCCTGGTTGGGGTGTTTGAGCTGGAGGTATCAGGGGGGATCTGTTTGTGCCCAGGTGTTTGCCTGGCTTGTGGTGTGGAGATTTTTTTGTTTCTGAGTGCAGGCTTCCAAATGATTGACAGTCTGGTGGAATCATCTCTTCTATTCATGCTTTCTGGTCTTTTTTCAATCTCTATGGCTTCTCTGATGATTCTGTGGCTGGGGTTTTCTATAGTGGCTAGGGTTCTGGTGCCATTGAAGTTGATGCTATGACCTGTGGTTTCCATGTGTTGGACTAGTGAGGAAGTGTGTTCCAGCTTTTTGACTGCATTTTTGTGTTCATCCAGGCAGGTACTTATTCTTCTATTGGTCTGTCCAATGTATGTGGCCAGACATGATGCACAGGGGACTTCGTATATGCCTTGGTTTTCCAGGTCAATTTTATCTTTGGGGTTTCTAAGGATGGCTGCTATTTTTCTGTCTGTTTTGAAGGCAGTCTTGATGTGATGTCTGTGTAGTATCTTACTAATTTTGTCTGTAGTGCCTCTTATGTAGGGCAGGACAGCTGTTCCATGGGTCTGTTCATCTTCTGGGTCTCTATTATGTCTCAGTGTGTTTTGGTGGATCAAGCCGGTGATTTTGCTTTTGTGGAAGCCGTTGGCTGTCAGTACTTTAGTCAGGGTGCATAGTTCAGTCTTGATGTGTTTCTTGTCTGCCAGGCGTTTGGTCCTAGTAATTAGTGTTTTAGCCACGGAGTTTATCTGTGCTGGGTGGTGGTGGGATTGGGCGTTGAGGTAGCGGTTAGTGTGTGTTTTCTTCTGGTATACGGTGTGTCCTAGTGTGCCATCTGTTTTTTTGTAGATTAGTACATCTAGGAATGGTAGTTGTTTGTTTGTTTCTGTTTCCATGGTGAACTTGATTTTGGGGTGTGTGCTGTTTAGATATGTTAGGAAATTGTTTAGGTTTTCTTTTCCATGGGGCCAAATCACAAATGTGTCATCAATGTATCTTAACCATAGTTTGGGTTTGTGGATGGCATTGGCCAGGGCTCTGGATTCGAATTCTTCCATGAACAGGTTTGCAATGATGGGTGACAGTGGTGACCCCATAGGGGCTCCTTCAATTTGTTTGTATCTTTGTCCTTTGTATATGAAATATGTGTTGATTGAGCAGTGTTCTGTTAGTTCCATGAGGTGTTTAGCTGGTTGGTATTTATTTTTGATGATTTCAAGGGTCTCTTTTATCAGGACTTGAGTGAATAGTGAAACCATGTCGAAACTTACAAGCAGAAACTTACAAACTTCAAGACCAATAAACACAAACCAAGACTCCCAACCAATTAGGATGAAGAAAAAACCATTCTGGCACAGCAATAGGCTGCCCCAAATTTAAATCTGATACTACTGTAAAAGTCTGACTCACAGATGAACACTATGCAGAAGCCTGATGATGGCAGATGAGATTCTGCTGAAACGTTGCTACAACTTTAAAAGCACCACTACTATGACGTGGGAAAATACCCGAACAAAGCTGAATGCCATACATGTAAGTACCTGCGAAAACTTAAGAAAATATATATATATATCAAAAAAGAAAAAAGAAAGAAAGAAAGAAACAACAAAAAATACTACAAGAAGATCTTAAAAAGCTGGAGATAAAACAGCAGAAAACCCCACAAAAGAGCATCATAAAAGAAAAAAAATGGAATTAACAAAACACAAATTAAATTAAATGGAAAAAGAAGAAATGGCACAAAAAATTAAAATTGCAAAACAAAACTTTTTGAAAATGCAAATAACCCAAGAAGATGGCTAGCGTATAAGCTGAAAAAAAGAGAGAGAGAAGAAAATGACACATAAACTGTTAGAATGAGGAGGGGATCCTCCACCCCCAAAATGAAGATTAAGAAGAAAATAATCCAGGAATTCCATGGAAAACTTTATAGTCTGGAAAAAGTACCAGAAAACAGGATAAAACAATACTTGGAGCTTTCTCTGCATTACCTAAGATACAAGAAATAGCGTAAGCGATGCAATTGAAAGAATAATGATGATGGAATTAACAGAAGCAATTAAAAGACAATAAAACTGTAAAACAGCTAGACCAGGTGGGCTACTGGCCAAACTTTATAAACATTTACAAGATACATTAGAGCTGTCAGTGTTGGAGGTCTAAAATGAAGCTTTGTTAAACACCAGCCTCCCTAAAACTTGGTCAGAAGCAAATACTACTTTAATACCAAAAGAAGATTCAGACTTACAATAGATAAAAAACTATAGACCAGTATAATTATTAAATGTAGACTATAAAATATATGCCTCAATAATAGCAGAGAGATTGAAAATACTTCTGAATGAATGTATACATCCAGATCAGAACGGCTTTCTACCTAAAAGACAAATTAAAAATAATGAGAATTATTTTGAATATATTGGAATATTATGAAGTACACTTTGAAAAACAGTTGGCGATGATTTTCCTAGATACACAAAAAAACTTTGATAATTTGAATTGGCAATTCATGATACCTCAATTAAAATGTATGGACTTTGGCAATAAATTTATAAATATGACCAAGGCAATACATTCTAAAGAAACGGCAAATGTGATAGTAAATGGGGATATGATAGAGGATGTTAACATTAGCAAAGCTACAAGACAAGAATGCCCTCTGTCCCCTTTATTATTTATTCAATTATTCTGACTTTGAAGTTTTGACCAAAAAGATCAGACAAGATTCAGAAATAAAAGATATGGAAATAAAAATAAAAAACTATAAATTGCAGGCATTTGTAGATGATCTAGTATTTATAATAGAAGAACCATTAGAAAGAGGACCTAAGTTATTAAAAAGAATAGAGGAAATATGGTGAAGTAGCAGGATTAAAAATAAACAAACAAAAAACCAAAATGTTGTAAAGAATCTTACAAATAAACAGAAAAATGAATTGACGGGAAAAATGGGCAATCAAATAACTAAAGAGGTAAAATACTTAGGAATTTGGTTAACAGCAAGATATGTTACTATCAGAGAAGATAATTATTTTAAACTAGTATAACAAATAAAGTTAGATTTGGAAAAATGGAAAAACCTACAGTTATTGATGATAGGAAGAATTGCTACAATAAAAATGAATATATTACCGAAATTACTATTCCTGTTTCAAACAATTCTGATAAAAATTGAAAAAAAAAAGTTATTTGAGGATTTAAACAAATTGATCTTAAAGTTCATTTGGCAAGAGAAAAAAGCAAGAATAAAA
This sequence comes from Hydrophis major, assembly GCA_033807585.1. NCBI lineage: Eukaryota > Metazoa > Chordata > Lepidosauria > Squamata > Elapidae > Hydrophis > Hydrophis major. Next base: position 18,596,232 of record CM066334.1, on the reverse strand, counting down.
CTGAAAATGATACAAGAAGCTAAAAACAAGGGGGGCATTTGGGTTACCAGATTGGGAGCTCTATTACCAGGCCTCAGTACTTACACGCGTGAAAGAATGGGTAAATCTGAGGAATAAAAAAGTATTGACCTTAGAAGAACACGATATATCCATGATGGCGAACCGATGGCACGCATGCCACAGGTAGAACACAGAGCCATTTGTGCAGGCACACGAGCCCCAGGCAAACTTACCTCACTGCGCATGTGCGCATTTCCCAGCTGATTTTCAGGCCTTTTTTGGCCTGCCAGAGGCTTGAGGAAAGCCTCTGCAGGCTTTGCAGGGCAAAAAATAGGCCTGTTTTGTCACTCCCTGTATTTCTGGAAATACCAGAAGTGATGAAATGGGTCCATTTTTCATCCTGAAAAGCCTGCAGAGCTTTTCAGGAAGAAACTGGAAAACCAAGGAATTGGTTTGGTGGTCATTCATCCAAATACAATCAAGATAAAACGAAGATGCAGAAATGTATGGATTCTATAAAAAACCTTTAGAACTAGACCAGCTTATAAAAAAATATGTACAAAATGTTTTATAGGTGGCATTTGCCCCCAGCAAGGATGGCAAGATGTTTTAAAATGTATCTCCCAAATGTTGGAAATATAAACCGATACTGGATTTTGACTATCATATGCAGTGGACTTGCCTGAGGGCAAAAAATTATTGGACAAAAACAAAACAGTGGCTAGAAGAATGACAAAACAACAAATAGACTTAAAACCAGAAATGTTTTTGTTGCATATTTTACTGGAAAAATATAATAAAAGAATCACATATTTAATTTTACATGTGATAACAACAGTGAGAATTGTGTAGGCACAAAATTGGAAAAATGTAAATATACCTACAGAGGAAAATGTAATAAAAAAAATATTAGATTGTGCTGAAATGAATAGATTAACTTTGGAGATCCAGGGTAAGAAGGACATGGAATACTTTTAAACTTGGAAACTATTTTATCAGTGGTTAGAAAATGGAAACAGAAGTTAGAAAATTAAAATCAAGGAAGATATGTAAAACAAAATGAAGTAAATATATAACTAAATAATGAATGTTGAATAAATAGGATAAGGAAATGTGTTTATTAGATATGGAGGATAATGGTGATAAATGTGATTTTATGTGATATTAATTAATTATATGGTAAAACTGAACAGAATGTTTAATTAAATAATGGAAACTGTTTAATAAGGATAAGTGAAGATTATGGTGAATAGATTGAGTGAATAATGACTATAATTAATGTGTGTATCAGGGTCATTGTTTGTATTTAAATAGAAATTGTAATCAGACAGTACACTGCCATTGAGGATATGGAAATTTTATATATAATAATGGAAATTGCACAAAAGAAGGAGGAGGAGGAGGAGGAGGAGGAGGAGGAGGAGGAGGAGGCCAAAAAGGAGGGTAGAGATCTCACCTCCAGTGGGAGAATATCCCAAAGGACAGGAGCCAGGGCAGAAAAGGCTGTTCTCCTAGGCAGTATCCCTCCCCCTCTGCCAACATGGGTGGGGTGGACCAATCCCATTGATCTGAGATAATTGATTTATCATGCATTTTCTCTTGTAGCTCAAGTCAGAGCACAGGAGGAGGCTGGTCCTTCTCATTTTATATCTCTACAATAATTACCACTTGAGAGAGATTGGAGTCAGGGAGCAATCAGCTAATAGTGATCCATGGTTGCAGAAAAAGCTAAGAGTTAGATCAACCCAATCCAAACTCAGCACCTTAGTTGCTATGCTATGCTTCCTCCTCTCAGTGGCAGCTGACTGGCAATCCTAATTACTCTTTCCTCTGAAAGCCACATGGCTTGCTAGATTGGAAGTTGGACATTGATAGAATGGTCTCCTATTCAATAAGCCTATCTTTGTTCAACTTCATATATGCAAAAGTCATCTTGGCATAGACTTCAGTTTCGTTCTTGTCATCTCTCCACCAATTTTGAGAGGCAGCCCTGGGAATTATGGATCTTCCTCCAGCTTCCCAATCATCACTTGAAGATTATTGGTTTCTTATTGCCATCGGAACTGGGAAACTGGTGATGTATTCTCAGTTATGCCATTAATCAAGTGGATAGCATAAATCAGGTTATGTGATTGCTTTCCATTAATGACAGAAAGACACTCACGACTGGTTTCTTACCAATCAGCTGATCCTGTAAGTTTTGGACTGGTAAATTATAGCCCCTAAACCACCCAAACTTTGCAGGGGGAAAAAAAGATGTATTGCACCCATGTGCCACCCAAGGGGTCTCCAAAAGTGTTGGTGTCACTGCATTCTAGACCAACTGTAGCTTCCAAATAGTCATCAAGGGTAGCCCAGTGTAGAGTGTGGGAGATGGACAATGTTTGGCAACAGGATGCTTGCTAGTTCCAATTGTAAGAAGAGTGCTCATGAATTCAGAATTCAAAGTAAACTGCATACATACTCTTTTACATACATACTCTTTTAAAAAAATGCTGAAATCTGAAGATCCATCTTAAGAACACTAACTTGTGAAATCATAATTATGAACACTAAAATCTTGAAATGGGTTTGGTGATGCTGTAAAATTTAGGATTATTATTTTTTGAACAGAAGCTGTGCCATTAGATAAAACTGTAAGAACTGTAAAACCAATGTCACAGTGGAAAAATCCATCACCTTGTCCAGAGGACAGCAGTAAAATATCAATAAGGGTTTTAGTGTCTTCATTTTGCCAAAGAGTTTCTTTTGCAGTAATTATTAAGGTATATGTTTTCGTATTATTTCCTAATCCCTGCCATGAGAAAGTCTAAATGTCAGAGTATATGTTTATTATTACAATTTCTTGACACGGATGTGATTTACTGTGCTAGTTTTTGTACTTGTTGTACTTGCTATTGATTAGATTAAAAGATCATTATGACAAACATAATGAAGATTTGATGTGTAATGCCATAATGAGGAAGACCAGCAAAACAACATCTCAAGGCATGTGAAAGTTTTATAAAGGTAAAAATGGACAGTGCCAGGTAAGGCTATATGGACAAGGTCATTCATAAGGCAAAAGAATGAAAACATGTATTTTTCTTCTGATGTTGTCTTGTGAGCCCCTGTGGTAAATGAAGGGTGTCTACTCTTTTAAAAAATGCAGGCAGCTTGGAAGGTAGACAACCACAAAGTTCAGAAATAAATGATGATTCTATGTTCTATGAAGCCAGACAAACTAGTAGCCGGTGCCACCTCTCACAGTGGCAAATTCCAATCTTGAATTATATGTTCTGGGGGAAAGAAAGCACTTTGTCTGTTCTAATTCTTGCAGGATGGAATTTCATTGACTTCTTCAAAATCACCTCTTCAATTTCTTCATCCTGTTTATGAGCAAAGTAACTGAATTAGACATCTCACTAGGTAAGATAAATTCTCAGGTTTTCTATGACTTAGAAGCCTTCCATTTTCAGAAGGCTATCATGCAATCTGCAACTCATAAAAAAGGGAGAGATCCCTAAATCAAAGGACACAACATGTTAGAGAAACATTTTGCCTAATTAATTTAATCTCAACTTTCACTTCAAATAATATATTCACAAGGCCTACCAAATTAGATCACGGAATAGTATACGAAATAAAAATCTTTGCAATTTTTTTTTTTACCAAATATCAAAACTTGATTTCAACATAATCTCCACTGCTGCAACAATTGTTCATAAGTCTGGCAAGAATGTTCTACTCTTTGTCTTCTATATGAAAAGAAAGAAAGAATATTTATTTATTTTATTTATTTATTGGAAGTATGCTAGCCCCAGCTTGTCTGGAGACACCATATAAGAATATTAGAAAACAAAAGATAAATAGATAAATTAGAGGGGGGGCAGGGGGAGAGAACAGAATGCCCCTGTGAAACCACTCATTTATCCAGCCTTGCTCATTATTTGTGCAATGTTACTCCCAGTTGATCTTCCTAATATCATTTGTACAGAGCGGCTTATGCAAAATAAGAATTAGTGGCATTCAAGGACACACACATTTCACCTGCATATACAAAAGACACAGGGCTTTGTGGCTACCACCTTGACACTCTTACTAACTCTCTCTGCCAATGCCTATAGTTGCAGTACAAAAATGGAAAATCACTGTCAATGGTGGTTAGAATTGGGGGGACAAATTCATGAGCAAAATGAATAAGAAATGGAGTAACAAAGAGCCATTTTGGTGTAATGGTTAGGATGCTTGCTCTGGAAACATGAATATTGTGAGTCTCAGTCTCACTTTAGGCATGAAATTGGCTGGTCATTTTGGGCCAATTACCAGGAGTCAGTGAGTTCTAGTCCTTCCTTAGGTATGAAAGCCAACTGTGGGTGATTTTGAGCCAGTCATTCTCTTTCAGCCTAACTGAAATCATGGCATTGTTGTTGGTTTAAATAGCAGGAGGCACAACTATTTAGGTATGTGCACTTGTTAACTAATTTATAAAAATAATAAAGGGGGGAAATCTAAATAAAAACCCCAGAAATCAAGAACAAAACATTTGGCCATATTTCATTTAGATGTGGGACTAAAGTGGATAAAGCCAGAGCGTGGAGTTAAACATGTCATCAGTTTGGAGTCATTGTGTTGCCACAATAGACTCAAGTCCATCTCTGCAAATTCCATTGACCCTAATCAAAAGCCAATGTACTGCTGACCATAAGCTGACTACATTCTTTGCATAGGAGGCAAGAATAAACTTTTCTGTGCTTTGAACTCAACAGCTCGATTTAATTAATTGTGCCTGCATTATGTTGAATTCCGATAGGATATGGTCACTTTCTGCCAAAGTCCCTGTAACTTATAGATGACCTACAAGGACCCTTCCAACTTTGTTATTATGTTATTATTATTAAGAATTAAGTCCACTTTAGCTGACTCTCTAGTTATCTCCACAATTAATAGAAGCCAGCATGACCGTGTCAAAAACACCATCCCAGATCAACATTATTTATTTCTTTAATGAAGTGACTAAGTGGCAAGATAGAACAATGTAAAATAGACAGTACCAACACCTGATGGATGGGGGGAAATAGCAAGCAGTTTTGCATAGGCTCAAGATTCATAATGACCTTGAAAGACTTGAACACTGGGCCCTATCCAACAAAATGCAATTCGGGGGTAAGCAAATAATGTCCTACACCTAGCAAAGAAAAGCCAAATGCATAAATATAGAGGCTAAATCATATGATGAATCATATGAAGAAAATAGGCCTGCCTACTTTAATGAAGAGATGAATTAGGGATGATATGATAGCAGTCTTCTAGGATTTAAGCAGCAATCACAGAGGATATGGAGTCAACTTATTCTCCAAAGCACTTAAGAGCAGGAGAAAAAAATAAGATGTGGAAGATCATTAAGAAGAGATTCAACCTATATCTAAAGAGAAATTTCCTGACAGTGAAAACAATTAATCAATGCAATGGTTTGCCTCTGGAAGTGGGTGCTCCATCCCTGGAGTTTTCAAGGATAGATTGAACAGGAATGGAATAAAATCTCTATTTTTTCTAGAATGGTATAAAATCTCCTGCCATGGGCAGCGGGTTGGACTAGAAAACCCCCAAATCTCTTCTAACAGCATTATTCTATGTCCTGTGATTGTTTTCAGTTATTTGTGCCTGACAATATGTCTTTAATTGCGTGATGGGAACTGTACATTTTGGACCATGCTGATATTCAGAGGTCTCCCGGGACAGGTCATGGTTCTAAAGACTTTAATCTGGCCCTTCTTTCTTTGATGTCTACATTCCAAGAAAATTAAGACTTTAATCATACTGCAACAATACTATAAGTGTATTTGAAATGGCTGCTGCCAGTGATGGAATATTGTGGTTTGGCAAGGAACCGTTTCTTCTCAAGTACAGTAAAGTCTCATCCTCTTGTCCAGGTGGGAACTCACAGGAGCCTTCAGCTTTTTACTGACAAATCCTAAGTGACCAATTAAACTTTGGTTTCCCTTCTGATCTGTTGATGCTGTGACTCAAGAGGGCTTTTGGTCATCAACCTTCAATGCTTGTGCCCATACAAACATTTTCATTTTTTTTTCTTGACCTGAAGTGAAGTTTCTATCAGATGGTGAGCAGGGTAAAAGTGATATTAGTTCCCTGGAGAAAATATTTACTTCTTTGATGGACTCTGCTCAGCTGTTCTTTTTTAAAGGCTACGGTGAAACAAGGAAGAATGGTCCAAGCATGCTTTGAATCCCTTACAAATCTGCTGAGTCCAGCCTAGATCTCTAATTCATTTTTAAATGTATTATTTTTGAGGTGTTGGATTGGGTTCAGGATACTCATATTTAAGTCTCCAGTTACCATGCACCTCACTGGGTGACTTTGGACAATTACTTTTCTCAGCCCAGCCAAACTCACAAGATTGGTGCTGTGCAATGGTGGGATTCAATTTCTTTTTTACTACCGGTTCTGTGGACATGGCTTGGTGGGCATGGCAGGGGAAGGATACTGTAAAATCTCCAGTCAGAGGTGGTATTTGCCAGTTCTCTGAACTACTCAAAATTTTCACTACTGGTTCTCCAGAACTGGTCAGAACCTGCTAAATACCTCTGGTGCTCTGAGTATACACTGAGGGGAGAAGAGATGGCAGATTAATGTAAGAGAATAATAGAGATTCATGATTATAGCTCTTATGTAACAATTTTCTTAAATTATACTGATGACTTTTCATTTTATGTTTCTTTCTTTGACCAAGCAATATCATTTGATTTTGTTCCTAACAACTACTAGCATAAGACAATAGATAATAATTGACCACCAAATGTAACATAAAAATTATAAGTAAATAAGATAAAAAGTAAAAAAAAATATGAACTATATACATTACAGTGTATGATGCAGACTATGCAGCAGTGCTTGGTTGCGGTGTGGCTTTGGTGAAGGAAATAAATCAGATTGACCTGATAATAACATTTTGAGATAAAACAAATCAGAATCACCAGGATATTTAGTAAAGAATGAAAAATGAAATGGAGACTGCATTGAGTAATGAGTGTTCCGTTTTTCCTTTCTATATATCTTTTCTCTCCCAAACTTTATTTTTGAAGATTGTAAAATATGAAAAGAATGCCAGAATACACAATATTTGCTCACACACTTTGCACACTAAATGCAAAATAGATTTTTTCTTTGAAAATATTTCTAAAATAAATGTCCTTTCACCGATTTGAATAAAAAGCAGGTAGAGAAAAATGTCACAGCAATTTCTTTGATTAGCACTAGTTAATTCCTCTAGCAAAAGTTGCATGTATAGCTTTTCTTTTCATAATAGAGGTAGACAAAAAATAGATAAAGGTGATTTTATCAAATGAGACACCATATGGAGGAAGAGAACAGATGCAGAAGCCTAAGGCCTAGTATTCCCCAGAATCTAGCAGAAGAGATGGAGGAAAAAAATAAATTGGATTGAGCTAAAGAATTAGCAACAAATTTAGATAAGGGAGTGTGTTAGATATAAGTGTCAGAAACTAATTTTTCATCTGCTATTGCAGTAAACAACAACAAAGATTAACACGGAAAACTGGCTTATTGACTAATTATCATTATCAGTCAGTCAATAAGCTTTCTTATGCTTGACCGATCATAAAAAGAAAAATATTCTAGCTCTACCAAATAAAATGATAATACAGTTAAATATTATGATTATTAAATGAATACAGCTAAAGAATCACATATTTTACATGCAGCAAAAAATAAAATGTAGCTGTATTCATAGAAAAGAAAACAATAATAATTTAAAATTAATCTGAGTCTCCTGGACATGAAAAACAGTTAGTACAGGGGAGAAATATGTGATGATCTAGAGGCTTTCTTGACTACCAACTTGTGAATTATGATATAGAGACACAAAGAGACAAATTAATTGGGATGTGTGAGGTTATTCAGTTGGGTAGAAGATATGAGGAATAAAATGAGATAACCTTTATTGTCATTTTTACTGGCCTACATTAAAAATAAAATTATAGGTCTATATATACATAACACATATATACACATGCTACACACACACACACACACACACACAAATCACTGACCATTTTGAATACATAGCAGAAAGAGTATACTTGAGGATTCATGAGGCTGATGCTATATGGAACAAAATTATCTCAACCCTGGAATTCTGTACTTTTTCATGTCATCATTCTTTCTTCATGCTAAAACAGAACCAAGTTCTCACTTCTAGAAAGCTCCTTGCATAAGTCATTATTAAGAAGGCAATGGATAGGAAATCTTTTCTTCCTTTTTTCTATTACAAGAGAAGAATTAAAAGACTTGCATCAAATCAAGATTTTTTTTAAAAAAACAAACTTTAAAAGCAAGTTTATGTTGCAGAGGCATGCATATATAATAATACTGGTTTGTCATTTATCCTCCCCTAAAACAGAAAGGTCAAATTCATCATAAGATGTGGCTTGAGGCTACTTTTATAGCTCTTCACCTAGACAGATTTTAAAATTTTAATTAGTTTGGTGTCCTTCTAAGACAGGACTTCTGGTGATGGGAAGGGCAGAAATTCTGAAAGAAAACAAGCTGGCCACCAATGACAGTTTCAGAGGCTCATATACCTCCTTGTTTCTAAATGAAGAGAAGGTTCTTTCCCTTTGCCTGTGATTCATCTCAACATTCCCATTCAAAAACCCTTTAAAAATACAGAATAACAGAATTGTAAGGGACCTTGGACATCTATTCAAACACCCTTTTCAGTTAGGTGACCTTACACCATTCAGGGATGTCTAATCTCTTCTTTAAAACCTCCAGTACTGTAGCACCTACAGCTTCTGAAGGCAAGCAATTCCGATGACTATTCTCACTTCGAATGCATATTCCATCAGCTGAAATTTGCACCACCAAGAGATACATCATTTAGTCATGCCAGCAACATTACCATGGAGACATCTTTAGACAGCATTGGCTCTTTGGCTTTGTAATGGTGATGAGCCAGAAACTACTAGCATGCATGTGCAGGGGAATCTTTACCTATGTGAAGTCAGGGATCCTTTTGGTAGATGCATTGACATGGATTTAGTCTTCCCCACAATAATATCATTTTTCAAAGACTACAAGTCAGGTTGTTGAGCTTCCTGATTAGCAAATAGCACTAAATGAAAATAATGAAAGGATGCTAGATTGCTCAAAATTGCCTATTACTCACCATGAAAACTATGTCTGCTTGGCATTTAAAAATCCATGCACAAGGGTACCTAAATTTAACTGTATTAACATGCAGGGTAGGGAGAGATCTGATGTGACCAATTAATCCCCTCCTTTGCGCTTTTATCTTGGCTCATGCCTTGAAAGAACTCTTCCCATAGAGTGACATGCGCTAAGCTAGCTAGACCTGCCCTTCAATATTATTGTTATAACTTTGAATTCTGGGCAAATCCATAAGCAAATACCTTCTCATATAAAGGCATGAATGAAGTTGAAGAACTCATTAGTTGCTTCTCACAGTCAACTGCTCAGGTTGGCTTGAAAGCAGAAAGAGATTCCCTGTCTCCCAGCCAAATCCAGCTTCCAAAATGATCCAAGCTGTCTTGGTTACTATATGCTTAGTGGTTTTTCCATATCAGGGTAAGTTGTTTTCTTTGATTCCCTTTTCAGATTCTTACAGATAAGAGATTATTGCACCCAACAGATTACTAGATTGTTTCTTTTGATTAACCACAATTTGTTTCACTTCAGTTTCTATAGACCCACCAAAAGAACACTCAAAGATTGCATTTGTATGAATTTTCATAGATTGCCTTTTTGTATTTGCTTAAACTTTGTCAATCAGGAAATAGATCTTAAAAAGGAAAAGAACTAAGATCCTCAAAACAAAAGCAGGTTTTCCAATAATGTGAGTAGAAAAGGATTAAAAGACTGAAGAGGACAGAGAGACAGAATTTGTTGGAAGAAAATTCAGGAAGAAACAAAGTTAGTTTTAATTTTCTTCCACTAGGTCAATTAGACATCATGTAATTAAAGTTGCATAATATTGAGCAAACCACAGCTAGTGTTATTGTTGTTATCTTTAGAGAATCTTCAAACTGTACTCAAGTTAATTTATTTAATTTATCTTAAATTATCTTAAAATGTTTCTTCCCTCCATTATGTTTACTCTCTGGAAAACCTAATATGCTTCCTGTGTTCTCCTTCCTTCTGTGGGCTGAGATACCTTTTGCATTCCAGTTAACCAGTGTTTTTCTGCTGTCTCCCAAGCCATTCCCACATATGATTACAAACAATAATATTCAATTGCCTTAAATGGTTGCCCAAACACAATTAAGGGTTAAAAACTGGCTGGAGTAGCCCTGACTTTTTTAAAAAAGTAAGGAAAAATGGGGTTGTCCTTACCAAGTGGGAAGCTTCCAAAATTAGAACAGTAATTGATGGAGAAAACATTATAGAGAAGAAAGGGAGTCAGAAGGGAAAATGCTGCTTTTTCTATGCTCTAAGCAGGAGGGAATTTTAACTTTTCTTTTCGGTAGGGGAAAATTTATATGCACATAAATTTTCTGTGCTGTGTTCCACTAGAAAGAGACTCCATCATACACAATAACTAAATACCAAATTATGTAGTACACATGAAAATGGTAGAATAACATAGCAAAGTGATTCTTCCTTCCTTCCTTCCTTCCTTCCTTCCTTCCTTCCTTCCTTCCTTCCTTCCTTCCTTCCTTCCTTCCTTCCTTCCTTCCTTCCTTCCTTCCTTCCTTCCTTCCTTCCTTCCTTCCAATTAAGGGAGCTCTACAATCCTGGAATCTGGGAAAGTTAAAGATTATGAAGTAGTGTATCCACAAAAAATTCCTTCATCGCCCAAAGGAAGACTTCAAAAGCGTGAGGAAAAGGTAAGGAAAAATACTGCATTTCAACAAGTTATTCATTGATAAATGTAATCCTAGATTTTGCTCAAGATTACCGTGAAGCAAAGTTAGAGTTAAAACTGCACTATTTTCAAATTTTTGCACATTTAGGTTCTTCAAACAAATTTCCACGAAATTCCAACTTTTTATTGTTCATTTTGAAGGTTATTTTGTGTTTTGTAAAGCGAAATTATTGCAAAGTCACATATTTGTCAGAATTCATAGACTATAAAAAGTGACAATGGGAGATAGGTTGTAATTGGGACATATCACCTGTTTCATTTTTAGCTTGGATCTGATTCTGTTTTAAACCTTGGAGATCTTAACACTTTGAATTATATTTGCACAGAGAGATTTCTTGAGAGTGCTGCAAGTAAAGATGTCATATAAGATTGTAAATCTCCAAAAGTCCATTTCATTGTGATTTAAAAGTCTGTCAAATTGTAGAAGTCCAAAAAACTGGTGGTTATCTGGATTTTTGCAGTGCAATCTATATGCCTGCTTGGATTATTTATTTATTAAACAAATTTATATGGTTGCCCAATCCACCCACAATTGAAGAGACTTAGAACATTAATTTCCTAATGTTAATAGGTGACTATAACTAATAAAGTCTTGGGAAATGCCCAGTCAGACAGGGTGGAGAGATCAAACAAGCAGGAAATTAGCAATTGCATTTTTGAGGAATTGCAAAAGATCCAAGACTTATGCCCCACCCCCAGCAATTCCATGAATCTTATTTATCTGTTTCCAAGAGAGGGCAATCAATCTAGGGAGATTCCTGTATTCTAGGCAGAATACGATGGAATAGTTAGTTTGAACTCTACACATGTGAATTTGGTCACTTGTGCCTGAAATAAAGTTACTATTAATAGGTAACTTTAAAAGATTTCTTCTTCCTTTTTATGCTCTTGGATCATCCTTCATAGAAGATGATGAGAAGCAGTGATAACCATGAACCATGAGATATGAAACTATCCTTTCTAGCTTCCTAGAATGCATCACTTTGAAATATAAAAGTTGGGTTTCTAGGTGAACACGGTGTAGTGGTTATAGCTCAAGGTTAGGTTGAGGACTAGATTCAAGTCCATCCTCAGCCATAGCTCACAATGACTTTCAAGTCATTGTCCCAGCCCAACATCATTCACCAAGATGTTTAATTAGAAAAGGAGATCTTGAAGTTATGCAAGCAAGTTTAGTTTAATTTAAGAATTTTTTACAGTGCCTTTCAAGCACCAGATGAAATATTCTAGATCTAATTGGCTATGGGTCTCCATTTGACACAGTTATAGATTAGTGAAGTGAGTACACATTTATTTTTTAAAAAATAAACACTCCACTCTTTGCATTTCAGATCAAATATGAAGATACCATGAATTATGAATTTAAAGTGAATGGAGAGCCAGTGGTCCTTAACCTAGAAAAAAATAAGTATGTTAACATAGAAGTTCCTTTAATTTTTCAAAAACAATGTGAAAAAAGTATATTCTTGGATATAATCCTACATAAATAATAATTGTATTGCTTTGTTTGGCAATTTAAAATTAAATTAAATTTAACATCACCTAAATGTAGTCGATGTAGTCATTGATCGTGTTAATCATGTCTTAGCCCAGAACTGAGAATTTTTATTCCTACTTTCAATGCTACTCTGCTTGACCCTAACATTTCTAGATAAGGTTGAACCACTCATAAACTTCTGTACCTTGAATTACCTAGGTTATTTATGAAATATTACAGGGATTTAGAAATTATTGTTTATACATTCATGCTGCTCCACAGACACCCCATCAATCTGTATGTTTGCTAAGAGCCCTCTGTAGCTGCTCAAGTTTCACCAGAATGTACTCATTGAAGCATGAAAAGCATGAAATGCCATGCCCTATTAAGGCATGACAGAGGCAACCTAAATCTAAAGAAGTTTGATCTAAACAGACCCAGATTTCAACACACCTTATTTTTGTTGTTAAGAATGCTATGACAGTTGTTTCAGGGATGCTCATTTGAACTGTAAATCCAGATATTAATAAAGACAATAATAAACAGATTTTCTACCTGCTTATATCAGTATAATAGTATCCATTGGAACCTGCTTTTGGTCTTTCACTGACTCACTCAGCCAGGCCGTAGCACTTTTATTAACAGATTTGGTTCAGTATGGGGAATAGTAATAGACTAAAATTATTTTTTAGCGGAACAGAATAACATAGTTGGAAAGAGGCTTGGATGTTTTCTAATCCAACCCTGTGCTCAAATAGAAGACCCTATACCATTATGTACAAATGGTTGCCCAGTCTATTCTTTATAAACTCCAGTGGAGTATCCTCAACTTCTAGAAACAAGCAATTCCACTGATTGTGCTCAATGTCAAGAAATTTCTCTTAGTTCTAGATTGGATTTCTCACATGTGAATAAACTGCTAACACTGCTGAAAGAAATGGTGTCATTTTTCATTGCCCTAAAACCAGTAAATGCCACATCATGTTTCAAATTAGTATAGCAGCCACTGCACTATAAACATGGGAAGAGTTGTTTAGAATCTCTGCAGCCCTCTTGCAATTTAATAATAGCTTTAAGATCCTGATATATAGTGGGAGCATTGGAAATAAAGTTCTGGCTTGGATTTTAGAGTGCATTTTTGTATTGACAATCTATATGAACTCCCTAAATATATATTGCCTTTAATATTAAGTATAAGCTACAAAGAAACTGCCCTATGTGTATGTATGTATGTATGCATGTATATGTCACTCTATCTTATACAATTAGAGAAATTAGAAATTCTAGTGCTCCCCTTTTCTACTGCTTAATTATGAAGGCGGTGTAGAACTTCATGGGTAGCATCTGGATGACCATGTTTGGACTTGGAAGCAAAGCGGAGCTGGAGGTGGGAGACTAGCAATGAATACCAAGGCTATGCCTAGACTGGAAACATAGAAGGCAATAGCAAGAGAACAGCATGGATGTGACACCAGGAGTAGAGAATGACTCAATGCTATTGTTTTGAAACAAGAGGGATGTTTCTGAATCAAGATTCAAGGCATCCCTTCCCTTGATTTCTTCCTCAGTAGTACGAATCCCTTTACTATTGAGTAAATGGAGTTACACTACTCTCCTTTGCAGATGTAGCAGCTACACTGGATTGTTGCATAGATCAGAGGAATCAAAGGAGAGGCAATACAAAATGTATTCTCCTGGTCAATCGTACCACCTCTGAGCTTTGATAAAGAGAATTGCACAGCTTCCTTGGTGCAAATCCCTTTGCTAAGATGAATCTAGTATAGGCTTCACTCCTCTTAAGTAGCAGTCCTCATGAGATTGAAATACCTGCTCATTTCTTCTGATACCAAACAATATCCTTAAAATGCCTTCATACAGTAGTTGCAGACTTATTATACAATTATCTCTTTTCCTACTTAATTCCTGGTATAAATAATGCCTTCTTTGCATTCTTTCCAGACGACTTTTTTCAAAAGATTATACCGAGACTTATTATTCCCCTGATGGCAGAAAAATTACAACAAGCCCTCCAGTTCAGGTAATATCCAGAGTATCTTACTTGTAGGAAATAAATTGAGAGGAATATTTGAGCACAATATTCCAAATAGGTATATACCAGACCAGGCTATTCAAACAGGAAGGCTATGTATGCATGAAGTGTCTTATATTTAGCATGTTTTGTGTAAGCGTGTGTGGATTGTTAAAACCTAATCTTATTATTTTTATTATTCAATTACTTATTCAATTACTACGGCAATGTTTCAATCAATCAATTCTTTGCTACTGATTAAAAGCAAACATTTCCGAGAGTGAGCCCCACAAATAGGTTTGTTATGAAAACATCAGGTTGATAGGATGTACTTTGCTTTTTAAACCAGAGTACAGTGATACCTGCAAAATCATTTGTTTGGAACAGCAAAAGTGAGAGGAAATAAATCTATTTGTACAGAACATAGAAATCCATTATATTTTCCTCTCATTAAAAGCAGCCAGAACATTATAATATCACAGCACTAATATGTTTCCTTAGGTCCATGGCCACTTCCTCTCAGAAATTAAAAAAAAAAAAATCTGTCCTCTGTTTCCAAAAACTGTTGACTCATACATACTGTCCCTACTTAATGGGTAACAGAAATCTGCTGATTTTGATATCTACATTGGTCCTGCTTCCAGAAGATGTTAGTGATCAAAATTTAACCACCAGTTGGAGACTTCCAGGTTATATAGGCATTTAACCACCAGTTGGAGACTTCCAGGTTATATTTGGTGTTGTGTATTTATATTTTTGATGTATGTTTCTGAATTTTTTCATTGTGTGGGCTGAAGGAAATAACAATTAATTGATATCATTAGTAAATGTGGGATTTTTTCCTACGTTTGAGAGATTATTCATCAAATCCTGTGGTGCAGTACTAGAGTTGACCTCCAAGAAGACAAGGTTGGTGGAGAGAAAAGATTGTTATTTGAATATTTTTTAAATTTCTTTGTTGATTGTCTGCCCAAAAGTTCTTAGCATTTTGCCATCAATGGGGCTCCATTAAAGGAAGTTTGACTTCCTTTAATGGAGACTTGTGATTATCCTATCCTATGTTCATTTTGAACAATATGTTCATTTTGAACCAAAGCAGGTTCCCCTTCAACTAGTTGCTCTCTTACTCATTTTTTCATTGATGTTGTGGAATACATTGAACTGCACTTCTGCTCATCAAATCACACTGCAAACAAACTTTAACTAGTATAGCTCTCTTGCCTCCATACAGGACCACTGCTATTATCATGGACACATCCAGAATGATACTGACTCAAGTGCAGTCATCAGGGCTTGTGACGGCTTGAAGTAAGATAGTGTTTTATCATTTATTCATTTTATTAAGACTGTGAATATTATTACTGCTGTTGGCAATCAGTTTCTTTCATTCAAGTTTCTTGGGTTTGATCCAGGACATGTTCAGAAAAAAGAAGGACTTTGGTTTAAATCAAGAAGAGCTACTGCCAGACACAGTAGGGAGCTAAATCAGATCTGTTTAGAAGAGATTCAATACTTGTGTCTCCTTTGTGTACAGGAGGTGATGTTACAGGCAGGGAAGATAAGAAAGATTCAGACTGTGCATCTTGCCAGAAAGTGTCCAGGAAGAGGCAAGCAGACTTTTCAGTTCTTCCCAGAAACACTTTCTTGAACCACTGCACACCTTCTCCAACCATCGAGATATCTTATCCGTATAAAGATTCCAAAATTCAGAAGAGCTTTATCTTTAACCATATTCAATGTCCTCCCAACAGGCATTACTGAAGTAAAATATATGTAAAAATCCACTTTGAGCAGACACTGTGTCTATGCAGTAGAGGAATAATTGAAATGATTAAATATAATAGAATAACAAGAGGACAGAATAACAGAGTTGGAAGGGACCTCAAGATCTTCTAGTTCAACCTCCAGCTCAAATAGGAGACCCCGACTTGAGTAGAGGAGATTGGAAAGCCATTCCAGAGAAATGGTTGTCCAATCTTCTCTTGTCATTCATCCAGTGATGAAGACAATTAGACAATTTTCTAAGCAAACTGTCCCCACTGGTTGATTGGTTTCACTATCAGGATTTTTTTAGTTTTTTTTTTAGTTTTAGGTTGTCTCTCTCTTTGATAACTTCTTGTCTTGCCCTCAGATGCTTTGGGGAATAGGTTGCTCCCCTCTTTTTTTGTGACAGTCCCTTAAATATTGCAAAACTGTTATTACCCAGTCCTTCTTTTGTCAGACTAGTTCCTGCCACTATTCATGATATGTTTCAGCCTCCAACTCCATGTTATTCTGCACTGTTTTTCACTCCATTACCCACTTATGCAGATGCTTGCCAAGAATTCTTATTTATATTCTTTATTAAATATCCTGGTCATTCTGACTCTTAAGTTGTTATTATCAAATCAATCTGATTTTATTTCCTTGACCACAGTCAAATATTCTTCTATGGTTTCTACATAGTATTTTCTCTAACATTTTAAAGATAATTTAAAACAATTATATTTTCCTTTTTTATCCTAAAGGTGTGATTTTTGTGCTTTATATGTTGGTTTATGACCAAAATAAGATTGATTGATTGAGTGTACAACAACTTATATATGGGTGAAATACTTTATATCCTATTTCACCCTTATAAGAATAAAGTTTCACACAAAAACGTAATCTTTCAGACAGTGTATTCTTATTTTTCCAGAACTAGAAACTTTCTCTATTTTTTGTAAACCCTAGGAAATATACACCATTAGATTCCATGCCAAGCTATCACCATACAAATATTGTATAGACATTTCATGGTTGTATTGAAAATGCGTATATTTTTCTGATCGTAGCTATATCTTTGAGAAGCAAAGGAAGGAAATAAAATAAAATTTTCAATGAGTTTTAAGGAGGGATTCAAAACCACATGGGGATGTTGACTGGATCATTTAAAAATTGGTTATCCACCGAAGGGTCCTAGGTGGTCTCTGAGCTTAGTGGTTTCCTTGTAGGCATTTCACTATCCAACCAGGTGATATTATCAGTGCATTTCACTCCTCAACTGCAAATAGTATTTCCTACTGGTTATCCATCTCTGATCACCTTTTTCAAAAACTGTCTACAATTATTTTTGCAGTGGGTATTTCAAGAGCAACAGTGAGATGTACATTATTGAACCCTTGAAGCATTCTGACAGCAAAGCACATGCAGTCTTCAAATATGAAAGTCTGGAAAAAGAGGATGAGACCCCCAAAACCTGTGGAGCAATCCATAATCCTGGGGAATCAGATGAGCCTATGAAAAAGACCTCAAAGTTATTCGCTACTCCAGAAAAAGTAAGTCTCTTATTAAACTCTCAAGTACATAACATGGTTAGAGAACATGGATACATTTATTTGTTTCTAAATGGTAAAATAAGAGAAGAATTCTCTAGGACTGCTTAGAAAAAAAATCATAGAAGGGACCCCCCCCCCACAAACTTTTAAAACTCTATTTCAGTCATTCCATACAAGAAAATATGGAAGCTCACTGAACAGAAAATACATATTCCAGATTTATATTGTTCTCTATGGTCACACAAAGTTAATTTGGACATTTGAATCAAAATGGTTTCATCTGAATCCCCAAATCATCTCAACTTTCTGAATTAGTTTAGAAAATTTAATCAAACAATAAAATACCTCCTTTATGCATACATGGGATAGGGGAAGAAACTGGTTTAAAATATTAAATCAAAGTCTTTCAAGATGTCTAAGGTAAAGGTAAAGTTCCCCCTCGCATATCTGTGCTAGTTGTTTCCGGCTTTAGGAGGCAATGCTCATCTCCGTTACTGTCCAAAGACGTCTCCGTGGTCAGGTGGCTGGCATGACTAAATGCTGAAAGCATAGGAAACGCTCTGACCTTCCCGCCAAAGGTGGCCCCTATTTTTCTACTTGCATTTTTATGTGCTTTCGAACGGCTAGGTTGGCAGAAGCTGGGACAAGGAACGGGAACTCACTCCATCACGTGGTGCTAGGGATTCAAACCGCCAAACTGCCAACCTTTCTGATTGACAAGCTTACTGTCTTAGCCACTGAGTTATTGCATCCCTTCAAGAGTTCTAATAAGACTTAATATCATAACCTTGACTCATTTTTCCAATCCAATTTGAATCACCAAATTGGATTGAAGTAATGATTGAATTAAAAGAGACAAATTGAGTCTTGTTACAGATGACCCTCATATTCCCAATGTTTTCCTCCATTGCTGGAGGCAGAAAAATTCAAAGACAAAATAATAATTCCTTCCTTCCTTTTGATGGCAGAGGTTGAAACTGGCTGAAACATACCCGCAAGTTCAAAACCTCAACTTCTTCTGCTAAAATGTGATAGACTTGAACAAGTTGCTATTACAATGCAATAATGATTGTGAAGTCTGCTGCTTGATTTTTGGCTTCAGTCTTCTGGCAATTGGAGATTCTTTATCCTCAGCAAGTTATAGTTTTATATATAGTGTGTTTCGGTGGTCCATTATTTTATAGTGACCTTCGCCCTTTCAATGGTCTAGTCTCAATTTCAGGTTATTGTCACATTATTCAAACTAGGTCTTGTGTATAGCAGAAAGTAGCTGTCAGATAGCAAGAAAAGAATTGGCAATCTAGGGCTCAACACAGGAACTCTCTGACCTTGTATATGGTAGTTCCCTATGCTGAAGAACCACGAATATATGTTTTTCCAGCATATGAGAATAATGGGAAGAAGCAAGTAATAAACACTCATACATCTTCTAGGTGTTAAAGTTTTAACAAGCTCTCTCTATATAAATGTCCTCTTCAAAATGCTGATACCAATATTTCAGAAAGTTCAAGTATTTTGACCAGGGAGTATAACAAGCAATTTTCTGATTATCTGATGACCCATGTGCCTGTTGGCTGCAGGGAGCAACATATCTAAACAGTCTTCTGTTTATTGTTCTGTTTAGGGAAAAGAATACTTGGAGGCTGAAAAATATATTGAACTTTACATAGTTGCAGACAATTTAGTTGTAAGTATCTTGGATATCATTCTATTTTCTTTCTGAGTTGAGCACAAAATTTTGTTTCTGTCTTTTTTTAATATGGCCATTTTTGAAGGCATCACCAAACATAACATTCTAACTGGATTGTATCTTAAAATGTGCTTTAAAATATACTGTGATTTTTTTGGTTATTGGTCTCAACCAATATTTACAAAGGGAAAAGAAATTAGAAATTTAACTATATTCTAATTTGCACATTAATTCTTCCCAAACTCCACCTAAATTTTAATTATGCATTATCCAGAAATGCAAAGATCAGGAAGTTGAATACCAAGAACATAAATTAAATTTTGAAATAGAAAAAGGAGCAAAAGAGACTTATATATCTCTTCTACTTGAGCAATCTAGCATTCTAAAATCCAGAACAAAATTCATGAGGAATTAATCTGTGGATGGGCAAATCTGGATGCTTTGCTTTCCCTTTTTTTTTCTTATTTATTTCAAAATAAATCTTCAAAATAATTCTAATTGTGTTGAGATAATATTATACAATGTTATTGTTCATACTATCACTAAATTAAATCTGTTTCTCCACTACCACTAGCTCGAATAGAAGTGATCCTTTGGGTAAATAAGAGTCACATTTGACTTAGATAACCAATTTGCAGCAATGCAGCATTTTCGGGAAAATAACTATTTAGGTATCTCTGAATATATGCACATTTTGGGAGCAAAATAAAACTATGTTCATGACCACAAAACGAGCCCATGGAGTCTTAGATACCAGTTTGAGCTTCCTCTTTTAGTATTATTGCAAAAGGGGACATCTTAGTCAAACTCTTTTCAGGGAAATTGGTCTCAGGCTGATGTCATTTAAATTCAGGTTCTTCCTCCCCAGCAAGGTGACTAGTGATATTCTCTTTCCATATAAAGTTATTTTTTTTCAAAAATGTAAGCTCCTTGTTCTGCTATAAAACAACATTCCCTGTGACAATATAAAATGAAAACGTGTGAATTCCATGATTTTCTATCAATACACAGAATTTTCAAATATTGAAAATACTCCTTTATAATGTTAATTCGTGTTATGAATTCACCTTAAGGATGTTCCTTCTTATGAATGCTGCTTAATTAATGCTACGATTTCAAAACAGTTTCACATTTTTTTCTTTGCACTAGTTGGACAATATTAACTGAAAAGATAACTTACAAAAGCATTGTTTTGTTTCCTTGGGAAATAAGACATGGGAATGACTTTGAGAGACTCAAGGACTCTAGGTCAGATAAGAGGCAGCTGAGCCCATAGGAGGAAGTGGGGGAGGGGCATGGAAAATATACAAGTCCTACTTTCTAGGACTGTAGAGTTTGGGGAGGGGGGAAAGACAGAGAGGCGTCCTTTAACCTTTCAGGATTCTGTTAATATCATGTTTGGCTATGTCTGACTATGGATGTGGGGCACATCTCTTTTGCTGAGAGATCAAGTGTTGTCTGAAGACAATTTCCATGGACGTGTGGCCAAAATGGCTATATGCCAAATGCACACAGAATGCTGTTATCTTCCCACCCAAATGGTACCTATTAATCATATTTGCATGCTTAAGAACTGCTAGGTGGGCAGGACCTGAGCAAGAAGCTAAACCCATTGCTCAGCAGTTGGTTCTAAAATCTGGGTCTGTCATCTCTCCAGCTCTGTGTCTTTGACTGCTGAGCCAAAACACACACCCCCCTCTGTTAATGTAAAGTTACAATAACTACTCAGAGTTGGCACTGCTGCGTGTGCTTCTTGTCAAGACTGTTTTGCAAGATTGACACCCAGAAACCCCACCTGAATTTATTTTATCCCAGGTTTTGTGGGTTTCTTTGAAACATTCCTCAACTATTTGTTTATTCAAGTTATCAACATATGAAGAATAAGATGTAGTGAAAGATTACATTTCTCTAAACATAGAAATAGAGCATCCAATTTAGGAAAGCATTTCAGTAGGCTGACAAATTTTTTCTCTAACCAGGAGGAGGCCTCTTGTGTGGTGCTGAAAAATTAATGTTAATGTTAACAGAACAAATATAGGTTAAAAATTAGCAGAAAAGAATTCATTAGACTGCTTTATATAGAATTATTATTTTTGTCCAAATCAGCAAATACAATGATTTTTAAGTTTCTTCCTGCTCAGCACTGTTCTTTTTCTCTCTCCTTCAATACCCCCCCCACACCCTAAAATTATGGTCACTTCTTAACTTTTTTGTCTTTTCTGTAGTACAGGAAGTACAGCAGCAACATCACTGATGTAAGGAAGAGAATATTTGAAATTCTCAACTATGTAAATTTGGTAAGAAGACATGGCAAAAGTAACTTCACTTTTTGAATTTAAACTACTCCCTGCTCCAACTCAGATTTTCACTGTGTTAATGGAACAAAATTAATCTGATAAGGAGACTTAGGAAATAGACTTCTACAAGAATTTAACTTTTCCAGATCTGAATGCAACAAAGCAGACTCATTTGGCCCAGAAAACAGTTCAGTAACTAGGTTATTCCAGAAAACAATTTAATTCAGTAACTAGATTAATAAGCCTCTTATGTGAATATAACCACTGTGATGGAAGGATGAAAGTCCAAAAGTGTTGCAAGAATCCAATCAGTGTATTCTCTAGCTGGATTCTTCCTGGGCTATGATTAATCTGAACTGGAAAGTTAGAAAGAAAAAGAGAGAATAAGTCTATTACAAATTCAATTGATTATGAACATGATCCCTGAGAAGAAAGCAGGAGAGAGGAACCCAGATGAAGTTTGACTGTGACTCTTAGCAGAAGAAATTGTATTGTATTACTCATATTGTATTGCTTCTGCATGTTAGCTTTGTTGACTATCTTCTATTTTAATGATCAGTTAGAATCAGCAACAACAGGAACATCAGTGGGTGAAATCTCCCCTTTAATCCTCCTCCCCTTCTGTTCTTGATTAAAGAGCAACATCCCCTGGTTCTTCTTTATCATTTTATTTATTTCTTCTGCTTAATAAATTATTAAAGGTAAAGGTTCCCCTCACACATACGTGCTAGTCATTTCCAGCTCTAGGGGGTGGTGCTCACCTCCATTTCAGAGCTGAAAAGCCAGCGCTGTCTCTGTGGTCATGTGGCCGGCATGACAAAATGCTGAAGGCGCACGGAATGCTATTAACTTCCCACCAAAGGGGTCCCTATTTTTCTACTTGCATTTTTACATGCTTTCAAACTGCTAGGTTGTCAGAAGCTGGGACAAATAACGGGAGCTCACTCAGTTATGCGGCGCTAGGGATTCGAACCACCGAACGGCCGACCTTTCTGATTGACAAGCTCAGCGTCTTAGCCATTGAGCTACCGCATCCCTTATAAATACACTAAATTGAGGTACACTAATAATTTAAATTCAAATGTGGCGTTTTCTGTGCTGTCTGACCTTGGTGGTCTCCTTGCAGACATTGCATTACCTGAAATGAATAGTAAGTAAATCAACTAACTCAGAGAGCACTAAGAACTTCATAGCTCAACTATGCGCTACAGAGGTTCTCTTCAATTGATTCCCAATCAATTTCAGTTCGCCTGTCTTTAGAAGCCAATGTCAGTTGTCTTTTAGTCTTGAAATGTTTCTCAATGTTTATTTGAGTTTCTGACTGATGCCTTGTCCACTCCACAGTATTACAAAGTTTTCAACGTTCATGTAATATTGATTGGCTTGGAAGTTTGGTCTGATGAAGATAAGATTCTGATCAATGGATCATCAGATCCCACTCTGAAATCTTTTGCAAAATGGAGACATTCAGATCTATTGAAGCGCAAAAGGAATGATAATGCTCAGTTACTCACGTATGTCTGCTTGCGGGGAGAGGGGCTGGGGCTGGCCAGGAGTGGAAGATTATGAGAATGTTGATGTTCCACTCTGTGGTTTTCACTCTGTGTTGTATGTTATAAACCAGGGGTCTCCAACCTTGGCTCCTGGAAGCCTGGCGGACTTCAACTCCCAGAGTTCCACAGCCAGCAAAGCTGGCTGTGGAATTCTGGGAGTTGAAGTCCGCCAGGCTTCCAGGGGCCAAGGTTGGAGACCCCTGTATAAACTATGTGTAAACTTTGTTTCTGGGTCAAAGCAAACCCTTTTTTTCTTAGCTTAGAACTAGTTTTGAGAAAACATTTGAATGATGCTCATTTCATTTCACCTGCCTTGGAAATTGAAACTCAGTGGTTATGCCCTTCTATCAATTAAACATCCTCTTTTGGTGACAACTTTAAAGTTGGTCTGGATGTTAGAAGATGTAGGGAACTGCAGAGGCTTCTGATTGGACATTTCTGCTTTGGTTTTTTGGCAAATTTGGAATGATGTCCTCAGAACAAAGCAGGTTCTAACAGTTTCCCATGTTTAATAATGTGTAAAAATGAAGAATATCAAGTCAATTGATGTCCAAAAAGAATTATGCATGTAATTTATAAGATTTTTTCAAATAAATTGGTAGACATATCCACTTATTTACTTAGAAGTGCAAAAATCAGTGGAACAGATATCAGAGTTCCTTTTACTCTATATCTCATGATAACTTTGGCCGCACTCACATAAGTATTTTAATCTGATTGGTTTCCATTCAGCACCAGCTAAATGAATGTTTCCATTATACCACAGATAAACCAAGAATAAAGAAAAATAATAAAATATCTATTCTTGGACAACACCTGTGCTTAGCAGGTTATGTGAATCCATATCACAGATCTTAATGTGACTTGTTTATAGAGGCAGTGTGAGCTCAGTCTATATGTCATATAATTTATGAATGTGAAATTGGCAAGTTAATTGGCTCAAATCTATAACATGTTGGACAAATAACAATTGTGAGCAATCCTACAAGCTCCATACAAAAAAAAATGCATGAAATATATTAGGGCTAGATGGAGGGCAGATTAAAGTGAAGGAGAGACTGTGAAAAATATAGAAAATCCATTTCTCTCCCCCCCGCCCCCAGCTATTGATTTGACTTGTCACTCAACCAGCATTTCCAATCTCAACTAGTCTTCAATAACACCCAATGCTAAATTGATAGAAGAAATTTAATTATTTTTAAAAAACTAGAATCTGGGCTTTTTGAAACACAGAGAATGTAAATTAATTTAATGCGCTGGGTTCACATAACATGCTAATCACTGTGTAGTGAAAATGCATCCTGAGGACAAGGCTAGGGATTTGCAAAAGGTAGAGGGTGTGATGGATGCCCCAATGCTATAGACTGTGCTTCCATCTTCTATAAATTGTATCTCCCCCCCCCCCCACCTGCTTTCTTATAGGGGTATTCACTTCGAAGAGGGAATCTTAGGAGTAGCTTTCGTAGGCGGCATGTGCGACAATTTCACATCTGTAGGAGTTATTCAGGTGGGTAAAAAGGATAAGCGATACATGTTTGTAGTTGGTGAAAACTTATTTCACCCTTTATTACAAATAAAGTTTACTACAAACTTTATTACAAATAAAGACTCTTCTCATTTTTGATCCACATCATTTTCATCCATATTTATTTATGTATTTGACATCTCTTTGTCTTTCCTCAATTGATGGTGTTTTGTCACAATGCATTATGTTAGGGATCTCCAACCTTGGCAACTTTAAGCCTGGCATACTTCAATTTCTAGAATTCTGGGAGTTGAAGTCCTCCAGTCTTAAAGTTACCAAGGTGGGAGACCCCTGTTCTATAGGCATATTTTTTTAAAAAAACGCTTTGCTGGCTGGGGAATTCTAGGAGTTGAAGTCCTCCAGGCTTAAAGTTGCCAAGGTTGGAGGCCCCTGCACTATGGAAATGTCATAGAACAAGATTTTTGTATACTTTGACTTACATATCAGAAGATGAAAATATATTTGGATTGGGAGAAGTCAAAGAAAAACTGCCATAATTGGCAAATGAAGAGGTCAAATGATGGTGCAATACTTGCAAACAAGGCTTCTGAACAATATTCTTAGTAACCTTGATGACAGACATGAATTGTCCTTCTTTCATTCTGAGAAATTTAGGGTCGAGATTTATATGGCTGAATTAATACACAGCGAGAAAATTAGACAATACTAAATCTGCTTTTAAAAGAAACTTTCAATATTTGAAGAGCCTGTAAGAAAGTCATTTTTATTCAGAAGGACCAACTCACTCGTAAATCTATGGAGCATTTCAGCCTTCAATATTCTGAAAATGCTAGTATCAGCTTTGGAAGCCATATTAGCACCCGAAAGTTCCACGCTGCCACATTCTTCAGCTTGGGAAGTTGGGAGGAGGGTTTCATATGGTTGGGAAGTTGGGAGGGGGGAGTGTATATGGTTAGACATAACAGCATTCTTCTTTGAAGTCAAGGTCATGTTCTTCCTGCACCTGGTGGAGGAGTGGTTGAAGGGATGTCTCAAGTTGGAATGGATGGTGATTGGGGCATGTGATGGAACGATGGATGCAGGGGGTGGGTTTGTAATTTTTTACTTATTGGAGGAAAACCTGGAACTTTCAGATTCGGGTTTTCCCAGATGTGCCAGTATGACAACTGTAATAAAATTGAACTTTGAGAAAATGCCTGGGTTGGAGTTTTGCTGTTGGAGTTTGTTTTTCTGGAACCCTGACAGCTAGCAAAATCCACTAAGTAGTTTTTGGACTGCAAGTTTAGTAACTAAACTAAATAAATGCAGACAGACAGATGGATGCAGTTTTTCAGGGCTTTAAAGTTTTCTTCTGGATGCAAGTATTTGTGCATGTTCTGAAGTCATGGTCTACATGCACCCAGAAGAGCTGAAAGAATGGTATCAGTAGTCTTAGTGACTATTCAAACTGCCATGGACCTCCCAAAAGCTACTTGTGCCACGATTTTGAAGTTCTGAGATCCTGTGACTGCATTTTGAGCCCTTGACCATCAGCCTGCAATTAAGGCCATTTCCAGTGCCCTGAAATCATATAATTGTAATTTATGAGTTTTGCCAGAAATTGGCATTTTGTTCTGGTTTTGTGCAGAAAGAAACCCAAAGCAAACAATGGATTCATTTAACAACCACAGTATTGTATGGTTGACTGTGACATTTATTTTAAGACCACTGTGTTTGCTTAATAAACACTATAAAAAGGTGGTAAAATTGGGTCAGTCTTATGATGACCCATTGTACAACCATCCTAACTTATGACCATAATTACCAGCCTCAGTTATGGTCATAAACTGAGGACTACTTGCATAATCTTTTTGTTTCAGGCTTAGATAAACAATATACGTTCTTAGCATGTTTCCATGTTAAAACCCGTGGATAATGAGAAAACTTGTTGCTGATAAAACAATAGCACAGTTTAGAGAAAGAATCTGACCCCTTCAACTTCCTTTGAGGCTAATGTTTTATTTATATTTCCTTTTTTTAACTCAGAAAAGATAATAGGTAGACACTTTATTGCCTCATTATTCCAATGAAATAATTGTGGAGGAAATCTCCATCTCTAAGCTATAAAAGAACCCATCAAACTTTGAAAAAAATAACTGCTTTCTGCAAGAAGCCTATTCTCAGCCCTGTAAATTATATCTTTTTCTAACTTTTTTATTATTAGAAAGTCCCTGAGCAAAGATTTCAAATAATTGGGGTCCCTTCTGGTTTCTTGGTGGATTAACTGTAGACAAAAATGTTCTCTCTCTCTTTTCTTTTCCAGGATAACAGCATCCAGGCAGTTTTAGTTGCAGCTGTAATGACCCACGAGTTGGGTCATAATCTTGATATGAAACATGATACAGATTCCTGTACTTGCAACAAAGAGCCATGCGTTATGAAACCCTCAATAAAGTAAGGATTCGGGGCCGGGGGGGGGCACTTTTAATGCCTTTCAAATCAAGTAAATGATTGCAATTAATCATTAAATTAAGTATCCTGAGAACTTAAAAAATGAAATGGTCAGAATTACAGAACAGTGGGGTCTGGTCAAATGTGTGTGAATTTATGGTGTGTGATTACAATGTGTTGTATTTAAAAAGGTAGAATATCTCTCAACAGTTGAATTGCCATCATTCAGTAGCTTCCTCCAAAACACAATAGTTTAAAAAATGGCATAGGAAACATAACCCAAATTTTAATAACTGTGATGGAAGTTGTTATCATGCTTATTTTTTTAAAGAAACAAAAGAGAGACGGGAAGGAGAAGGAGAAGGAAAGAAAGGAGGAGGAGAAGAGGGAGGAAGGAGGATGGAGGGAAGAAGAAGCAAGGGGGAGAGGAGGGAAGGGGAAGGAGAGGAAGAAGGAAAACAGGGAAAGGAAGGGATGGGATCCTCTCATAAATGGTTTGTTCCTGTAACCTTTTGTGTAAGATTTTTCCATAGTCTCAGGGCACATGCTACCTGTTGACAATTTTCTGCCTTCTTCTGCCAAAGCCCAAGAAATTCATTGTCTCATATTTTATTCACTGGCAATGAGATAGGAAGTATTGAGAATGTTATCACACCTCTTCTGCATTTTTTAATACTTCAGAACCACTACTTGATATTTGATACAGATGCCCTGGTTTAGGGAACAATTTGGCTTAATAAAACCCACCTAATGGGTCCGGTGCATCTTTGCCCTTAACCATGTTGTCTATTTAATGGCCAAAAGCAGTTGGTCTTTGGGTTCTTGCTTTTACCCTCTAACTTGAGGGCCAATGATTATATTCGTAATTATTTGTAATAACATTGGGAAAGTGGATTTATCATAGTGTATTTGTATCTCTTTCAGTGTAATCTTTCAGAACCCAGTGGCAAGTTGCTGATAATAGAAAAGAAGTCCAATAAGTATCTTAACTCTCCTTTGGCCTTAAAATATTTATTATTAAAAGTGCAACAACTCCAAAAAAAAATCCCTTTAATTACATTGTTGCCATCTCTCCTTCATCCCATCAGCAATGACATTGTATGACTACCAGGCTCCCCTTCTACAGAGAGACTAAAAATGAAAATGAAAGGTAGTCCACGCAAACTAGCTTAAGCAACTAATATCATGTGAACTTCTCATTACAAATTAATTTTGTTAAAAAAGGAAATAAAGTTAGTGGAAATAAAACTGAGGGAGAATAATCTGGAAGTAAGACCAGGGGGTATATATAGTTCTCTTAATTACTTTTTTAGCTTTATAAAAAATTCAAATGTTTGTTCTTTCCATTTTTTATGTTATTGCCATGAATTCTGTTCCTGGTCCAAATATGAATGAGATCATAATCGTATATTGGTTCATCTTTACAGTTTTAACCCTCCTTGGGAGTTCAGCTCTTGCAGTTCACGGGATTATCAGAATTATATCATGACTGAAACTGCACAATGCATTCTCAATAACCCCTTGACCACAAATATTGTTCCAATTGTAATTTGTGGAAATGGTTTTGTGGAAGAGGGAGAAGAATGTGACTGTGGCCTTCCAGAGGTAATTTTTATTTTAATCAACAAGGGTGATTCCATGAACTATATCAGAAATGAGAATCCTTGCAAAATCATCTTTCTTAGTGGTTTGAGCTATCCAAGAGATTGGCTTCTTAGTGATATAGGTTTGTGTCCTTTATGTACATGCATTTATGCATTGGTTTCTTGGATTTGAAAAATCAGTTTTAGAGGAATAGAGAACTGATATCTCACTTACATTTTGGGAAGACTGTGTTTTTTTAAATGGGTTTTTTACAACACCAAGAATATCCTTCCCCTATATTGTTGACATTCCCATATTACGAATGAAGGCAAATATATGTGTCCTAGGATAATGTTGCAGGAGACAATCTGAGTTCGTCATCAGGACCAGAGACTTTGTCTTCCAAGCTTTCAGACTTATGCTGGAGCCCAGAACTTATCTCTCTCACCAGAATATCTGCCATCTGTCAGGGTTCCAGTGATTGCTCTAATTAAATCATGAACCTCGAGCCAAGCTTCCAAAGAATCCAAAAGATTTATTAGGAGCAACATGTCAGCATTAACCTAAATGAAGCCAACCCTGGCATACGTAATTTACAGTCATCTGTGACCCTGTTCCCCCCATCCCCCCTGGGTGTGTCATAAATCAGATTCTCCAATGAAGCACATTCATGGGCTGGGTGTCATCAATCACGTTCTCCAATGAAGGATTTTCATGGTCAGAAGATCCAGTAGCCCAGTTACAATCTTTGTAAGATAAGTGTGGAATGTACTTTTTGTTTTAAACTGCTGTACTGTTCCTTCAGATCCACCCCCACCCCCCCGTCCATTTATGGCAACTCAAAAACTGGCATAGGAATGTTTTATGAGTTGACAACATCATTGGTCCTGGTGACCGAACCAGATTGGATCTTGCAACTTGGCCACATTACCTATCTCACTGTTTCCTTGAGCAACTTTCTCTTATGATCTTCAACTTCTGTTCTGCTTTCTAACAGTAATTTTTCAACATGAACAGTGATTTAGCAAAGTATTCTCTTGAGATTGTGAAATAGAGTCAATACACATAATGATCCTTGAGAATGTGATTGAGAGATACAAGGAGAAGGAACGGGCTACTTAATTGTCAGATAAAAGGTAGCAAGTTCAGCCTGAAGAAGCAATGGGGTATGATGAACATCTCAAGAGAAATGCCCATCTTTCCATAAAGATAAGGGGAGAAATGTCCTTTCGGGAATGAAATATTATCATAACCTTAGAATAAGGGTAGTGTTAAATATTCATGTTTGGTGCTTCTTCTCTGGCCTACCTCAAAGGCTGGCATCCTGAGTAGAAAATCACTCAGGATAAGCAAGAGTTTTGGGCTGCAGGTTAAGTGAGCTTCACAATTAGGAGATGTGGATATTTTTTTTTGTTTCTTTCTTTTCACATAGGAAATATGTGATAAATCTGTTTCATGCAGAAATGCCCCCATTCTTTTACAATCACATGGAATACAGAATAACAGAGTTGGAAGGGATCTTGCAGGTCTTACAGTCCAACACTCTGCTTGAGCTGAGAAGATCATAGCATTTAAGAAAATTGGTCCTCCAGTTTCTTCTTGAAAGCCTCCAGTGATGGGACATCCATCACTGATGGATCCAGTGATGCAGTGATAAATCAGTGATGGATCATTGATGGAGGGGGCATGGATGGGGCACAGTGGTAGGCAACCAACAAACACACAGGCTGCTATTAGTCACTTCCATCTTCCAACATGAGCTCATAAGAGGAAACACATGACAGAAATATCCTTTTCCTTGGCAGTTTCCCTCTTCAAAAAAGACCAGGTAAAAGAGACCAGGAAGGAAAGCCTAGGATGTCATTTGATATTTTTTGGTTTTCAGATATGTAAAAATGAGTGCTGTGAAGCTGCAACTTGTAAACTGAAACCGGAGGCAGAGTGTGCAAGTGGAGCATGTTGTGAGAAATGCCAGGTAAGGCTTGCTTATTTTTAACATTAGGAGATATTTTACCCTGCTCCTCCCTAATAATATGAAATTGTTACATCTTTTGGTTGCTTACTGTGATCAAAAACATGTTAACCCTGTTCCCATCCCTTCTTCCAGTTTATTTCACCTTATGAAGATAGGGAAGACAGTTCAACAAAATTTCAGCATTGTTTCAGTTTAAAATGCATTCCATTGGCATGTTAAGTCACGTCTGTAAAAATAATATATATCCTTCTTTGACTGAGTTTGCATGGGACCCCAATTTTAATAAGGCTGGGCAATTTTGGGATTGGTGCCCTAACTCACCTTCCTAATATTCTAGAAGGTTCTAAGAGGTCTCTGATAATGTGTGACATTTTTTCTCCCTGCTATGATTTTTAAACAGGGATGTGTGGCTCTGTGGCTAAGACGCGGAGCTTGTCAATCAAAAGGTTTGCAGTTCAGCGGTTTGAATCCCTACCGCCACATAATGGAGTGAGCCCCCCATTCCTTGTCCCGGCTTCTGCCAACTTAGCAGTTTGAAAGCACATAAAAAAATGCAAGTACAAAAATAGGGACCACCTTTGAAAGTGGGAAGGTAACAGCGTTCCGTGCGCCTTTGGCGTTTAGTCATGCCAGCCACATGACTACAGAAACATCTTTGGACAGTGCTATTTCTTTGGCTTTGTAAAGGAGATGAGCACCCCCCCCCCCAGAGCTGGAAACAACTAGCACATATGTGCGGGGGGAACCTTTACCTTTATGACTTTTAAGGTGGGGATGGGTTTAGGAGATTTCTAGAAGTCAAATTGGTTTCTTTTGCACCATTAGGTTCCCTACCTGCTCTTCAAAGCCCTAAATATTTTAGTTGCACATTTTGGAGGTACTGGAGGATCATGAAGTGAGAGGTGCAAGTTTCTCAGTCCTTCTATATATGATCCCAGTTGACTGTATTATAAACTTTTTGAGCAGAGGGGGGCCCAAGGCCTTTTGTTATTTCTATACTTCCATCACAAGGCAAGACTCACAGGAACAGAAAAGACCCATGTTTTTTCAGCACATGAGAGAAAATTACAAAATGCCTTTTTCCAATATAAAGAAATAAACATATAAGAGGTTTTGCTGCTTTTTCATAAGGGCCAAATTGATTTTCATGGACATCCACGGTCAGCAAACTTGTAGCACTTGTGTTTCAGGAATTGAGCTTCTCATGGCAATCATTTTCTCATAGCAAATAAGACAGGCTGGGATTTCTAGGCACTGTACACAATGTTTTAATTCCTGGAGCCCATTTGTATCATGGCAGGGATGCATTGCTTGGTAAACCTCAAGACAGATGAAAAGAAGGCTTTGAAATGTATTGTGAATCATGGTTTGACACTTTGCTCTCTGCTGCTAAAGAGTGATGGTTGGCAGCATTCTTCATTCTCACCCACAGCTTAGGAGAGCTGGAGAACTATGCCGGGCAGCAAAGGATGACTGTGACTTTGATGAACTCTGCACTGGCCAATCTGCCGAGTGTCCCGTGAATCTCTTCCATATGGATGGACAACCATGCCAAAACAACCAAGGTTACTGCTTCAGGGGGACATGTCCCACCTTAACAAAGCAATGCATTGCTCTCTGGGGGCCAGGTAAGTCAACCTTAGGATTTCAGAATAGTACTGATATAAAAGACAGTTGTTGCAATTGATCAAAGATATTTTTCCTTGGTATTCATGGTAAATCATTATCTCATTATGATGGCATATTTTTTTCAAGATGAAGTTCTTTCTTTGGAAGCTTCATAGCTCAGTTCTCCAGATCAATCCATCTTTTGGTTGAAAGCTCCAAACTTCCCAAGAGAACATGACCAATGGTAAAAGATGATAGCAGTTGTAGATCAGAAATCTGGAAAGACAGACCGAAGGGGAAGAATGCTTTGTGGGTTGTGGATACATTCCCAAAGTGAACAAAGATATGAGACAATATATGTGTGAACACTTCGGTATTTGTCTTGGTTTCTCACTCCCCTCTTACAGATGCAGAAGTGGCTCCATATGGTTGTTTTATTTATAACCAGCAAGGGAATGATTATGGCTACTGTAAAAAAGAAAACGGTACAAACATTCCATGTGAACCAAAGTAAGCACTCTAAATTATTTCCTGCTATGATGATGATCTTATTTAAGGATAATATAAAAATGTTTTCAGGTCCATATCTGTGGGAACCTGATTCTAATTCCCGCTAAAACAACAGAAGTGTGAACCAATTTCTGAATAGCTAATTTTCCTTTGTTTTCCATCTTGGGTTACAAGAGGAATATTCCCCTTTATACCTCATTTGGGTTAAAAGTGGGGTATAAAAGGAGTTCCATGAGGACAGAAGTGCCTTTTAAGAGACCGTATAAGAAAGTACAGGTAGTCCTTGAGTTACAATTGTTGTTTAATGACTTCAAAGAAACATCAACACTAAAATAAGTATCTCACAACTTGTCCTTGCACTTACACTGTTGACAGCATCCCTATAGTCATGTGAACAAAATACAGATGCTTGTCAATCAACATGTATTTATGAGGGCTGCAGTTCTCTTCCAACTTCCAACAAGAGAAGCCAAGCGGGAAGTCAGATTTGCTTAAGAACGATGTGATTCCCTTAATAGTTGCAAAAACATCATAACACCAGCTGCAAGACGTTGAACAATAGACTTGTTTAGCAATGCAAATTCTAGATCCTTTGATAGCAATAAACTCATATTGGTGTGGCAAGATGTTGAGACAGGAGCCAAAGCAGAGAAGGCCCTCCTCCTGGATGCGGGCCAGCTGGAATAATGGGGCTGACAGGACCTGCAGCATGCCTCTGCCAGCACGAGTGGGATGGGCCAATCCCAGTGGGATGAGATCAAGTAACTTGGTTCCATGTGCCATGATGAAGGAAGGGCCTTAGAGGTGATCACTGACACTTTCAATTGCTCCCAGAAGCAGATCGGCAACCAACAGAGCTCGCAGAGCAGTGGAGCAGTGGTATTATAGGGGCCATTTTGATCTAGGAAAGGCCGCATCTGGTGCATCTCCTAGCCAAGACTGTCTCCTGCTCCAGGAGAATCCCCAAGTTTCAGACTGAATCTGCTTGAGGCAGAGCAACCCCATCCAGAGGGAAAGATGAAAAGTCCTGGATCCTGGAGCCCCATGTACCCAAAGCCATTTGGTCTTGTCAGGGTTCACTTGAAACAATGCTTCTGGGTGGCATTCTGAGGACACAATAAGAGCAGGGAAATACTGCTATCTCATCACTCTTATTGCCATGAGGTAGGCCTCAACAATGGCTCTAAGTCATGTCTCGTCAGAGTCATCCCTTCTCTTCCTCCAGAGGCTCTCTAGGCAGAACCCATAGCTCCTCCATGAACTACAGGGAGGGGTCAGGAACAATGGGAGGTAGCATATGAGAGCCACAAGAATATGAATTGCACTTAGCCATAAACCATAACTTAGAAACCACAATAGCGAGATTTGCACCACAAATTGAACCCATTCCAAACAATTAGTTGCAGTACCTTTTCATGATGTGTGCAAATTCACTCTGCCTTTAAGTCTTACACAAGCCCACAGAATCCTGTGCCATTTTTTTTCTACTAAAAAAAGGGCAGTCCTTATTTTATATATCCCTATTTCAATCTTAATGGACTAATATGGAAATGGAGTAATAATCATTTTTCAAAACAATTTCCCTTTCTAACATTCAGTGCAATTCCCCCGATCTTTAGATTTCAACCCACCTCATCCCCCATCATTCACTAAGTCACAGATTATCAGAAATTTAAGCTAGAGATCTGGAAAAATCAACCCGCTTAAGTCTGCCTTAGGAGTTTTCCATGTGGATAATAGATATGTTACTACTCTGATGATAAGAATCCTGACTCAAACTATCTTCACCTTCATAAACAGGGAAACCATGTGAGCTCGTTGGAATTGTGTTTCTCTACTTTTACTCCAAACCCTGAAACACCTTGTGAAATTTTTCATTTAACTGTTAAATGCAACCCAGTTCATTTTGAGGCTGAGCAAGCTTTGGATTCTCCATCTCTGTTTTCAAATTTTAACTTAAATATTTTCAAATGAGCAAAGAAAGAGACATCTTATTAATCCACTCTGTATCAGGATTCCAGTGATTGCCTTAATTAAATCATGAGCCTCGAGCCAAGCTTCAAAAGAATCCAGAAGATTAGGAGCAACATATCCGGCATAGCCTGTATGAAGCCAACTCTGGCATATGTAATTTACAGACACCTGTGACCCTGTTTCCCCCCTCCTTCCTGGGTGTATCATAAATCAGATTTTCCAATGAAGCACATTCATGTCATCAATCACATTCTCCATTGAAGGATTTTCATGGACAGAAGTTTTGGTAGCTTAGTTACAATCTTTGTAAGGTAAGTGTGGAATGTACTTCTGGTTTTAAGATGCCCTGCTCCTTCAGATTCCTCCCCCCCCACACACACACACTTGTTTATGGCAACTCTGAAACAGGCATAGGAATGCTTTACAAGTTGACATTTTGTTCATTAGACGGAATTGACTGTTTCTTTTTCAGGGATGTTAAATGTGGCAGGCTATACTGCATAGATGATTCAACTGAAGAAAAATCATGCAAATTTTACTTTTCAAACGAAAATGCCAATTTCGGAATGGTTGAACCTGGAACAAAGTGTGGAGAAGGAATGGTGAGTAAGAGATTAGCTCTTATCTGTCTGCTGGAAGATCTGATTCCAAGAGGTGATCACTGAAATAATTTTGCAACGGATCTTGCTAAAAGCTAGCTTAGATTCCCTTTTTTGGTTATATTTTTATTTTATTTTTTTAAAGAGTTAAAATGTAAAATTCCAAAAATTGTTTAAAAAACCCAAACAAATGAAGAAAAAACAGGAAACAAGATATTAAAAAAGTAAAAACAACAACAACAACACCCCTAACACATAAACACATATTATCCTTCCTAGTTGAATACTGATTAATACATTACTGCAATATTAGTTTCCCACCTCTTGAGAAACACGAATTTTTTGAACTACTAAAACTATTTTCAAATTATTAACTTGTCATCTATATACTATATTAATGACAAAATAATTAACAAGAATGATGATAAAAAAAAAAGCAAAATTAAAATTAACTCTCTGTTAACAAACTGTTATTCTGATTAATGTGCAGAAAATTTACCAGAGCATCTAATCTTTCCCATATTGGCCCAAGTATTAACAGTGATTCATCCTTGATCAAATATTCACATTTTTTTCTTAATACCATCTTAACAATCGATGTCAGGTTAAATATAATAAATGCAATGTCCAAAGTTAGTCTATTTTCCCAAAAAAGTACAGATGAAAGTGTTTTCCAGTTACGTATGATAAATTCATTCCCAACTGACCTACAATCCTCTTAAAGGTAAAGGTAAAAGTTCACCTCGCACATAAGTGCCAGTCATTTCCGGCTCTAGGGGAGCCGTGCTCATCTCCATTACAAAGCCGAAGAGCCAGCGCTGTCCAAAAACGTCTCTGTGGTCATGTGGCTGGCATGACGTCAAAAGTGCATGGAAGGCTGTTACCTTCTCACCAAAGTGGCCCCTATTTTTCTACTTGCATTTTTACATGGTTTCAAACTGCTAGTTTGGCAGAAGCTGGGATAAGTAACGGGAGCTCACTCCATTACGTGGCGCTAGGGATTCGAACTGCCAAACTTTCTGATTGACAAGCTCAGTGTCTTAGCCACTGAGCCACCACATCCCTTCTCAATCCCCAATCCTTTTAGGAAAAACCAATTTATCGCTTGGTCAGATTCCTGCTATTGTAAAAAAAAAAATGCAGAGTTCAACTTCAGAGACCCATGTACAATTAAACTCAGTTCTATATCTGTACACTCTATATTTCTTTCTAACAATTCTGCTGCTTTCAAACCACATTCATTTTGTGAATTTAATTTATCCAGAACTACATGTCCCCAGGGATGGGATCCGACCGGTATAACTATCGGTTCTGTCGCTCTGCGTCGCGCACACGAGTCGTGCGAGTGGTGTGAGTGCAATTTACAACCTGCTGAGCTGCCTGGACCGCTGTGCAGCACTGCGTGCAAATGCACAGCTGTTGGAAAAGCCCCCTTTTCCTGCTTTTTCAATCACAGCTGTGTCGTGCAAAGCAGCTGTGGTTGAAAAAGCAGGAAATAAAGGACAGATAAGAGCCCAGGTGGGCAGGTGGGCCAAAATAGCAGCAGACATAGAACCGGTTCTATGTATGCTCTCTGTCTGCTGTTCTTCAGAACTACCGGTTCTAGAGAGGTGGACAGAACTGGTAGAATCCCACCCCTGCGTGTACCTGAATATTTTCTGTAGCCATTATCATTTCATCAAAAAAGCTTTCAGCTAGGGATTGCATGTTGCAAAATGGTCTTTCTTCACATATCAGCCACTGTCAGAAATGCTGTAGGGTCTGCTTGGGTGGGGGGTTGGTCTAGATAACTTACAAGGTCCCTTCCAATTCTGTTAATTTGTGTCTGTATCTAAGGTATCTCTATATGGAAGGCGAAAGAAAGATGAAAAAATCAGGGCAGAGCTGGTTTTGACCTAAAAGTCACCAGTTCAATGAAGCCAGTGTTGAATCAATCCTAAAGCTTTTCTTAAAGGATCAGGAATCATTTCTTCCTGTCTTTTTACACTGTATAAAACCTGAAAGAAGTTTATTGAATATCTTGGGCTAGTTCTAGGGAGTTGAGTTGTGTAGGAAAGTGCTGTCTTACTCTATTGATAATCTTTGACATTGACTTTCAGGTCTGTGGCTCCGGGCAGTGTATTAACCTAGAAACAGCTTTTGGAGCAACCAGTAAGTTCACTCAAATGTGATTTTGGAGATCCACTTTCCAGAAGGCTTGACTTCCCTCAAAAGACCCATCTCTCTTCATCATACTAGTAAATCTTTCTTAACTTCTAGATGGGATCTAAAATCTGCAATTTTTCTTCTCCATGTTTAATCTGACTACTTTTTGCTGTAATTAAACCCTTTCCCAGCCACAAAGCTCCATGAGCATGTACAACACCAAAGATATATGTGCTGTCAAGAAAAAATATTGGCCATTTTACTTTTGCCAATTGCAAAACACATTTTAATGCAACAAGTTTTACTTTTGGAGCTGGCATCTTCAAAGGCAATGAATTCTGTTCCAAAATTTTCTTCCTGACAATCAAAGATGTAGCTGCTTCTATCAATAAACAAATCTAATTTTGCATTTAATAAAGGTCGATGTTCAAATTTGTTCTTCAAGAATTTACATGCAAACATGAAGTAAATCATCAAGTGAATTATTTACTGGCATTAAAGAGGTTAGATTTAGTTCATTCAATCAGCCAGAAAAAGATCGCTAGTATTTTGTTCTCAGAAGGAGCCCTTAACAATACATCATACACATATGGCAATACAGAGCTGTTTGTTCGTGGTTATGGAGTGGGGTCTATCTGAGTAGGTCAGAGCCAAGAGCTTTACCAAAAATGATTGGGCTATTTTCAAGTCAGTCTGGTTCCTTTTCCATGTTCAAGGGTAGAATCAAGATCAGGTGAAGTGTTAATACCACATTTTAATGCCTTGGTAAGGCCACACTTAGAATAGTGAATCAAGTTTTGGTCACCACAATGTCAAAAAGATGTTGAGATTCTAGAAAGAGTACAGAGAAGAGCAACAACTATGATTAAGGGATGGGAGGCTAAAACATATCAGGAATGGTTCAGTGGTGGGATTCAATTTTTTTTACTACTGATTCTGTAGGCGTGGCTTGGTGGGCGTGGCAGGGGAAGGATATTGCAAAATCCCCATTCCCTCCCCACCCCACTAACCTGCTTTCCAGCTCCATTCTCTTGTGCAGGGCAACAAAAGAAGAGCCAGTCAATCAACTGGGACTCGGGAGGCAGAGAATAGATGGGGGCGGGGACAGTCACAGGTGGTATTTGCTGGTTCTCTGAACTACTCAAAATTTCCGTTACTGGTTCTCCAGAACTGGTCAGAACCTGCTGAATAACCTCTGGAACAATTGCTAGAATTAGGTATGTCGAGTTTAATGAAAAGGAGAACTAGGAATGACAGAGATATCAGTGTTCTGATATCTCCAGTTGCCATCAAGAAGAGGGAGTCAAGCTATTATCCAAAGCACTTGAAGGCAGGACAAGAAGCAATGAATGGAAATTAATCAAGGAAAGAAGTAACCTAGAGCTAAGAATTTTCCTGAAGTTAGAACAATTAATCAGTGGAACGGCTTGCCTCCAGAAGTGTGAATGATCCAACACTGGATGTTTTTAAGAGATTGGACAATCATTTGTCAGATATGGTATAATGTTTCCTGCATTAGAAGGGGGTTGAATTATAAGGCCTCCACGGTCCCTTTCAATTCTATTGTTCTGTTATTCATTGTCAGATCATTGGAAAGCAAACAACCAGTGACTGTCTTCTTGAAAAAGGATACAGAAAAAGGCATCATTTAAGTGCAATATAGTAAACCATGCAAAGGCAAGCGAAATCAAAGACATCCAAGTTTTGACACTGTAGGGTGAATTGTTTTCACTGTGAGTAAATTGATAATTCTCAAGTCCTGATGAAAAGACCCATCACATTTCTTAACTGGCAGAATTGAAGTATTCAAATAAGATTTTCTTGAGAAAATTATACTGTAGGAGATGATTAATGATTGGCCTTAGTTCTGCTCTAGCTTTCTCTGAAAGAGCAGACTGTTTAATTTGCACATATTCCTCTCCTGGTTTCAGGGCAATTTCCAAGGATTGGATTGCCTGAAGTGCAGAACCCATGGATGGGGAGGAGCAAGAGGACAACCAGAACTTAGCCCACAAAGAACCAAAGTGAAACATTACTTTAGTCATCCTCACACTGCTATAATAGATTTCACCCTCAAGTCAAACTTCAAACTTCACTTATCCTTAACTAATTATGAATCTCTACCCATGTCTCCTTGCACACTTATACATTAATTCTGAAAAGTTTTAACCTAGCAGTAAAATATCCTCAAACACTCAATCCAATCAATAGGTAAAGTTCATTTTTTTTTAAAAAAATAATCCATTGTCTGCGGGAATCATAGTTTCAGGAAAGCTAAGCCTTAAAATTGTTTTGATTAAAATAATCTCACATCATGAATGGGTTTAAACCTGGCTCCAGACTGTGTGATTGCAAAATTTGCAGGATGAAGCTCAGAAATTAAGAAAAATGGGCAAATAACCTACAGCAGACAAATCTAAATAATAGTTCCCAAACTAAATTCAAAACCGCTACTCATCTATAGGAGCAAAGCTTCCCAGATTCTCAGTAGTTCTGTCACAGCATGAATTCCCAGGTGCATAACAAGCTTTCGCCATAACTACAGAGTAGTAAGATTTTATTGCACATTTAGGCAAGGTAAAACCAAACAAGCAGGTGTAATATAGGAGGTACATAGCTCAATAGTAGTAAATGTGAGAGGTATCTTGGAATCCTAATGGACAATCACTTAAATATGAGCCAGCTGCAGCTGCTAAAAAAAGTGAACACAATTTTAGGCTGCATTAATGGATGGATAGAATCAAGATCATGTGAAGTGTTATAATGCCTTAGTAAAACCACAGTTGGAATATTGCATCCAGATTTGTCGTCACGATTTAAAAAAGGATGGTGAGATTCTAGAAAGAATGCAGAGAAGAACAACAAAGATGATTAGGAGTCATCTTAGGGGGTCAAAGATTGTCACTTTCCAACATATAATAAATAAATAATAAATAAATAATAAATATACTTTATTGTTATTGTACGTATATACACAGTATACACATACGAAATTCACATAACACCCAGACCAGACCCAACACACACTCACACATGACAATCCCCAAACTCATCCCCACTCACCAAATTCAACACCCCCAAAAGCACACAGGCATCCACACAACAGACCAAGGAATACTGTCCAACAGCTCACTGATGCTGGTCCTTAAGTTCATTGTTAAGTGCAATTATAGCTCTGGGATAAAAACTGTTCAGGAAATGTGTGGTCTGAGTTTTAATTGTTCTGTATCTTCTGCCAGAAGGCAACAGTTCACAAAGATTATAAGCAGGGTGGGAAGAGTCTCTGAGAATGTTGTACAACTTCCTCAAACAGCAAGATGTGAAGATGTCATCTAGAGCTGGTAGCTATATATTCATCTCAACTCACAGCTGTGCATTATTGGTATGCAAAAGAAATGCATGCGTTGCTGATTGACAGGTTCTCCCAGGTTGCTTGATATAATGTTTCTCTTGCATCCTAGGGGCTGCTTGTGCAATCAAAAGCAGGGATGTGAAGAACAGTGATGGAGCCACTCACATGCTTAGAGATCCCCGCTCAATCTCCAAGCG
Organism: Hydrophis major; assembly: GCA_033807585.1. Lineage (NCBI taxonomy): Eukaryota > Metazoa > Chordata > Lepidosauria > Squamata > Elapidae > Hydrophis > Hydrophis major. The sequence goes on along the minus strand of CM066334.1, from coordinate 18,555,127 downwards.
GTCAACTGAAGCCACTGGGGTTTCAAATATAACAAGGGTCCCTGGCTGAGTGATTCTCTGTCTGCTGGTATCCTCCAAGGACTGGTCACAGATAGGCTTACCAAGTCTGCAAACCATGGTCATCTGGGCCAGTGAGGAGCAACAAGTATGAGCTCTGCCTTTCCCCCCAATAGTTTCTGTATCACCCTTGGGATCAGGGGCAGTGAAGGAAAGGCATAGAGGAGCCCCCATGGCCAAGGACTGCATAAGGCATCTGTCCCCTCCACCCCCCGGAACCATAAACCTGGTGAAAAATCTCGGGAGTTGTGCATTGTCCTGAGAGGCGAAGAGGTCTACTGCTGGTCATCTGAAGCATTCTGACAGCTCCTGAAACAAAGTGGGGTGCAAATGCCACTCTGCATGGTCTATAGTGGCTCTGCTAAGCCAGTTTGCTTCAACATTGGATACACCTGCAGTATGCTCAGCTCTGAGCGAGACATGATGCTTTTCTGCCCAGAGGCACAGTTGTTCTGCCTCTAGCATCAGGAGCCTTGAATGTGTTCCCCTTTGGCAATTTACATGTGCCTTAGTGGTCACATTGTCAGTTAAGACCAGGACATCCCTATTTGCAACTACTTTTTGGAATTGTCTCAGGGCCAGGTGAACTGCCCTGAGTTCTAACCAATTGATGTTATGGTCCAAATGGGCTTGGGACCACTGTCCATGGGCCATCATGGATTGGAGTTGAGCTTCCCAGCCATAAAGGCTGGCGTCAGTGGTCAGAACCAGCTGGTTAGAGTCCTTGAATTGGTTTCCTAAGGAAGGTGCTCCTGATAACCACCACCAAAAGGACTTGTTGACTTCTGGGGGTATTCTGACTTGGGAATGGGAAGCCTGTCCTTTGATAAGGAAGAAGAAACTATTGGAGAGCCCTGGCATGCGAATGTGCCCAGGGCACTATATTAATACACAAGATCATCTTGCCTAGAAGTCTTGAAAGCATAGCCAGGGGTACCCTGGTCTTAGATTTCACTAGCATAATCAATTCCCTGATACTCTCCTGATACTCCTGGGACAAGAACACCTTGCCCGATATGGTATCTATTACAGCTTCCAGATGGAGTAAGCTGGTGGTGGGAGTGAAATGGCTGTTGGCCTTGTTGACAGAAAAGACGTGCTCCTGTAACACCTGAATGATGAGCCCCAAGTCCTCCGCTGCTTGTGATGCTGAAGAGGACTGGACCAGGGTGTCACCAGAGAACACTGGACTTTGACTGAGAAAGCCCTAAGGTGAGCTGTTAGGGCTGCTAAAAGCTTCGTGAATGTTCTAGAAGCAGATGAAAAACCAAAGGGCAAGATCCTGCATTGAAAATGTCTGCCATGATAGTAGAATCTGAGGAATTGCCTATGGGCAGATAGTATAGGGACATGAAGTCTATGGAAGTGAGGAAGTCCCCTTCCCTAATTCCATCCAAAATAGACTGGAGAGAATGCATCTTGAACCACCTGTATTTAGTTGACAGTTTCGACACTTTAGATCCAGACTCCACCCTCCTCCTGAGGCCTTTGGTATGACAAACAGGATGGAATAAAATCCCATCCCTTGTTGGAATAAAATCCCATCCCTTGATGGATTGCATGGATTTCTAGCAGGTGCTGAATAACTGTTTCCATGAGGACCTTTTCCTTACTGTTCTTAGAAACAGGACAACGAATGAAAAACCTCAGGAATATGGAGAGGAATTATATAGAAAGGCCCGATCGGACCATCTCCTGGACCCAGGTGTCTGTGATTACTTCCTCCCAACACCTGGCAAACAAGGCCAGATGTCCCACAATGGGAGACAGCAAATTTATCTAGGACATGGAAGAGATGACCCCCTCCCCCTCAAAAGGGCCACTTGTTCTGGAACTGGTGGTTTCTACCTGTCCTGTCCTGCTGTTGTTCCTGTCTGGGGATGAAAGACTTCTGGGGTCTAGAAAACTCCCCTCCAGCTTCAGTCGTCCTATGGGAGGGGCGGTGAAAATAAGGCATTGAGCAGAATTCACCCCTTCCATTCAACATGGAAGGCAAATCTTCCCCTTCTCTTTGAAGTCCACCAGAACCTTGTCCAAACAATTTCTCCCATTTGAAGGGAGCAGTGGCCAATCTCCACTTATGCCTCATATCTGCCTGCCATTGCCTGAGCCAGGGCAGACGGTGAGAGGCTACAGACAATCCTATCACCGTTGAAGCAAACCTGGCTGCACTGACTGTGGCATCAGCAGAGAACCTAACAGCTGCTAGCTTATTAATGTGCTGATGAGATCTCACATCGTTCGTTGGAATTCTCTCCTGCAGTTTACGCAGCCAGATGAGGGATGCCCTATTGAAGAAAGACGTGGCAGTAGAGTCCTTTACTGCCCAGGCTGCTGATTGATGAGTCCTTTGAAGTGCTTGTTCCGCCCTCTTGTCTTCTGCTCTCAAGGAGTCTTCAGCCTTACCAGAAATCTCAGAATTGGACTGCAGGGCAGCTACCGGGGCATCTACTATGGGTACTTCCAGAGCTCTGGAAAGATCAGCTCCCACATTGAACAACCTCCTGTCAAGGGAAGAAGGGCTTGGACCTGACCCAGGAGAAGACCGTTGCCTCTGGATCACTCTTGTAAACACCTTTGGTGAAGGGATGACATCAGCAGTTATGGTCTTCTCTGAGAAGGGTGGGTCATCGGGGTCTTCAGATGCACCTTGCCTTGCCTTGTGGTGTTCTTTGCCTTGAAGAGGAGCGATTTAAATAGGGCCGGTTGAAAAAGTCCTGAAATTACAGAGTTCTCAGGATCCAGGCCATCATCATTGGAAAGATCTCTCTCTTTCTGATCCCCAGTGTCGGAGTGGGAAGAATGACCATGTAGAGAGGGAGTGTAAGAATCAGCCTCAGAATACATGGACAGGTCATCACAAAATTGAGAGGCTGGTCTCAAGCCCTGTCTAGAAGAAGAGCAGGAGGCTACTGAAGGAAATTGCCTAGACTGCTTTAGGGCTGCCAGATACCCCTTGCTTTACTGCCTCCACCAGTAGAGCCTGCATGTTAAATTGCACATCTGGATCTTGTCCCATTGCTGGATGGAACCCCGCAGCAGTGGGTGTGAAAGTGGCCTCAGGAGCTACTCTGGGTCTTTGCAAATTAGTTGCTAGCGGTTCTGTTGCTGGGCAGACAGAGAAAAATTCTCTTCCTTCAGAAGTGCCAAAAGGAATTTCTGGCTCCTGCCATCAAAACTGCTCTTCAGCTCCCCCTGTGGCCAGCTCCTGCAATTGCCTCCTGTCAGTCTGACGGGACCTGACTCTTCTCTCCAACGGTGGCTCCTGATTTGGGTGGGAATCTATGCTAGTGCTGTTAGGAACCGCTTCCAGGCTTTCCTTGGCTGCTTCTTGCTGTCCCTTTGCCCTTTAGTGCAGCTTGGCCTCCAATAAAGTAACACAATGTTGCCAGCCAATCAAGATACAAAAAGAGCCAAAAAACAGACAGAAGATATTAGAAACACCAATCAAGCAGAACACAGCAAACTCCAAGACCAATAAACACAGACCAAGACTCCCAACCAATCAGGATGAAGAAAAAACCATTCTGGCACAGCAATAGCTTGCCCCAAATTTAAATCTGAAACCACTGTAAAAGTCTGAGTCACAGATGAACGCTGTACAGAAGAATGACACCAGATCCACACCCCTGAGAGCCACACAAGATGCCACCACCACACTTCCACGTAGAAAGCAGACTCACACCCACACAGAAGATGAGACACAACCACGAACTCGAAGCCAAACAGCAAGATCACAGCTCACCAGCTCAAATCCCCCAGCAACTAAGACTAACCTGAGCACAACCAAGCCCTCACCTAAACAGAACATGCCTCCAGCCAATCAGAACACAGCCAACCCCCCACCCAATCAGAACACAGCCAAGCCCCCACCCAATCAAATCACATCCCCACTAGCAGTTAAAAGGAAGAAGCAGCTGCAAGCTCACATCACTCTGAGATGCACAGGGCTGAAAACCAAGCCTGAAGATGATGAATGAGACTTCATCAAAACGTTGCCTAAATACTTCCAATCTTACGCGGGAGAAAACCCGAATAACCAAAGAGATATATATATGGATCTTTGGTTATTCAGGTTTTCTCCCATGTAAGATTGGAAGTATCTAGGCAACGTTTCGATGAAGTCTCATTCATCATCTTCAGGCTTGGTCTTCAGCTCTGTGCTTCTCAGAGTGATGTGAGCTTGCAGCTGCTTCTTCCTTTTAACTGCTAGTGGGGATGTGACTTGATTGGGTGGGGGCTTGGCTGTGTTCTGATTGTGTGGGGATATGTTCTCATTGGTTGGAGGTTTGGCTGTGTTCTGATTGGCTGGAGGCGTGTTCTGTTTAGGTGGGGGCTTGGTTATGCTCAGGTTAGTCTTAGTTGCTGGGGCATTTGAGTTGGTGAGCTGTGATCTTGCTGTTTGGCTTCAAGTTCGTGGTCATGCTGCATCTTCATGGTGGGGGTCAGTTCGCTTCATGTATGGCTCAGAGGGGTTTGAAGTGGGTAGTGATGCAGCTGCAGTGCGGCTTCTGGTCCGTGGTCGTGTCTCATCTTCTGTGTGGGTGTGAGTCTGCTTTCTACATGGAAGTGTGGTGGTGGCATCTTGTGTGGCTGTCAGGGGTGGGGGTCTGGTGTCATTCTTCATGTTAGGTACTCGTCTGTTCATGAGGGTGGGTTTCCAAATGGCTGGTAGGCGGGAGGTATCATCTCGTTTATTCATGCTGTGTGGGTGTTTTTCTATCTCTATGGCTTCTCTGATTATTCTGCTGCTGAAGTGTTTGGTTTTGGCGATAGTTCTGGTATTTTTAAAGTCAATCTCATGTCCTGTGGCTTTGAGGTGTTGGACCAGGGAAGAGGTTGGTTCTTCCTTTTTGATTGAGTTCTTATGTTCTTCAATGCGTGCACTTATTCTTCTGTTAGTTTGTCCAATGTTAGTTTGTCCAATGGGGTAGGCAGTGCAAGGGATTTCATATACTCCTTGATTTTCTAACTCAATTTTGTCCTTAGGGTTTCTTAGGATGGTGGATATCTTTCTGTTTGTGCAGAATGCTGTCTTAATGTTGTGTTTTTGGAGGATCTTGCTGATTTTGTCTGTAGTGCCTTTTATATATGGGAGGAGGGCTTTGCCATTCTCTTGTTCTCTGTCTTGGATTTTGGTTGGGGTTTCTTTTTGGATTAGGTGGGTGATCTTCTTTCTTTGGAATCCATTGGCTGTCAGCACGCTGGTGAGAGTGTGTAGTTCGGTCTCTAGGTGTTGTTCGTTGGCTAAGCATTTTGTTCTGGAGATGAGTGTCTCGGCTACGGAATTGATCTGTGCTGGGTGGTGGTGTGAGAGTGCGTGTAGATAGCGGTTTGTATATGTTTTCTTCTGGTAGATGGTGTGTCCTAAGGAGCCATTGGATTTTTTTGTATACCAAGACATCTAGGAAGGGAAGTTGGTTGTTAGCTTCTGTTTCCATGGTGAATTGTATTTTGGGGTGTAGGCTGTTGAGGTGTGTGAGGAAGTTGTTCAGTTTTTCTTTCCCGTGTGGCCAGATTATGAAGGTGTCATCTACGTGTCTGAGCCAGAGTTTGGGTTTGTGATCATATTTTTCTAGAGCTTGTGTTTCAAAGTGTTCCATGTAGAGGTTAGCGATGACAGGTGAGAGGGGTGATCCCATGGGTGCTCCTTCTATTTGTTTGTATTTTTGTCCATTGTAGGTGAAGTATGTATTGGATAGGCAGTGGTTTGCCAGATCTAGGATGTGCTTGGGGGGGGGGGTGTTTGTATTTGTTTTGGATGGCTGTCAAGGCTTCTTTTATTGGCACTTGGGTGAAGAGGGATATGACATCGAAGCTCACTAGTAGGTCACTGGGTTGTAAATTTTGTTTCTTTATGATCTCGATGAACTGGAATGAGTTTCTTACATGTGAGTTGATGGATTCTGCATAGGGCTGTAGTTGTTTGGCGAGAAATTTGGCTAGGTTTTGTAGAGGTGAGCCTATGGAGCTGACTATTGGTCTAAGTGGGGTTCATTCTTTGTGTATCTTGGGGAGACCATAAAGTTTAGGGCATCTGGATGATTTCTCTCTGGGTATGATTCTTTGCTGGATTTCTTCGCTGATGGGGGAGGCTTTTATTTTGGATCTGGTGGTTTTTTCTAGGTAGGTGGTGGGGTCTGTCTTTAGGGGTTTGTATATGAGCTCTTGGAGTAGGTTGGTTAACTTGGATTGGTAGTCAGATGTGTTCATAACCACTGTCGTGTTGCCCTTGTCTGCTGGTAGGATTATTATGCTGGTGTCTTCTTTCAGGTTTGTAGTGCAGTTTGTTCTTCTTTGGATAAGTTGCTTTTGGGTGGTTTGCTAGTGCAGAGGATGTTGGTGATTTCGAGTCTGATTCTATTAGCATCATCAGGGTTGGTTTTGGTCAGGCTGGTTTCAACTCCGCATATGATGGTTTCTGTGGGGATGTGTTTGGGAGCGACAGCAAAGTTGAATCCTTTAGAAAGGACCTTGGTTTCGGCTTCGGTGAGGATCTTGTCTGAGATGTTGTGCACTGTTTGTTTCATGTGTGGCTGTGAGGGGGGAGGAATTGGTTTCTGGCGTTGTTGTAGTTTCTGAGTTTGTTGGTGTGTGTGTCTGTCTTGAGGGTGGTCTGTGTTTCGGCTCTCCAGACAGCGAGCTGTTTGGATTTGTCCCAAAGTAAGGTGTGAATCTTGTTGCTGAGTCTGAGGTGAAGTGTGAGGAGATCTTTGTTGATTTGGTCTTGGAGAAATCTTTTTATGTGAAGTTCATTTCATTTTCTTTTTAGGATGCCTTTGGTGGCTGCTGTGTTGGTGTGGAATTTCAATTGGAAGCTTGTGGGAATTAAATTTTGATCTCGGCAGTTGCATAGGAATGCGAAGTCACATAAAATGGAAACCCTTTGGACTTCAAGTTTTTCATAAGTCCTGGTCAGATGGTGGGTTTCCTCCCCGTAGAGATGCAATATTTGTTTTCTGAGGTTCTCGCGGGTATTTGTATGTGGATCTTTGGTTATTCGGGTTTTCTCCCACGTAAGATTGGAAGTATCTAGGCAACGTTTCGATGAAGTCTCATTCATCATCTTCAGGCTTGGTCTTCAGCTCTGTGCTTTTCAGAGTGATGTGAGCTTGCAGCTGCTTCTTCCTTTTAACTGCTAGTGGGTGTGTGACTTGATTGAGTGGGGGCTTGGCTGTGTTCTGATTGGTTGGGGGGTTGGCCATGTTCTGATTGGCTGGAGATGTGTTCTGTTCAGGTGGGGGCTTGGTTGTGCTCAGGTTAGTCTTAGTTGCTGGGGGATTTGAGCTGGTGAGCTGTGATCTTGCTGTTTGGCTTCGAGTTCGTGAAGAAGACATGAAGATAACATGAAAAATGACACCAGACCCATACCCACGAGGGCCACACAAGATTCCACCACCACACTTCCACGTAAAAAGCAGACTCACACCCACACAGAAGATGAGATACGACCACGGACCAGAAGCCGCACTGCAGCTGCATCACTACTCACTTCAAACCCCTCCAAGCCATACATGAAGCGAACTGATCCCCACCATGAAGATGTGATGAACTTGAAACCAAACAGCAAGATCACCAACTCAAATCCCCCAGCAACTAAGACTAACCTGAGCACAACCAAGCCCCCACCTGAACAGAACACACCTCCAGCCAATCAGAACACGGCCAACCGCCCAACCAATCAGAACACAGCCAAACCCCCAACCAATGAGAACACACTCCCAGTCAATCAGAACACAGCCAAGCCCCCACCCAATCAAGTAACACCCCCACTAGCAGTTAAAAGGAAGAAGCAGCTGCAAGCTCACATCACTCTGAGAAGCACAGAGCTGAAGACCAAGCCTGAAGATGATGAATGAGACTTCATCGAAACGTTGCCTAGATACTTCCAATCTTATGCGGGAGAAAACCCGAATAACCAAAGATCCACATACAAATACCCGTGAGAACCTCAGAAAACATATATATATATATATGGAAAAAAATAAAAAAACCATTGGTCAACCCATTAGTCCAAAGATTACACTAGTCTTCAAATCCCTCTGTTAACCATCTATTATTGTATTTAACATGTAGAAAGTCCAAAAACAACTTCCAGCCTCTTGTCTACTCCGTTGTTTAATCAAAAGTCAGTTTTGCCATCTCTGCTAGTTCAGAGAACTTTAAGATCCATTCTTCAACAGTCAGCATAAGGACAGTCAGCAAGTGCAATCCTCCCAGCAGCCAAATAAAGAGATAACATCCCAAAAATGTTTTTCAATTGGTTTGTCCATAATACCTAATAAAGAAAACATCAAGTTTAATATTTCTATCTTAAATTTTAGAGAAGTGAAATGTTTTCAAGGAAAAAAAACCCCAAGAAAGTCCAGTTGCCTTTTAAAAAGCACCTTTGGGGCAACCATGACCTGGATGACAGAGAATCTGCATAGACGGTGAGACCAATTAATCAGTGGGATGGCTTTCTTCTAGGAACTGTGGGTGCTCCATCATCCCTGGAGGTTTTCAAGACAGTTGTTTGTCCAGGTCTTGAAGAGAGGTCTCCTTATAAGGTCTCCTGCTTGGCCAGAGGGTTGGACTAGAGGACCTCCAAGGTCCCTTTCAGCCCTATGATTCTAAATGCTGACTGCTACTAAAGGTTTTCTGGTTTCAAAAAGGGGCAAATTCCCTGATTGCAGATTCTTACCCTTTTGTGCTCAAAGCTGAATATTTGTTTTGCTCATGTTGGCATTCTAGCTTAAAAAATTCAGAGAACCTGAAAAGACATCAGTTCTAAACATTTAGATTTTTAAAACATAGATTTTTTTAAAAAAAGATCTTTATATGTGTAGCAATCCCTGACATCTACTGTGCATGAGTCTCAACTGCACCCTTAAACACATGCTATTTAGTTGTCTTTTATCTGCATATCGTCATGCTGGTCACATGACCACAGAAGCTGTTCAGCTGTGAATCAGAGGTGAACACTGCCCCCTAGAGTCAGACACATTTTTTTAATGCACCAGTAACAATGTTTGATAGTTCTTCCTCTCCTTTTTGGGCAGAAGATTTTGAGAGAAATACAGCTAAATGAAGCTCATGAGTTACGTGGATTTTGTCAATGTAAAGAGAGTAAAATTTGTGTTTCTGGTGCCAGATCTTCTTTTACACACTTTGTTCTGATGACACAAAGGATAAAATCCAAGGGAACAGGAAGTGATGATGACATTTCTAGTTTTTATTAGATAGCATTAACTTTGGTCTTGAAAAGTCTAAATGAGACAAGCTGATATTAATGGTAGATTTGTTTCCAGACAGAGCACATGAACTTGACATTGTCCTTTGAATCAGAAATGGTAATGGTGTGTGGAACGACCTTGAAAAAGACTGGGCAAACTGAGGAACAATAACACAAGAGACAACATGATGCGACAGCTGCATAATAGGTGGTGTAAGAGGCTCAGAAGGGACTCTCCCTAGTTTCTCAGACTGCAAAGGAGACAGTGGAAGATTTGTCCTTTCAGACAAAAGAGAAGTTGGTTTTCCAGAGTCTCAACCCTCCATTTCTACTTCTGTTCTGTAATGGAAAATGCTCCTCAAATAGAGCTACTAAAATGGCTCACTTGTGCCCTGGTTCTTAGTTCTCAAGTACACAATTCAAAAATGGCTGTCTTTTTTTTCTGCAGTTCTAGATTTTACAGCCACCTGTGAAATCCCATTTTAGCATTCCGATGGAACAGCTTATTTCCTGAAGGATGTTCTATCTGACCAGATCAGTCAGCAAGAGTAACTCATGTGGTCAATTAAAGCTACCACCTGCAACATTGAGCAACAAAATGATTTTTAAAAACACACATTCTATCTCTTCCTAGTGTTTGCCTTCCTTTCATCTTAAAAAGTGATTAGAAACTCCAAATATGACTTATTATTTGGAACTGGGGGGGGGGGAGGGAGTGCCAAATTCTCCTAGTCTTGAATTAGATTGCCTTGAATGTATCATCCACGTTCTTATCAACGTGGTTAATTTCAAAGGTGAGGAAGATGTCTGGCTACCATGAACGTATTTGACAATATACCTTAGATTTTGGAGTGTTCATCATTGCATCTTGTTTTGTTTTATTTTATTCTAGTTATTTTATTTTATTTTATTTTTTATTATCTGTGAGCTGCCCATCTTGTCCAGAAGTGATTTTGGGAAGCTTATAAACATTAAAACTAGTACATATTAAAATAAAAAGGGGGGAAAGAGAACAGTAGTAATAATATTGTTAGAAGGTGCAAAGGAGGGGAATATTAAGTACACAAGGAAAGATGGGGGGGTCTTTCCCAATCCAACAGCCACCTCCAGTTGGAACCAGGGTTTCAGGCTCTTGTGGAAGGCTGAAAAGGAGGCTACGGATTTCACCACCGGTGGGAGAGTATCCCAAAGGGCAGGAGCCAGGGCAGAAAAGGCCCTTCTCCGAGGCAGCTTCCGCCAAAATTCCTCGATTGACACCTTGACGGGGGTTCAGAGCATGCCCCCTCTGCCACCATGGGTGGGGTGGACCAATCCTATTGATCTGAGATGATTCATTGATTATGCCTTTTCTCTTGTAGCTCAAGGCAGAGCAAGGAGGAGACTGGGCTTTCTTATTTGATATCTACAATAGTTACCATTTGCAATAGACTGGAGTAAGAGAGTAATCAGCTAATAGTGATCCATGGTTGGGGTTAAGCTGAGAGTTAGATCAACCTAATCCAAACCCAGCCCACTATGCTTCCTCCTCTAATGGCAGCTGACTGGCAATCTTTGCATTTACCACATGGTGGAGAATTTTTTTTTTCCTTTGGAGACCACATGGCTTGTTTGATGCTGGTGAGATTGATCTCCTGTCCATAAATATATCTTTTGTTCACTTTTGTTAACATTTAATAGCTGGAGCTGTGGAGTTGTGCAGTGAGCCAGAAAACATAGTTAAAGTGGATTGCTCTTGCGTGAGGCAATCTGCCCTGTGATTGGTTGCTATGGGTGTGAAGGAGGAGGGGTGGTCTCCCTTTTTCCCACCTTTTTCTTCTGAGTGCTCTGCGATTTACATCATGATGCTCCTCTTTGCCCAAATAACTAGTTTTCTTTTTTTAAAAAAAAAATATTTATACATTTTCCCATTATTATACAAATGCTTATAATATCTAGTTTTCTGCATTTACAGATGCAAAAATATATTTATTTAGTATGACACCTGCTACACAATTCCCTGACAATTTTTATATATGTAAAAGCCATTTTGGGATAGCCTTGATCCCTGTCTTGTAGCAATAGTAATAGCACTTAGATTTATATACTGCTTCACAGTGCTTTACAGCCCTCTCTAAGCAGTTTACAAAGTCAGCCTATTGCCCTCAACAATCTGGCTCCTCATTTTGCCCACCTCAGAAGGATGGAAGGCTGAGTCAACCTTGAGCCTGGTGGGATTTGAACTGCCAAATTGCAAGCAACTGACACTCAGTAGATCATCTCTCTTTCAATCTTGAGCAGCATCACTGGGGAGGAAAAATATGATGAACCTTCTTCCATTTTCCCAGTCATCCCTTGATGATTACTGGTTTCTTACTGGGAAACTGGTGGTGCATCCCAGTTAAGCTACTATTCATCTGGATAGCAGAAATGAAATTATCCGATTGCTTTCTATTAATTGTGGAAAGAATTTCAGTTCAATATAAGAAGTACAAATACTTTTCAGGAACAAAAATGTCAGAAATAATTTCTACTGTGATATTTACCTATCTCTGAATGTTGCAATAGTTTCAGTGTTTCTTCTTCTACAAGTAGTAAAGGAAAGGTGGTCCTTGAACATTATTCTCCTACACTATAGAACAATACAGGTAGTCCTTGACTTACAACAATTCATTTAGTGACTGTTCAAAGTTACAATGGTTCTGAGAAAGTGACTTATGACCGTTTTTCAGAGTTACGACCTTTCCAGCATTCCCATGGTTAAGTGATCAAAATTCAGATGCTTGGCAACTGGTTCATACTTATAACCGTTGCTGTGTCCCAAGGTCACGTATTCCCTTTTGCGACCTTCTGATAAGCAGCGTCAATGGGGAAACCAGATTCACTGAAGAACCAGGTTACTAACTTAGCAACTTCTGTGATTCACTTAACAACTGAGACAAGAAAGGTCATCAAGTGGGGCAAAATTCATTTCACAAATGTCTCACTGAACAACAGAAATCTGGGGCTGAATTGTGATCATAAGTTGGGGACTACCTGTAATATCATGGGAAATTTCCAATTTTATTCCCCCCCCTCCCCCCCAGTTTGATATGGGTGTGGTGGGTAAGAAGGTAATCAAAATATTCTGAATCATTTCTCATTTTGCAGACCTTCTGGTGGTCTTTAATGAGCACCGAGAAGATCCACGTTTCTTTAATTGGAAATTACAAAAAGAAGGGGTGTGTGTGAAGAAACATGCTGTTGTAAGTAGACATTTTTCTAAACCTTCTACTTTCTTTATGCTGTTCTTCTACTCATCTTCTGTGGCTGTGAAGATTTTCAAACTGCAATAGATGAGATAAAACTGCAGAGTCTGTCTTGTAATGTGATGACAGTGAGGTATGAAATAATTGCAAAATATAAACTAGCTATAGATACATAACAATGGCAAAGCCTAGTGAATTGTAGAAGAGGTTTTCATGACTTCAGGTATTCCTGAAGAAATATCAATAGTTGGTGTTCCTCATAGCTTCCATTCCTAGATGATAATTCTGGGCATGTTTTTACTCAGAGGTAAGTCCTATTGAATTCAACAGGAACTACCGCTGGCTATGTGCCAAGGAAGCAGTGTGTGTGTGTGTGTGTGTGTGTGTGTGTGTGTTTTAAAATAAGCTTGGCAGAGAAACAATTTTGCAAAGCTAATTCTTTCTGCATTGTTGGCTCAGTGTCACAAGGGCCAAATGTAGCCACTAATGACCTTCACTTTGATTCTCCCACCTACCTTTCCAACAATATTTAATATTATTATATTTATAATTGTCAAATATTTGTGTGTTTTATCTTGTAAGCTGCTCAGAATGACCTTGAGCCACCAGGTGGACATGAAATAAATAAAAATAAATAAATAAAATTGTCAAAAAAAGATGGTCAAAGTATTGGCCTGCTAAGATTTGGAGAAGTTGCAGATCTGGAAGGTTGCAATCTACCACATCCAAATATGATTGGAGAAAATTGGTCTAGCTGCTATATCAGAATAAACATTTCCATTTCCAACAAGCTGCATTTTATAATTTTATAGAAGGAGGAATGATCCTTCTGCATTTAATTAATTGAATTTGTGCAGAATTAAATTAGTTTTTATCTGGTTCTTCTTTTCCATTGTTTTGCCTTAATTCTGCCTAATGAAAAAAATAAATAAATATTAGACTCCAAAATCTTGAGTATTTCTCAACTAATCATCCCTTTGTAGCTGAAACAACTGAATCAGGTAGCGCATTCCAGATTTTGACAACCCTATTACAGAAGTCATATTTTTACATCAAGTTTGCATTGAGCTTAAAGCAGTTGTTAGCACACGTATTATTTGATTAAAACAAAAAAAGTCATTTATAGCAAAACATTAGTATATATAATTTTGTATAAAATACCAAGGTCTGACCACAAGCTATGCTGTTCTACATTATACAAACTGAGAATGTTGAGCCTAGTAGTGTAGGGAATTCTATTGTGCAAGACTTTTTTCATGAAGTACTTCTGAACCCGCTCAATTTACTGATGTCAGATATATGGTGAGGATTCCAAACAATACTCTAAGACTGGTCTAGCATAAGTTTCATCAGTTCTAATTAACAAAACAATGTTTCCAGGGAAAAAAACTGCGCAAAATTAAATTTACAACTCTTAATGCTTTTACAGTGAACTAGCTTATAGTTGACATTCTGATTACATTTACCAATATGTAAGACAGAGCATATATTGAACAAAATTTGAAGTTGCCAAATAGATGACCATTCAGACACATAGTTGAGATCACTTTGCAGAACAAAAGAATTATCTCTAGTACTGAATAATTTTATGTCATCAGCAAAAAGAATGCAATTGCTTTTAAGTTGATCACATAAATCGTTGATATAGAGCAAGAAAATTGTAGGACCTGAGATGCTGCCATGTGGAACACCACTGTTAACTAATGTAAGGTCTTCTTCTGGATCCCACCAGCCAAAATCTCTTGGCAGAAGGATCCAAAGTAGCCCCCTTCAACCAGCATGAATGGGGCAAGCCAATCCCTTTGGGGAAAGGTGGTTCTGCAGATACCTTCGATCCATGGCATGAAGGGCTTTAAAGATAATAAATAAAACATTTTTAATTGCACCCAGAAACAGATCAGTGCAGCTCTTGTAACAAGGTGTAACATATCCTATTCAAGGAACCTCCAAAAGTGTCCAAGCCAAAACATTCTGGACCTACTGTAGCAAAGGTAGTATTCAGCAGGTTCTGACCAGTTCTGGAGAACCAGTAGCGGAAATTTCGAGTAGTTCGGAGAACCAAACTGACTGGCCCCACCCCCATCTATTCTCTGCCTCCCATTGAGTCTCAGCTAATCGGCTGGGTCTTCTTTGGTTGCCCTGCGCAGGAGAAGGGAGCTTGAAAGCAGGTTATTGGAGTGGGGAAGGAATGGAGATTTTGCAGTATCCTTCCTCTGCCACGCCCACCAGGCCATGCCCCCAGAACTGGCAATAAAATGTTTGAATCCCACCACTGTATTGTCCTTCAAGGGAGGCCCCTGTAGAAGACACTGCAATAATCCAAGTGGGAGATTGACAATAATGGCAGCAGGATGTTTACTGGTTCCAACGGTGAGAAGGGTGCCCATGAACCCACAATACAAATCAAAGTGTATTCTTCTATTTTTAAAAAAGTTGAAATCTGAAGATCTATCTGAAGAATCCTACTTTGTGAAATAATAATTATGAATACTTAACCCTTAAGAAAAGCTTTGGTAATTCAGGAAAGTTTAGGATTATTATTTTTAAATAAAGACCTGGGCCATTAGATAAGACCATAAGATGACATCAAATGCCAGGGGGAAAAGCCATCATCTTGTGTGGAGGACAGCAGTAAAATATAAATAAGGGCTTTAGCTTCTTCATTCTGTTAAAAAGTTTCCTTTGCAGAAGTGAATAGAATATATATGTTTTCCTATTATTTCTTAATCCCTGGCATGAGAAAGCTAAATATCAGTGTGTGTGTGTGTTATTAAAGGTTCTTGGCATGGATGAGACTTATTGTGCTAAATGTTTGTACTTGTCTTTCAACGATTAGGCACATCTCCAGAAAGGCAATGAAATGCCATCACAAGTCATATGAAAGTTTTGTAAACGTAAATGTGGACAGTGCCAGGTAAGGTTACATGGATATTCATGAGACAAAGTTCTCCTCCTCCGATGTTGTTTTTTGATCCACTGCAATAAATGTGGATTGTCTACACTTTTAAAACAAGGGAGAGGCATGAGTGGTAAACAGTCACAATGTTCAGAAATAAATGATATTGAGAGAGGAAAATGAAGAAGAGACAAGACCAATGGGCTCATTTCAAAAGAAAGAGATTTTAAAGAAAGAGATCGATCAACACAGTGTGTTTTTGCATACCTTCCATGTATTACTCTTTGATTCAGGAACAAAAGGTTATATTAAGAATGTACATGCATAACCCATCAAATCCACCAGTCTTTTCTCAGCATAGTTGCCAACTGCAAGCGAAACTCTTTGGGCTCCCAGCAGAGTCCCTCTGCCTTCAAGGCTAACAAATGATTATTTCCATGTCTTCTATGAATTGGTCTAACCCTTTTCTGAAAAAAAAAAAAAAAAGGTTTAGGGAGCTACGTATGTCTAGCATATCAAAGAGAAGGGGAGCATGATAATTGTCTTCCAGTACTTGTGGGGCTACCTTAGTGAAGAAGGCATAGACTTATTAAAGAGAGATCAAACAAAAAGTAAGTAGACATTTTCTGACAGTGAGAATGAATAATCAAAAGAATGAAAATTCACTGGAGATTTCACTGGGATGTTATAAGGCTTCGAAACAACCACCCTAAATTCTTCACCTTGTTTATAGTTAAAAAAAACCCAATTAGGTAAGAGGATTTCTCAGGTTTTCAATAAATTAGAATGGCCATCTCTGATGAAATCATCCATTTTCAGAAGGCTACCATGCAATTTGCAACTCATAAAATGAACATGGAAAGGTCCCTAAAACAAAGGACAAAAAAATTAAAGCAACATTGGAACAAACTCTCTTAATATAATTGTTTGAACTAGGCATACAAAGTAAAGTACTTCAGAAAATAAATGTATTAGCTGTACATGCATACAAATTTTAATGCAGGCTTCCTGTTAATACAAAATTTATAATGATTGAATGATATGCTTATTTATCTATTTCATTTATACCTCAACTTTCATCTCAAATTAATATGTAATGCAATAAGTTGACAAATGCTATCAGATTAGATTATGGAATAGTCTACAGAATAAAAATCTTTGCAAATCTTTAGTCAAATATCAAACATCCATTGTAAAATAACCAACACTACTGCAACAACTGTTCATAAGTGTGGCAAGAATAGACTGTCCTTTGTCTTCTATATGAAGAGGAAGAAAGAATGATATATTAGAAAAGAAGGGAGAAATCACTAAGAGAGAGAAAGAGAGAATATGTATGCCTCATGAAATTTTACCATTTGCTCCCAGTCACTAGTTTATCCAGTCTTGTCCCTTATTTGTACAATGCTTCTTCTAATTGAGCTTCAAAATATCATTATGAACAGAAAGGCAGAAGAACTAAAGTTGATGTGCAAATACTATAATACTAATATTACTGGACACCTGCAAAACAGGATTCCTATCAAACAGACAACAAATGGTCAAAATTGGAAGCGTCCTACCAAATTCTGTAACTGTCAACAGTGGTGTCCCCCAAGGCAGCGTTCTAGGACCAATTCTTTTCATAATCTACACAAGTGACCTCTATGATCATATCAAGAGCAACTGCGTTCTCTTCGCTGATGTTGTAAAATGATTTTACACCACAGACAATACTTCTACCCTTCAAAAAGACCTTGACTATGTATCAGAATGGTCAAACAAATGGCAACTTCAAATCTCAACAAATAGATGCTCGGTCCTACATATTGGCTTTCATGCCCAAGATTGGCTCACAGTCTCCTGGATTCTAGACCAGCATCTTAACCACTGCTCCAAACTGGCTCTTTATGACTCCATTTGGTATTCATTTTGCTAGTGTATCTCTTTCTCAATTCAAATCACAAGGATCAGTGATTTTCATGAGTTTTGACTGCAGCCATGGGCATCTGCAGGGAGGGTTAGAAAAAAGTGTCAAGATGGTGGCCACAAAGCCATGACTCTTTTATATTGGCAGGTGAAATGTGTGCTTTCTTGACTGCCACTAATCCTAATGTTGCATAAGCCAAACTATGACCCTTAACAGCTTTGTATCAGAATTGTCAAACAAATGGCAACTTCAAATCTCAACAAATAAATGCTCTGTCCTACATATTGGCAAAAAAATATCAGAAGATAAAATACAGGCTGAATAGTCAAGACCTTGTTGATGATCCAAATTCTGTCAAGGATCTTAGAGTAATCATCTCTAATGATCTAAGTGCTAGAGCTCACTGTAACTACACAGCCAAAAAGGCATTATGAGTTGTTAACCTAATCTTACATAGCTTTTTCTCTGGTCATATTACACTAATAACTAGAGCATACAAAACATTTTCTAGACCAATACTCGAATACAGCTTATCAGTCTGGAACCCACATTACGTATCTGATATTAACACAGTTGAGAAAGTCCAGAAATATTTCACAAGAAGAGTTCTCCACTCCTCTACTAATTGCAGAATACCTTTTGCCACCAGACTTGAAATTCTAGACCTAGAAAACCTACAACTACACCACCTTCGGTCCGATCTAAGTATAGTAAATAAAATAATACATTGCAATGTCCTACCTGTCAATGAATACTTCAGCTTCTACCATAACAACACAAGAGCAAACAATAGATACAAACTCAAAGTTAACCGCATCAAACTTGATTGCAGAAAATACAACTTCAACAACAGAGTGGTCAACGTCTGGAATACTCTACCTGACTCTGTGGTTTCTTTCCCAAACCCCAAAAACTTTAACCTTAGACTGTCTACTATTGACCTCACCCCTTTCCTAAGAGGTCTGTAGGGGGCGTGCATAAGCGCACCAACGTGCCTACCGTCCCAGTCCTATTGTTTCTTTTATTTTTTTATTTTTCTTATATGTATCCATTTTTTTATAACTATGTTTTTTACTTATACCTATTATCTTGTAAGCAATTGACATAAATAAACAAATAGAAATAAATAAATAAAATAAATGTTAAAATTCAATTAGAAAATCTAGAATAGACCCCGGTAGATTTACAAATGATTCAAAGCACGCTTGGACCAATTTTTCTTTTTGCAACTTAATATTATTATTACTATTTTTAAAAGTTAGGCAGAGAAGTATTTTCTCCAGGAAGTTGGTATTCAGGAAGTTAATGTCCTTCAACTCATCACTTGAAGGAAACTTCATTACAAGGCAAGGCAAACTGAAAATATTTGTGTGGGCACAGACTTTGCAGACTGAAAGCCCTTCTGAGTCACACCACCAATAGAAAATAAAGAACAGAAAGGTTTCATTTGTCATTTGTGACAAGAGGATGATATTTACTATACTTTAGAAGAAATGGTTCCATGCCAAACCACAATATTCCATAATTGGCAGCAGGCATTTCAAACACACTTATAGCATTGTTGCACTAGGCATTATTGTCTTAATTTTCTTGGAAAGTAGGCACTGAAGAAAGAGGGACCAGATTAAAGTTTTTGGAACTATGACCAGTCCCTGCATATCAGCACTATCCACAATGTGCAGTTCCCATCATATAATTCTAAACCTATTATCAGGTGCAAGTAACCAAGATAAATCCTAGAACATAGAATGATAGGTTGGAAGAGATGTTGGGAGTCTTCTAGTCCAAGCTCTGCCCATAGTAGGAGACCCTATACCATTAGAGACAAATGGCTGTCCAATCCCTTCTTGAAAACTCCACAACTTCCAGAGGCAAACTGTTCCATTGATTAATTGTTCTCATCCTGAGGAAATTTCTCCTTAGTTCTAGGTTGAATCTCTTTTTAAAGATTTTCCATTTGTTAGTTCTTGTCCAGACTTCAGCTGCTTGGAAGAATAAAATGACCCCCTCTTCTCTGTGACAGTCTCTCAAATACTGGAAGATTGCTATCAGATCACCCCTAGTCCTTCTCCTTGTTAGACAGGACATAGAGAGTTCCTTCTTCTTTCATCATTGCTCTCATCTCATTTCATCTTTTTTTTTTTTTTTTGTATCATGGTGACCAGAATAAGATATAGTATTCCAAGTGTGGTTTAAACCAGTATAGTATCAGTGCAGTATAAACCAGTATAATTATTTCTTGAAATTACCCACCTATTCATGCAACCTTGGAGTACATTAGTTTTTTTTGGCAGTTAAAGCACATTGCTGGCTCATACTTAAGTGATGATTCTACTGGGACACCTAAATTTCACTCACAGTTGTTACTGTTAAGCCAGGTATCACTTAGTCTATATCTGTGTATTTTGTTTTTCTTGCTTATGTGTAAAATCTTACTTTTCTCAACATTGAATTACATTTTGTTAGAGAAGGCCCAGTGTTCAAGTCTGTCATGGTCATTCTGAATCTTGAGCTTATCTTCTAACAATGTTGGCTGTTCCCCCCAGGTTGGGGTTGCCTGTAAATTTTAAGACTTTCCCCTTCTACATGATGAATGTATCTTTTTTTTAATGTACACTGAGAGCATTTGCACCAAGACAAATTCCTTGTGTGTCCAATTACACCTGGCCAATAAAGAATTCTATTCCATTCCATTCCTCTAAATCACTTATGAAGATGTTGAAGAGTACTGGGCCTAAGTCAGAATTTGGAGTACCCCACTGCATACCTCCTGCCATATAGATGTAATTCCATTGAGAACTACCTCCTGAGTATGGTTGGTCAGTCAGTTTCAAATCCATCTGGTGGTGGTACTGATTATCCCTCATTGTTCAATCATTCCAAGAGATAGGCTGTGGTCTACTTTGTGAAATGCATATTGAAGTCTAGTAAAGCTATATCCACAGTGTTTCCCTTATCCTTTGATTTAGTACTTTGTCAAAGAAAAAAATAACATTTTTTGACAAACCCATAGTGGCTTCTATTAATTGTGGAAGGAATAGAGTGTTAGATATACTGGACTTAGTTCTTACTAACAGAGATGGAATGACGGGGGAATTGAAGTTGCAAGAACTTTGGCAGAGAGTGTCCATGTCATGTTGGGATTCAAAACAATGTAGGCACAATTAATTAAACAAAGTGTTGTGTCCGCGAAATGAGGCCAGGAGTCGGTGACTTCAAATCATGCTCTTTATTTGAGGTTGGAACCGAACTGGGGAAAAGGGAAAAGGATCACGGCTTTTATTCTTTTAGCCGCGGCGGCCGCGGCCAATGGCACCGCTTTGAATCTCCCGCGATCCGAATGGACCAATCGCGGGAGATTCTTAGCGAGCCAATCGGCGCAGCTCGCCTGACCAATCAGAGTGCCCCGCGCTTTGGCCAATCAAAGCGCGGGGATCTCAAGAATGCTAATTAAGGACAGAACACAAAGCCATTGAATTCAAAGCACAGAAGGTTAACTGTTGCCACTGTACACACAAATCTAATCAACTAATGGTAAATGCTGAATTGATACTAAAAAAGGGTCAAGGAAATTCTTGGAGGGCTGGACTTGAGTCTCTTGTGGCAATGCAATATTCTGTAAATTGAATTCAAACTATTGCAGAAGAGGAGATCAAGGCAGTTGTTAAGTGTAATGTTGTTGGTTACTAGTTGTTCTAGTCCCAGATTTGTTACTGCATTGTAGAAGGTTGCATGTGTGGGTTCAGCTGTACATTCGTTTAGGGTCCAGTTAATATGAGGTAGATTGAAATCACCAAGAAAGATAAAAGCATGTGGGCAGGATGCTGCCCATGTTAGTAGCGTATTTAGCTTGTTTGCATGTTTGATGTCATAATCAGGGGCTCTGTAACATAGTAAGAACCAAAATGTTATATTTAAGGAAGTTCACAGATGATGCTCTTTTACTTCAGTATCTTTTTCAAGGGCCAATGTGATATAAGTTAAGATGTTGAATTGGATTCAGGATAGTCATGTTTAAGTCTCCAGTTATCATACATCTCATCAGATGACTTTGGATATTTCTTAGAGCAGACTAACTCCCAAGATTGGTGCTGTGAGGATAAAATGAGAAGGAACAAGAACTAGGCTTGGCTACTCTAGTAAAAAGAAGGACCAGGGGAGACATGATAGCAGTCTTCCAATATTTGAGGGGCTGTCACAGAGAGGAAGGGGTCAATCTATTTTCTAAAGTGCTTGTAGGCCAGACAAGGAATAATGGATGGAAAATGAACAAGGAGAGATTTAACCTGGAAATTAGGAGAAACTTTCTGACAGTGAGAACCATCAACCAGTGGAACAGAAGTTGCTCTCGGAAGTTGTGGGAGCCCCTTCACTTGAGACTTTCAAGAAGAGATTGGAATGCCATTTGTCAGAAATGGTGCAGAGTCTCCCGCTTGGACGGGAGGTTGGAATAGATGACCTGCAAGGTCCCTTCCAACTCTGATTATCTGTTATCTGTTAATTCCAGAAGTGATTTCGTGTATAAGCTCCATGGAGGAAATGTGGGAAATTAATATAAGAGAATAAAAGAGATTCTTGAATGAAGCTCTTTGCAACAATTTTTCTTTCTGTTTATGATTCTTTTCTTTGACCAAAACAATATCATTTTATTTAGTTTCTAATAACTCCTAGATTATGACAATAGATAATAATATATCAGCAAATACAATACAAAAACTACAGGTAAATAGGATAAAAAGTACAATTGTTCTAAAATATCTAAAAAGGATTGGAGTAAATATGGCATTCTGTACAAATTATAGGACAGTGGTTATGATCAAGGAAATAAAATCAGATTGATCTAATAATAACATTTTTTTTTATAAAAATTTTATTGATTTTAACGACAGACAAAAAACATATAAGACATAAAACATAACATAAAAAAAAATTATAACATTCTTCATAAATTTACAATGTATCAGTTGGTTTACCACTCCCTTTTGTGCATCCATTTCAAAGTCATCAAAATAATTATATTACATAATAACTCACATTATCAATCATCAATAAAATATCCCAATATCATTATTGAACAATCATTTGACTATAATTTTACTAAGTCATACTTAAGCGAGATAACTATAATTAAGTTATATTATTTTATAACAAATCATAGAATCATACCAAATCTATCTTAATAAAATATTCTTAAAAATTATCAAAACCAAGAAAAATTATATATTCATTATTTCCTAAATTTCTAAATATTCTATTATTATATTGTATTATCTAACCATTGATAAAAAAGATCCCAAACTTCATAAAATTGTTTATCTTCTTGTTCTCTAATTTCAAATGTCAATCTACTCATTTCAACACATTCCAATATTTTCTTAATAATTTCTTCCTCTAATGGTATTTTCTCACTCTTCCAATGTTTAGCAAATACATGCAGATCTTAGCGTAAGTGTACTTCCTGAGTAATTTGGCAATTCTAGTGGTGAAACCTAATAGTGGAATGCAGGAGGGAAGGGCTCTTTCTCAGAGAAATAAGAGGCAGATCAGCAATGAGTCCTTGGATTGCAGAAAGAAGCCCAGAAAGAATCCTCTCTAAAATTTTCAAAGGATATATTCAATGGTTAAACAGAGTTTTCTTTAGTCTGGCAAGATTACTGTCTATAGGAGAGCAGCAGTAAAGAACCTACTCTGACCATGTTGTTCTTGTGCCCAAGATGTCTGAAACAATACTTCAGTAATCATTTTTAAATTACATCAAAGGAAAGATGTAAATTTTTGACCATTTATGGTGAGTTCAGGGGGTCAAAATGTCTGATTGCCTCCCCTTATCTTGTCTTTGATGTATGGTGTGTTATTATTGCAGGCAAGGTCTAAATGGTTATATAGCATGACCACATCACTATGTTTCTCATGTGATTGGTTGAAATCCTTGGTTTGAGAAAGGGAAGGAAAAGTGAGAAAGTCATTGGAGCGGCAGGCTGAAAAATAGGTCAAAGAAAGCAATTTCTTCACATGCTTGTTTTTATTCCTATTAAATTCTGTTCAGAGCTAGGTATTCATATATAAATTTATCTTTAAATGTCGGCATCATAAATTCCAAAAACAGATTAATTGGAAACATGTGCCACACCATATTAATACAAAGAAAGTGATTCATATCATGACAAACTTTGTTTTAAAGGTGACAACTTTTGTCTTTGCTTGACAATCCATTGCATAATGTGCTTTTTCCTCCAAAATGTATCAGCACATTCTCTAACTCAGAGTTCCCCAACCTTTCGTGCTTTGCAGACTGGCGGGGTGGGGAAAATGGCTCAGTGTGAGCAGTGGGGTCACGCGTGCACGCAACTCCATTTGTGTGACCATGCACCCACTTGTGCAAATAGAGCATGGCCATCCATGCTTTCTCACTGGCCATGCAAGTGGAACATGCACCAGGGAGTACAACAAGCAGTTTTCTGATTATCTGATGATGACCAACATTCTTGGCTGCTGGGAGCAACAAGTCTAAACAGCCTTTTGTTTATTGTTCTGTTTAGCAAGACAGGTACTTGCAGGTCAAAAAATACATTGAGTTTTACGTGGTTGTGGACAACAAAATGGTAAGTATCTGGATATCATTCCATTTTTTTCTGAGTTGATTTCTGCCTTTTTTAATGTAAGCATTTTTGAAGACATAAAGAAACATCATAACTGGATTTCTCTTAAAATGTGCTTTATCATAAATTTTGATTTTTTTTTTGTTATTGGACCCAACTAATATTTACAAAGTTAAAGAGAGATTTGTAAATATACTCTAATTTGCACATTTGTTCTTCCTGGATTCCATCTAAAAATTTTTTATCCCACAATGGTCAAACACTTCTATAGATTTCTTTGAAACATTCCTGCACTATTTGTTTATCCAAGTTGACAACACATGAAGAATAAGATATCTAGTGGAGAATGCTTATTTTACACTTCTCTAAACATGGATATATGGCATCAATTAGGAAAGCACCTCAGTAGGCTGACCAAAATTTTCTCCAACCAAGAGGAGAGCCCGTCTATGCTGCTGAAAAGTTAATAATCTGAATATATTAAAGGCACAAATGAAGATTAAAAACCAGCACAAAACAATTATTTGGACTGCTTAAATTAAAAACCAGCACAAAACAATTATTTGGACTGCTTAGATAAAAATATTATTTTTGTCTGAATCAGCAAATTCAATGATCCTTTATGTCCTGATATGATCCTGATATGTTCTTTGTCTCTCTCCTTTACCTTCCTTCTTCCTATAATTATGATCTCATCTTAACATGTTTGTCTTTTCTGTAGTATAAGAATTACAACAGCAGGAAACCTGCTATAAAAAGAAAAGTATATGAAATGGTCAACCATTTAAACGTGGTAAGAGAATATGGCAAAAATTATTTCACTTGTCAGATTTAAACTTCTCTCAGCCCCATCCCAGATTTGACACAACACACATAAAGGTAAAGGGAGCTAGGAGATGAACTTCTATAAGAATGCTAACTTTTGTGGCAAAACTGGGTCATTTGACCAGCTGGTCATCCTGCATGTAAGGCCATCCTTGAAAATGGGTTAATTCAGTAACTAGGTTAGTAAGCCTCTGTTCAGAGTTTTGCAGTGTAAATTCTGCACCAGAGAAATAAACACAGATGGCTGATGCTTCATTTAACGTCTTTCTAAATAAATTAAGTAAATTGTACAATACCAGTTGTAGATTTCTCCAACATGGAGCAAACTCAAACAGAAGTAAACATGTTACAAGTGCAGAGCAGAACAGAAACTCAACTTCAGCAGACAAGCAAGCAAGTTAGTTTTTCTTTCACTTTAGAGCTGAGCATAGAACAGAGATAAACCAAGCTCAGATTCTCTCTTTAAGTTTCAGCCCTCAATTCAGCTCTTATTGGCTGACCGTCTAAGCTCTATTCCAGTTCATGGATATGCTCTGACACTCCTCCCTTCATAACTGGAACAGACATAAAGTCAATTACCTTTAATATTCTTCAGATATCTGTATTTGGAGAGCCACATTCACAGTTCCCTCCATACCTGAGGGATACCTGAGAATTCCTTTTTTTACCTATCCAACGCAATTGCATTGATCCCCACCTTTTAACTTGTTCAATTTTAGATAACGCTAATAGTTCTTTGTAGTTCCTTGGCTCATACACACTTTAACATTACACACTTTACCAGCAAAATACTTGTCAGGTAGAATCACCTTATTCCATCGCTTTGACCTACATGGCACTGACTGCTCCTGTGTGTCAACCCTCTCTTGCTTCATATATTGTTCAGCTTCTCCTCCCCAGACATTGAAGTGCGTTACTGTCACTAAGTGAGTTACCATCATTAAGTGGATCACCGTCACTAAGTGAATCATTGCACAAATTTGCATCAATTCTGTTCCAATTTTGCTCTGCAAAACTCGCAGACCTTGAAAATACTATTCTTTTCCTCCCATCACTAAAGTGATAACTCTTTGAGCTTGGCTCATAGCCCGCAAACCTGAGCTTTCTAGCCTTTGGTTGCCCCTTTCTTCTAATTGCTTGTGGAATATGTATCCACACATTGCTTCCAAACACCCTTAAATGTGCTAGAGATGGTTTTCTCCCATATAGCACTGCATATGGAGTATCATTAATAGAGGAACTCTACAGCCTATTAACTAAATAATTAGCAGTCAATATGACTTCACCCTAATATGATCTGCTCAGGCCAGAATCCTCTATCAGTGAGTCCTTCATGGTTTGCAAGACTCCATTCTGTCTCCCAGCAACACCATTCTCAGATGCTGTGTATCTTTATTTGTGTGTCTGTGTTTTATTCCTAACTGTGTCAACCACTGCTGAAAACTTGTTGCCATGAATTCTGAACCTCTGTCAGTTTGCAGCTGACATAACTGTTGTTTATACCTTTGTGAGGAGTGTATCTATTTGTGACTCAAAACTCAAGATGAAAAGGGGAGGTTTTCCTTTGAAGTAAGGAAAGTACCAGCACCAGTTAAAAGACACCAATTAAAATGTCGACCAATCTTGGAATGCCTTTGAAATGCTGGGAACTATTGAACCTCCTTGGAACGTTTCTGAAGTAGGGGGGGGGGTACCAATTGAACTGTTGAACTATCATGCACTTCGCACATGATATGTCGATGTATGCCCTCGTGTTAGGGAGGTGTTCGCTGCGTGCTATGCACATATAAGATAATGAATTGTAACCTGTGTTCTAGAAGATAGATTGTAAACCAATCTATTTGCATAATGGGGAGGGGGGATAGTTTTGGGTATAAGAGTAGAGCCTTTAAGCTTTGCTTTTCATTCTCTCCTCAACTGCCAAAAGGGGAGGACCCATCTGCAGATGTTTTATTCCAATAAAGCCTTTTTCCTTGGATCAACTTTGAATCCTGGTGGTTTTTCTTAGCCACAATCTCACAATTTGGGGGCTCATCCGGGATCCTCGACGGCGGCCAACTGGAAAGCAGGGACCAGGTAAGAGAGTGGCCACAACCTCCCATTGAGAGGCACCTCTCCCCGAATTCGGTCAGACTCCCGAGGTGACTGGGAAATCCAGACAATCCTTGGAAAAAGAACTGAGATGAAATGCCGGCTGAGAGTGTGTGAGAATGATCTGAGTTGGGGACGCCCATCCTTTGACTTCGGAGAGTCCAGGAGTGATCAGATCAGGTAAACTTTGTTTCCTTTCATTTGCAGCCCAAAAGAAAGAGGTCCTTAAACTCTCTGGGAGAATCCAGCATCTGCTGGAGGACTGGGCTTAGGAGTCTGAAAGAGAGGGGTCCTTAAACTCCCTGGGGGAATCCAGCGTCTGCTGGAGGACTGGACTGGTGAGTCAAGGCTCTGGGAGTCTGAAAGAGTAGGAGATGGGAAAAGGACAAAGCAAGGCTCTGGGAGCCTTGAAGAAGCCTGTCTGGGACAGGGAAAATCTGACAATGGCAGAAAATCAATTCCGGTAGATTCGCCTTTGGGACAGCTACTCCAGAGTGGTTCTCCCTGAATTTAAAGGAATTCACCAGACATATCGCAAAGAGAAACATGATTTATCTTTGTCGAGACTGATGGCCAAAATACTCTTTGATTGATCCAAAATTCCCATATCACTGGAGTCCTGAGGGGGAAACCAGTACCTATTGGATGACCAAATTGAGAGACTATATTCTCCAACACAAAATGACCACTCAAATTGCATACATAGATGTATGGTTTCATGTGAAATTTGAAGGTCCCATCTCTCCAATTGAGGGTCAATACATGTCTCAACAAAAAGTGCAATGAGAGTGAGACGGACGATTGGCTGCAGAGTCCGCCGCCCGCAAATCCTAATTTGAATAACGCGCCCACCAATGTTCCTATGGCACCACCGCCATTGCCGGTGGCACAACCCCCTCCTCAGCCATCCCTTTATCCACAGATGAGAAAAGAAGTGGAAGGATTAAAGAGAAGTGTTCAGGATTTTCCATTCAGACAAAAACCTGAAGTGGATGCATTTCCTCTTAGGGAAATTCCTAATGGAGTCAATACTGCAGGCAACCCGGTGACAGTCTTTGTGGCTGTCCCCATAAAACCTGCTGAGCTGTGGGAATTGTTGATCTCCTGAAAGCAGCCCAGCAGGTTTTTGTGAACAGACACTGTAAAAACCAAAGAGAAGTCACAAATGATGGTTGCAGCTGTACAAGCTGCAATGAAGAATGAGGTGAAGAAAGGTGGGAATTTTGGGAAGGGTCCAACTGGAGAAAGGAGAGAGAATTTTGGGGGATACAATCAGGGAAGTTTTTGGGGCAGAGGAAGAGTTCTAGAGGGAGAGGCATGGGAATGAGACAACCTGGAATGGATAGGAGTTGCTTCAGGTGTGGGAAGGAAGGTCACTTTGCGCGCGAGTGTCCTACCAACCGGGAGGAAAGGAGCTATGCATTGTATGATGATTGGGGTTGTTCCGGCTCCTTTAAGAGGACCTGCGGGGAGCCATTGGTAAACATTATAGTGGGTCCTAACCGTCAGGAACGGTTGTTCCTGATAGATACTGGCGCAAGCTGGACTTCTGTGCGTGATCCGATAGAAGGTGCACATAGATCCAAGAAAGCGATTAAGGTGGTTGGGGTGAGTGGAAAATCACAGGATGTGAGTGTGTTTGAACAAATCAGACTAGAGATGAATGAAGTGGTGACAGAAGCGGAAGTATTGTATATTCCTGATTCTGGAGTAAATCTATTGGGAAGAGATTTGTTGCCTGCATTTGGTATCCAGTTATGGGATACTGGGAAGGGAGGATGGATGTGTAAAATGACCCTGGAAGATGAGAATGCAATTTCAGATGAGGTCTGGGCAGGAGGAGAGAAGGCAGGGCGAATGAACATTCAGCCGATTAAGATTCAAGTGCAGCCTGGGGTGACAAAGCTTTGGACCCCACAATATTCAATGAGTAGAAGGGGGAGAGCGGGGTTGATCTGAAGGATGCCTTCTGGGCATGCCCCCTTGAGGAGCGAAGTAGAGACCTATTTGCATTTGAATGGGATGATCCTGAGAGTGGAAGAAAACAGCAGTTTCCTTTGTTGTTTGGTCAGGCTTTGAAAAGTTAGTGTCTCTTGAGATGTTGATTCAATATGTGGATGATCTGTTGTTGACTGGAGAGAAAGAGAGTATGGAATGGTTAGAGGGAGATGATGAGAGATGGGAAGTTTTGAAGAAGGCACTGTCATCCGCACCGGTTTTGGCTTTGCCCAATTTGAAGCTCCCATTTTATCTGTATGTGTAAGCAGCTCAGGGAACGGCACTAGGAGTGTTGGCGCAGAAGGGGGGGGGGCAATACCAGTCCATCGCTTTTCTGAGCAAAACTCTGGAGCGGTGGTAAGAGGATGGCCAGTGTGTGTGCAGGCTGTGGTTGCTACAGCTATGTTGGTGGTAGAAAGCAGGAAGTTAACCTTTGGGGGGGTGCTTGTTGTGCATTCACCCCACCAGGTTACTTCTGTGCAAAGTCAGTTGGCAACAACTTGGATGACAGAAGGGCGGATTCTCAAATATGAGACCATTTTGAGAACCAGCCCAGATGTAGTGACTGGGACAGATAGGAATTTGAATCCAGCAGAATTTTTGGAAGGAAGAAGACAGGAGTGGGAGGCTGAGGACCATGATTGTTTATTGCAAGTAGATTTGATGACAAAGGTGAGGGAGGATCTGGAAGAGACTCCTCTGAAGGAAGGGGAGAAATGGTTTGTGGATGGATCAAGCAGGGTTGAGGAAGGGAAAAGGAAGTCAGGGAGTTGTTTGCTTTGAAGAGGGCCTTGGAGTTGACTGAAGGAATTGATGTGACAATCTGGACTGATTCCAAATATGCCTGGGGTGTGGTCCATACCTTTGGTAAGATCTGGCAGGAAAGGGGATTTATCAAGGCTGATGGGAAACAAGTTGAACAATTGCAGCTTGTGGAAGAGGCCTTGGAGGCCCTGCAACTGCCAAGCCAAGTGGCAATAGTACACGTGAATGCTCATCAGAAAGGAAGCACCCCAGAGGTAGTTGGGAACAGATGGGCAGACAAGTGGGCAAAAGAAGCTGCAGGTGAGATAGAGCTGGTGATGGTATCAATTCCCTTGCTAGAAGTGGAAGAGGATGAGGAATGGAAACCTGAGGGAAAAGAGAAAGATGATTTGGAAAAAGAAGGGTGTACATTAACTGAGGATGGGTGGAGAACCTCGGAGGGGGTGAAGGTGGTTCCTGTGAATACAATGAGAGGAATTCTGGAAAAGGTACATGAGGGAGGGCATTGGGGGACAGAAACACTGGTGACAGCTGTGAAGCCACACTTTTGAGTCTAAAGATGTGGACGCTAATCCAGAACATCTGTTGGAAATACTTGCTTGTGAACTTATCCTTGGCACTACTCAGAATCAGAACATGCCCAAGGAAGGACACTGGGGTCTCTCCATTCGAGATGCTAATGGGGTGACCTTACTTGGCAAAACTAGGGGATCCAATTCCTGAATTCAAAGATTTGTTCTTGAGGAAATATTTGCAGACACTGTCCAGGCCTTTGTTTTCTCTCCATAAACAGGGATTGTTGGCGCAACAACCACCTTTAGCTGGCAGCCAACATCCTCATGAAGTTGGAGACTGGATACTGATAAAGACTTGGAAGAGCGAGAAGCTGCAGCCTAACTGGGAAGGCCCGTACCAGGTGCTGTTGACAACTGAATCTGCAGTTCGCACTCAAGAAGGAGGCTGGACGCACTACAGCAGAGTCAAAAGGGCACCGGAACCTGAAAAACCTTGGAGGGCAGTTCCAGTGGACGGTCAGCCGCTGAAGCTCACTTTGAAAAGATGAAGAAGTCTGAACTCTGGACTGAGCTAATTGTCTTTATTCTAGGACTAGGAACTTCCTGGGGAAGCAAGAATTTACACCAACCCCAGAATGTTACTTGGGTTATACTCGATTCCCATTCAGACATAGTCAATTGGACTAGTGAGAGGAGGCCTCCCAATACTTGGTTTCCAGAACTGCAATTTGATTTGGGAAGGGTTCTCTTGTCCACCACCGATGACACGTTCATATGGAGAAATAATAAACCAAGTGGGGTTTTGTATTTTGGTCCAAATATTACCCAGAATTTACTTTCATTCCGAGAAAGAGTTGTATCAACTGTATGAACAAGGGGGAAGTTTAAGAGTTAAGAGGGAACCAATCTCCACTCTTACCATAGCTTTGCTGGTTGGGTTGGGAGCAGCAGGGGCTGGGACTGGAATAGCCTCTATAACAACTCAATACAGCCAATATAATTATTTAAGACAAGCTATCGATGAAGACTTAGAACGAATAGAAACATCTATCTCACATTTACAAAAATCCCTAACCTCTTTATCAGAAGTAGTCCTACAGAATAGAAGGGGACTGGATTTGTTATTCCTTCAAGAAGGAGGGGTATGTGTGGCGTTAAGAGAAGAGTGTCGTTTTTATGCAGATCATTCCGGGACAGTGCAGGACTTATGAAAAAACTGAGGGAAGGGTTGAATCAAAGGAAAAGAGAAAGGGATGACCATCAAGGGTGGTTTGAATCTCTTTTCAATACATCACCTTGGATAACCACCCTAATCTCCACCTTAATAGGACCTTTAATTTTGTTACTATTGATCCTCACCTTTGGTCCATGTATCTTAAAAAAATTAATGAAGTTTGTGAAAGATCGAATTGACACAGTACAAATGATGGTGTTAAGACAACAATATGACCCATTGGGACACCTAGAGGAATCTCCTGAAGAAGGATGGAAGACAGCAGATTTGTTATTAACTGAGTTTGAGTCAAAAATGAAACAAGAACAGGGGGGATTGTAAGGAGTGTATCTATTTTGTGACTCAAAACTCAAGATGAAAAAGGGAGGTTTTCCTTTGAGGTAAGGAAAGTACTAGGCACCAGTTAAAAAGCGCCAATTAAAATGTCGACCAATCTTGGAATGCCTTTGAAGTGCTGGGAACTATTGAACCCCCTTTTGTGTAGCCTCAGTGAGCATGCCACCTATGGATCAATTTCTGGTTTCTTCTGCTAAAGCCCTAGAACATAATTGTTTCATATTTCATGCAATGGCAATGAGGTCAGGAAGTATGGAGAATGCTATGTAGCCTTTCCTGTACTTACTGAAAGATTCCTACCATCATGATTACTTTAACACTTCTCGATACTTTATGCTGTTTTGTACAGAAGACCTTGCCTAGAAAACAACGTTGCTGAATTAACACCACCAAATGAGTCTGGTGCAACCTTGACCTTGAAAGAAGACCATCTTGTCTATTTAATGGCCACCAGCAGATTGTCTTTGAGTTCTTGTTTTCAGCCCCTAACTTGAGGGCCAATGATTATATTCCTTGTGATTTGTGTTAACATTAGGAAGGTGCTTGGGTGGGCTATGATACCATGTTTGCATCTATTGAAGTATGCAGTTTTGGAGGTCAGTGGCACATCACTGATATTATGACCTTTTCAACAAAAGAAATCAACAATGAATACTTTCAGGCAAAAAGAGAGCTAGCATAATTAGCTCTCTATTTGCCTCAAAGCAGGAGTGGGATTCCAATTTCTTAACAACCAGTTCTGTGGGTGTGGTCTAATTTGTGGGTGTGGCTTGGTGGTCATGTGACTGGCAAACCAAATGTAAGTGGTCCTCACTTAATAACCAGGTCCTTGCTTAGTGACCAGTTCCTTAGCAAGTGTTTTTTGCCAGTTTCCAAGGCCTGGGGAGGGCAGGGCGAGGCCCAGGCAGGTGGCCATGTGACTGGCTGGGCATGGCTTGTATTTTCTGCCCCTTCCTTCCACCCCCTTCCTTCCTTTCACTTCCTTTCTCTCTCCCTTCTTCTTTCTGCTCTTTCTTTCTTTCCTTCTCTCCCTTCCTCTTTCTTTTTCTCTCTCTCACTCTCTCCCTTCGTCTTTCTTTTCCTTCCTTCCTTCCTTCCTTCCTTCCTTCCTTCCTTCCTTCCTTCCTTCCTTCCTTCCTTCCTTCCTTCCTTCCTTGTCTTTATCTCACAACACACAACAAAGTCTCTCTCTCTCTCTCACACACACACACACACACACATACACACACAGACACAAACACACCTGGTCTGGGAAGAAATCCAGAGTAGCGAGTGGCAGGACAACAAAGAAAGCAGCAGCCCCAGAACATCCATCCGCCCTCCCTTTCCGAGCACATGGGTGGCAGCGGTGGCAGCGGTGGCAGCGATGGGGGGGCGGGCAGTGGTGATGGCACGGCTATGGTAAACCCCAGCCTCCCTTTCCCTCTCTTCCTATCAAGCTGGCGGCCACGTGGGAGGAAGTCCAGGACAGACACAAGGTGGAGGAGGCACGGAAAGATCCCTCTCTCTCACACACAAGCATATACACATGAGCAGGCAGTGGGAGAAGAAGAAACTGAGCAGCCCCTCCCTTTCTGAGCCCCTCTGCTGCCCCTTGCTTTTCTTGGGCAGCAGCTGTGCACCCCTGCCCCACCCTGATCTTCCCAAAGGAAATGGGTGGCTTTAGGTGTGCAGCAGCGTTGCAACCCTGCCCCACCGCGATCCTCCCAAAGGAAACACACCTCCGCATGTGGTGGTGGCCAGGAGTGGCTGCTCAAGCATGTGGAGGTACTTTGGGAGGGCCAAGGGGGGGGGCGCTGCTCAAGGCCCACAGCTCACTGCACTGCAGCCGCCATGTGGTACGGAGAGCTTAACCACGTGGTGGCTTAACCAGCCAGCTGAGGCCGCGGATGGGTGGGTCAGGTAGGTAGGCTGGGCGAGGCCTGGGGAACCCCCGGAGATGGCTACAGGAGGTCCTGGGAGCCCTGGAGATGGCTACAGGAGGTCCTGGGAGCCCTGGAGATGGCAGCAGGAGGCCCAGGGTGGCCCAGAGATGGCAGCAGGAGGCCCAGGGAACCCTGGAGATGGAAGCGCGAGGCCCAGGGAACCCCGGAGATAGCTGTGGGAGGCTCAGGGAGGCCTGGGGACAGAGGGGGAAGGGCTAGCATGACTTGCAGGCTTACCTGTGAGCCGGCAGATTAGCGAAGAGGCTCATGTCACAGCAAAAGGCAGGCAGAAGCAGGCTGCAGGCATGTCACACATGTGCAATTTAAAAAATCTGGGGTTTTTTAGTCTAGGAGTGGCGGATGGGGTGGAGGCCAAAGCCAGTGAAAGGAGGGGCGGGCAGGGGGAAATGAGGCAAGGATTTTCATGCATGCACAACAAATGTCATGCATGTGCAGTAAAAAAAAAAAGCCTGGATTTGGCCCGTAGGAGCAGCAGAGAAGGGTAGGGCCAGCCAGGGGCCAGTTTTACCAGTTCTTAGAACTACCAGTGATGTTAACAACTGGTTCCATAGGACTGGTGTGAACTGGTAGAATCCCACCCCTGCCTCAAAGTATTCATTGCTATAAAAACTACTATCCCTACAAATGAGGGGAAAACAAAATCCCACTGTTTTCCCTTCAGTGATATTATTGTCCTTCCACAGAGAGGCTGACTAAAAATGAAAATGAAAGGCAGCCCACTTAAACACAAGAAGTAGCTCAATCAACTAATATCACATGGAGTTCCCATTGCAAATTTATTTTGTTAAAAAAGAAAAGAAAGTTGGTCAGGGGCGGGATTCAAATTTCTTACCAGCCAGTTCTGTGGGCACGGCTTAATTTGTGGGTGTGGCTTGCTGGCCATGTGACTGACTTGGAGTGGCTTGCTGGCTGTCGTGGCCTGGTGGTCACATGACTGGCTGGGTGTGGCTTGGTAGTCATGTGACTGGGTGGGCATGACCAACTCAATGTCATTCATATCAAGCGGTGCCTTGCCTGGTCCCTCCCCTCCCAGCCATTCCTCAACTTATCTATAGTTCTATACAAATATTGTTCACCTTTTTTTTGACTTTATTATCTACAGACTATAGATGTACTTTCATGGACCACTAAAGGAGGAAATGGCTCACATTCTTTGCCCAAGAGGATGATAGGCAACAGGCTTTTAAGGGTCTGTCAGAAAGAAGGGGAGGGGAATGTATTTTCCAAAGAAGCAGAAAGCAAAACAAGAAGCAATGGATGGAAACTGAACAAAGAGAGAAGCAAACTAAGAACTTCTAGGTGCTTCAACACTGGAGATTTTTAAGAAAAGACTGGGCAGCCATTTCTCTGAAATGGTATAGGGTCTCCCCCCCAAGTCCGTTTCTAAGTGTTATTCTATTATTCTGATACCCCCCACCCCTGCACCCCCTTGCGTCCCATTGTTGGCTTGCAAGCCTCCCTGCACTTACCTGGGAGCCAGAACCAGGTGCCTGGGCAGGGCCAGTTGGTCTTCAGAACTACTGATTCGTCGAACCAGATGTACAATTGACATAAATTAACAAATCCCTAGAATCCCACTGCTGAAGTTGGTGAAATTAAAACTGAGGGAGCATAATCTGGGTGTTAGATCAAGGGCTACAAAGAATTCTCTTAGCACTTTGCACAAATCACCTTGTTAGCTCTAGAGAAAAAAAAAATCACTCCAATTCTTCATTAGCCATCCCTTTTCCATCTTATATGTTTTGCAATGATTTTTGTTCCTAGTGTAAATATGGATGATGTCCTGATGTCTTATTTTGTTTCCTCTCTACAGTTTTGAACCTCTCTCTGAGTTCAGCTCTTGTAGTGTCATCAGAGGTATCTTCTTAGAGTCAGACCACAATGCATTCTCAACAAACCTTTGAGCACAGATATTATTACACCTCCAGCTTGTGGAAATTACTTAGTGGAGGTGGGAGAAGAATGTGACTGTGGCTTTCCTCAGGTAGAATGTTTTTAAATCAACAAGAATGATTTGAAAAATTTTATCAAAAATGTGAATCCTTGAAAAATCATCTGGCTTTCAAAGTGGTTTGAGCCATCCAAGAGTTTGGTTTGTGAATGGCATAGGTTTGTGCCCTTTATGTACATGCATGTATGCAGTGGTTCCTTGGATTTGGGTTGTAAGGGAATAAAGAACTGGTATCTCATTAGTATATCAGGAAAAAAAAAAGGTGATTTACCTCTTTTTCCTGACTGAAAACCCCTATTTTGTTCACATGGGCACTGTTCCATGATTTCTTGAGCTGCTTCCTCCCACAATTTATACTCTTTTATCTATGCTCTAATCCCTAATAATCTTTTTATAAGAACAGTTATTTAGTGAAGTGTTCTCTTTGTATTGTCAAATAAACATATAATGGTTTATAAGAATGTCATTGAGAGACAAAAGAAGGAGGGAAAGTCTACTCGATGGTCATATAGGAAATAGATTAGCCTGCAGAAGCAATGGGGCATGGCAAACATCTCAAGAGGAGCAATGTGCATGGCAAACATCTCCCACCCTCTCTCTTGGTCCATAAAATGAGGGGGTAGAAATATTGAAAGATTCTGCTACTGTAACCTTACAACAAAGGTAGTGTTAATATTCATAGTCAGTGATTCTTCTCTGGACCACCTCAAAGGCTGGCATGAAGAGTGGAAAACCCATCATGAATAAGGAATGGGGGCTTTAGGTTCTGTGGGATTCACAACTGGGAGATGAGGATATTTTGTTTGTTTTCTTTTCACATAGGAAATATCAGATAAGTCTATTTCATGCAGATATGCCACGATCTATTTTCAATAACAAACCATTTGTGCATTTGCTGGCATGAACCCATAAGAGGGAACACATAGCAGAAATGCATTTTCCTTGGCAGTTTTCTTCTTCAGAATAGACCAATTAGATAAAATAAGTCTATGACTTCATTTGATATGTTTTGGTTTTCAGGATTGTCAAGATGCCTGCTGCAACGCTACAACTTGTAAACTGCAACACGACTGTGACTCCGGAGAGTGTTGTGAGCAATGCAGAGTAAGACTTGTTTATTTTTAACTTCAAGAAACCAACCATATAACCATATAAAAATGTAATATCTCTTGGCTGTTTTCTGCAATCAAAACATTTTAACCTATTCCTATCTTGTCTTCCAGCTTATTTGACCCTTATGAGCATATGCATTGGGAGGATAATTTTATAACAGGGAGTTCCTAATTAAGTGTCGATGAAAATACTGTTGTTTCTTAGTTCCTGTTTCCCACAAAAAGGTATGCCATCCTCTTTGCAGGTCATGGCCTTCCAGGTTTAGTGTTCTTTTATTAGTTAAGTTGATCCACTCTTTCGTCCAGGTTAGTGCTGCTGCGCTGTAATATAACTCCCAATTTGGAAGACCAAGTCCTCCTCTGCTTTTTACATCCTGTAATGATTTTATTTTTATTTTAGGTTATTTACCAAACCAAATAAATTCCTGCGTAATTATATTGAGTTCATTAAAAAAGGATTTCTCTAGTCTGATAGGGATCATTTGAAATAAATACAAAAATGTGGGTAAGATTGACATTTTTATAGTTGCTACTCTTCCCAGTAAAGATAATTGCAATTTAGCCCATAATTCCAAATATTTTTTTGTTTGTATAATAATGTATCATAATTATTCTCTTTTATTGTTTTACATTGTGTGGTCAGCCATATACCTAGATATTTAATTTCCTTTATTGTCTGTAATCCCGTTACTCTTTCTAATTCTATTTGTTGCAATTCCGTTAGATTTTTGGACAGGAGTTTTGTTTTCTGTCTGTTAATTTTCAGACCTGCCATTTCCCCATATCGTTCTAATTCACTAATTAACTCCTTTCCTGTTTCTATTGGATCTGCAATAAAAAAAGGCCATTTTGTCCACAAAAACTTGCAATTTGTATTCTTCTATCTTGACTTTTAGTCCTTTTATTTCCGGTTTTTGTTTGATTCATCTAAGAAGAACCTCGAGTGATAATATAAGAAGCAGAGGAGAAAGAGGACAACTCTGTCTAACTCCTTTTTTTATTTCTAAGCTCTGGGTAATTCTGCCATTCACTATAATATTTGCCTTCTGATTGGAATATATTGTTGTTATTATGTGTTTGAATTTAGTTCCTAAGTTCATATAAATTTGCTGTATCATGAATTGCCAGTTCAGGTTATCGAATGCTTTCTGAGCATCCAAAAAGACAAATGATACTTGTTTCTCTGGGTGGGCATCATAATATTCCAGAATATCTATTACTGTTCTCAGATTGTTCTGGTTTGTCTGCCTGGCAAAAATCCACTTTGGTCTGAGTGGATGTATTCATTCAAAAGTCTCTTCAATCTGTTTGCTATAATGGTTCTGAATATTTTATAGCTGACGTTAAATAACGATATTGGTCGATAATTTTGGAGAGACCATCTGGCCCTGGTGTTTTATTGTTTTTCTGGTTTCTAATTGCCTGATTTAATTCTACTATCTCTTTAGTTAAATTTTCCTTCAGATCTTCTCTATCTGTAGGCCTCATTCTCCTCTCAAATATTTCCTTATCTGTTCTTTGTCTACCTCCTCTCTCTTATTTAAATTCTCAAAATATTGGTATACAATCTTTTTTTTCCCTTTCTATTGTATGATGGTGTTCTCCATTTTCATCTTGTAGTTGACAGATGATTCTTTTCTCTCTTTCTTAAGCTTATGAGAGAGCCACCTTCCCAGTTTATTAGCTTGTTCAAAAAATATTTGTCTAGCTATTTTTAGATTTTTCACCATTTCTTCTTGATCTGCTAGATTAAGTTTGTGTTTGGTTAAAGTTAATTGTTCTTTTAATTTAATGTTTTGTGGAGTATTTTGCAATTTAGTCTCTAATTTCTTAATTGTTTCCTGCAGGTTATTTTGTTGAGCAAATTTTTCTTTGTTTCTTTTTGCTGAGTATGATATTATGATCCCCCAAGTAACTGCTTTCATGGTATCCCATGAATTCTGTGTCAATGTGTGTTTTTTATTATTTTCCTTAAAGAAATATGTTAGTTCTTCTCTCAATTTCTGAACAAATTTGATATCTTTTAATATTTGAGTATTTAGGGTCCACCTACGTCTTGTTTTCTTTCTACCTCTGCAGCTTATTTAAAGTGGGTTGTGGTCAGCCCAACAATTTGGTAAAATTTCTATGTCTTCCACTTCCTCTCGTATTTCTCCTCCCATCCAGGCCATATCAATATGTGACCATAATTGGTGTGGATTAGAATAAAAAGTGAATTGTTTTTTTTTTCTTGGTTTAGTTTTCTCCAAACATCTATCAAATTAAATTCTGTAAACATTTCAAGACATGCTTTTGGTAGTTCTCTTCTTTCCTTTTTTCCCTTTTTTCCTTTCACTTTTATAGTTTTTTTATAGCCTATTATTGAATTATAGTCTCCTATGATGCATATATTTCTTTATTCTAATTCAATAATTTTTTATGTAACATTTTGTAAAGTTCTTGTTGGTTTTCATTGTGTGCATAGATTGCTACTAATAATACTGGTTTGAGCGCTATCCACACTTCCATCATCAAAATTCTTCCATTGGGATCTGCAAACATTAATTTCGCTTTTATCTCCTCTTTAATATATACAGCTATTCTCTTCTTTTTTCCCTTATCTGCTGGGGCAGTGTATAATTTCCCTAATTTGGGGCATTCTAAATATTTTTTGTCCATTTTTTGAATATGTGTCTCTTGTAAACATGTTATCTCTACTTTTTGTTTACTTAATTCTGCCAATGTTCTTTTCCTCTTTATTGCCAAATTTAAACCATTTATGTTAATTGATAGTAAATGTATTTCTTCTCCCATTCTCTTAATTGTACCTAATTCTTGTCTTCTGCTTGCCCGTAGATCTCTTAGTGTTCTGGTTGTTGCTTTTTGGTCTTCTTGTTCCTGTTGTTGTTGATGATCTGTTCTTCCCATTCCTTGCTCTTCCTCTTTATTCTCTTGTTCCTGATGTTCCTCTTGGGAATTTGATTCAAGTTCCTCCTTGCTGCTCTGATCTTCTGGGCCTACTAGTTGATCATAGACGTCCTCTGCCTTCTCGAGAGTGTTAATTTTAATTCTCTTTTCTTCCCATGTAATAAGCATCCTTTCAGGAATCAGCCATCAAAAGAGATGGCTTTTTTGGTTCAATTGCGCAGCCAAAAATCTATAGTCCCGTCTCTGCTCGCTCTCCCTTCTTGGGACCTGTTTCAATATCTGAATCTCCTTTCCCTTATAAACAACAGGTTCATCTCTCGAAATTCTATATACAATATCTCATACTTTTCTTCTTCTAAACCTTATGTGTACTTCTTTGGGGAGTTTATGTCACCTGGCATAACTCACGCTTACCGTATACACATTGTCCAATTCATTCAGTATTTCACTTTTGTCTCTTCCCGATATATCTGCTAAGATTTCAGCCATTACCATTTCCAGATCTTCTTCCTTGGTTTCCACAACATTTTGGAATCTAAGATACAATGACGCCTGGTCCATCTAAAGGTGGATCAAAGAGTCTTCCATTTCTTTGTTTATTATTTTCATTTGCTGATCGACCCTTTCTAATCTTTTTTGGTTTGTTCTG
Source organism: Hydrophis major (assembly GCA_033807585.1). Taxonomy (NCBI): domain Eukaryota; kingdom Metazoa; phylum Chordata; class Lepidosauria; order Squamata; family Elapidae; genus Hydrophis; species Hydrophis major. Next base: position 18,514,899 of record CM066334.1, on the reverse strand, counting down.
TTCATTTTTTGACTTCTTTTATTTTATGTTCATTCTTTTCTAAGGCTTGTTGAATTGAGCCAACTTTCTCATCAAATTTAGATATGTCCGATTTCATTTCATTTTTTAGTTTTCCCATTTCTTCTTCGATTTTATTTATATCTGTTCTCATTTCTGTATGATTCTTCATCATTGTATCCTGAAGCTTAAGCATCATTTCCTGTAATGTAAATAATGTTGTTTGTATACTGATGTTAGAAGCAGGTTTCTGTTTTTCCGCCATTAGCATCTCGTCAATTTTTTGTGTGTGTGTCACGGGTGAAGCTATTGTCATTGAAGTTGTTGCCACCAGTGTTGGTTTTTCCCAGTCTTCAAAATTGTGATAGTAATGCTTGTCATTTCTTTTAATATTTCACTCTGTTTCCCTAAGATACTAAACAAGTTATCCCAAATTGTCATTAACTAATATGGATTGTTAAGATTATTATTAAGGTTTATGACATTACCAATGTAATTCTTGCAATTCTCAGAAGCTTATTCAAGTAATTATAAATTTTTCAGTTCTTTCAAAATCAACAACCCTCTATTAATATCCTAAATGCACAATTTATCTTATCCATATAAACATATATAAACTATCTAGATACATCAATATATATATATGTAAATATATATATCAATAATGTATCAACTGTATTTATTAATTAAGTAAACAATTAATTATCTTATTCAAATTTGTATAATAATATATGCTTATAAGTATTAATTATAGCTAAGTATTAAAAAAATTACTATATTGACTACAATCAAATACAATTAATTAAATACAATCTAAATTGATATGAAAATTTATATACAAATCTAATCAAGTCTTACTAAATTTATCTACTCTTAATTTCTTTAGAATAACTTGTAAAAAAAAATACCACTCTACTAGCAGTTTATATAAATATGAACAGTTATTTTATTAAGTCTCCTGGGTAAATTTTATAATCAAAAAAAGAAGGAAAAAGAAAAAAATGAGAAAAACAAAAATATAGGGGGACAAAAAACGTATTAATCACCCAACAATTCACCAGATAAGAGTCAAAATGCTGACTAATTGTTGTTCTTTTCAATGGATGTCTGCTGTCTCTACTTCAGCCACTTCTTTTATGTTCGTCACTTCCTTAGCAGAGTTCAATGATTGCTGTCCACACTTATCACAATCACTTCCTTTTGTTCTTTAAGTTAAAGAGGTTTCTCAGATCTTCACTTTCCCTTTCCCTCTTCTTTGCTCCTTTTTGGTTCATCACAGTATCTTAATACCTCTCTCAGGCAGTCTGTTGCTCCGTTTCTTTCCAATCGTTCGCACCTCCACTTGTTCACCATCTCTGGCACTCCGATTCATCTTTTCTTGCCTCCTTCACTCTCTGCAATTTACGAACTTTCTTCTGAGCTGTTTCAGTTCTCCGCACTCTCTCTCCGCAAGTCCAAAACAGTCTCTGCCGCATCCTGTCTTCTATATTCCATCTTCCTTACAGCTGGGCTGTTAGGACCTCAGGACCACCATTTGGAAATGACAGCCTCTTGTGTGCTGGGCTCAAAAGTTTCCTCTTCATCGCAAGGGCAGTCACCCTCTGCCGCTTCGCTCCTAAAGTATCCCCACATCGTCATGATTCTCTCCAGGATTCGTGTTCCCCACGGGATTGCTCCAGCACCAACAAAAGGGGATGAAAGAACGAGCCTGTTCTTCGTCTCCTCTCTTTGTCCTGAAGTCACCACCAGAAGCCTCTGCTGTGCTGTTTCAAAGAATCTTCTGAAGTTTGTGCCCTTCCTTCCTCTCCTTTTTTCCTCTTTCCCTCCCTCCCTTCTTCCGTGTATCTATCTATCCATTCATTCATCAATATATATCATTCACTTTCTCCTCCCTCCATCCCTCTTTCTTTTTCTCCCTTCCCTCTATACCATCTTTCTTTGTCTATCCCTTTTCTTCCTTTCTCTCTCTTTTTTTCCCCCTTTTCTCTTTTTTCTTTCTTCTCTCTTTCTCTCTCTTTCTCTTTCCCTGTCTTTCTATCACTTCCCTTCCTCCTTCCCTCTCTCCTTCTAAAGCTAGGAGTGGTGACCCACCTGAAACACACACAGGCTTCCAATCACCCACCTGAAACAAACAAACAAACACACACACACACACTTTGAAGCACCTGGCAGCATCGCTTATTATGAAGGTTCTTTCCAGACAGTCTCCGGTCCTGTGTTACCCGAAAAAGCCGGCAGGCAAGGCTTCCGGGTCCAACAAAGGGGCTGCAGGTAGGACTGTCGTGTCCATCACGGGAAAGGAGACTCGGAGCCAGTGACTCAGTTCAGCTCTTTATTAGGTCCCGAAATCAGCTCGGGATTCAAAGGGAAAAACAGCAGCTTTTATTCTCTGGCTGCGGCGGCTGCGGCCAATGGCACTGCTTTGAATCTCCCGCGATTAGTTTCCACCAATCGTGGGGGATTCGTTACAGGCCAATCAGTGTGGCTCGCTCGGCCAATGAGATCGCTGTGCGCATTGGCCAATCACAGCACGGTGCTTGCAAGTATGCTAGTGACTGTACAGAACAGGGACTTTGTCCCCTCCTGCTTTTGGGGAAAGGGCTGGAAACTTCAAGCAGGAGCTGTGGGAGAAGTGAGCTGCAGGAAAGATGAGAAGGCCACCTCTGATTGGCTACCTTTTCCTCTGCCACCTGTCTCCTCCTCTCCTGCTTTTGGGGAAAGTTAAGAGCTGGGAAATTTAAGTGTGGCATGTGCTGCAATCTCACCCCCTCATCCCCCCACCCCACTGGCAGCTCTGGGTCAGGGAGCTTTGCTGACTGCCTGAAACCTCCCCATGGCTGGCTTTCAGGGGAGGCAAACCAGGGCTGAGCCATTGTTCTTGCTGGGCTCCCTGCCAGCCCACATCTCACCCTTGTCATGAGATGCCTGCAGCTGGCCTGTATTTTTTCTGTGCAGCTGGACTCCAGCTGTACCAAAAAAAGAACGTGGAATCTGGAGGCTTTTTGCAGTGAAAATTACCACTGTCTTTGCTCTGCTTCTCCAAAGCTCCGCTGCGGCTGCATTTTAGGCACCAGCCATGCAGGTCCACCCCATTGAGCCCAGTGCACTGGAGGGACTTGCGCAAGCAAGTCCAAGTGGAGTGGAGCAGCTGTCAATGGGATAGACCTGCATGGCCAGTGTGTAGAACACTGCCACAGCAGCACTTTGGAGAAGCAAAGCCGATGGTTGGTAATTTTTGCTGCAAAAAGCCTCCTGATGCCATATTTTTTGCCACTTATTTGCTGGCTGGAACCGAGCCAGGAGCAGCGGCTGGAGAATTGTCCTGCCAGCAGAGGTGGCAGCTGGAGCATTCTTGCTAGGGGGACAGGGACACGGTGAGACTCAGCTGGGAGTCAGAAAGCAGTTCCTGCACCCTGCCTGTTCCTTTTGGGTTCCTCCCTCCACATCGAAGTACCTTAAATGGACAGGCTGAGGTGACTGCTTTCCAAGTAGTAGTGGAGCAAAGGGAAGGGAGGCAGAAAAGTTCACCCAAGCTTTCTCCTCCTTCTCAAGCATACACACAGCTCAAGGGGCACCAGAGGGACTCGCCCATGTGCCTTCTCCTCCCAGAAAGTCCTGGCATCATGTGTGTACATGTGAGGTCCCAGGTACCTTCTGCTAGAAGACGGCGTGTGGGCTACTGGCTCAGTTCCGACTAGCAAAGCATGAGCAGCTGGGACTAGCTGCCCTGTTTTTCGCGCCGGGGTGCACCACATTGCCTGCTGTGCCAGAGTGGAGGTACTTGCCCCTCTGGTGCAGCAGGCAATGAGGTGCATGTGCATGGCCAATGAGAAGAACAGGGCAACTATGGCGGTGGGACTGAAACTCTGTTTTAGCACTTTTCAAAAGCAGAGGGCAGTAGTTTTCGGTGCAAGTATATATCAGCTGGGAGGCTTCTTGCACTGAAAAAAAAAGGCAGTGGCTTCAGTCATCTCGTAACAAGGTGGAGGCGAGATGCAAGCTGGCGGGGAGCCCAGTGGCTCTCAGCCCTGGCTTGCCTTCCCTGGCAGCCAGCCATGGAAGGAAGGTAATATGGTCACAGCCACAGACGATGAAAGAGGTGGTCATAGGGGAGGACGCAAGGAGATTAAGGGCCAGGCCAGGGCCTCTGAAGGAGGGGAAAATAGGTGACGCATCACGCTTTAAGGAGAGCGGGTATGACTCCGGGGCAAGGCTGGAGCTGGGGAATAATGCATTTCCCAACCTAGCTGAGGCAGCTGGTGGCTCCAGGACCTCAGGGAATAGCACATCCCTGGGCCCAAGGTGAAGGTTCAGTGGGTGGCATGCATTACTTACCTCTGGTGAGCTGAACTGACCAGGCATCAACAAGGCAACTGGCGAGGCAATTAACTGGGCCACATGGCAAAGGCAACATATATAGGGCGGGGGTAGGCAGGGCAAGAAGCAAGCAGGTGATTGAGCAGTGAGCAGCAAGCAGCCAGAAGGGGAGAGCAAGTGGCGACCTGTCGACCGAGTTGGGGACGTGGCCAGCCAGAAGTCACTTCCGGTTCGATGTCCCATGCCAAATTCTTGCTACCGGTTTGCCCGATCCGGTGTGAACTAGCTGAATACAAGCTCTGAGAGGGGCCCAAAACATTTTGTTCTTTCCATATTTTCCTCACTAGTCTAGAGTCACAGCAGGAGAAGGCAGTCACATTTTTTTTCAGCATGACAAAAAACTCTATTCATGTTTATTTCCATCTAAGGAAATAAAAATATATCATGAGAAGTTCAGCAATTAACTTTTTCCTGCTTTTTCATGGCAGCCCAAATGATTTTGACTTTATAGCCAGCCAACATGTTGAACTTGTGTTTCAGGAATTGAGCTTTTCATGACAATCATTTTCTCATAACAAATAAGACCGAGTAGGACATCCAGGCACTACACACAATTGTAACAGGACAGGGATGCCTTGCTTGGTAATCCTCATAACAGATGAAGAGGAGATTTTGAATTGTGTTATGAATCATGGTTTGACTCTGATCTCTGCTGCTTAAGAAGGACAGCTGGAAGTATTTTTCATTCTCACCCACAGTTTAAGAAAGCAGGAGCAGAATGCCTTTCTTGAGAAGATCATATTGTAGGAAGTGGTCAATGATTGGCCTCAGTCCTACTCTAGCTTTCTCTGAAAGAGCATACAGTTTAATTTGCAGAGGTTCCTCTCCTGATTTCAGAGCAATTTCCACAGGAGGAATATATCTATAGCTCATCCTGGAGTGCTTGTAGCCCAACCCCATGACACAACTGCATTTAAGATAGACTGCCTTGGATGGGGAAGCTATTGCCTGAGTGGGGATTTCAAGACAGGCAAAAGGAGTCTCCAATTGGCAAAAACATCATGATTTTTCCTTGATGAAAAGAAAGAGTGACTTGCCATTTAGAAAGTAAGTCATATCCCAAAAGTGGAGTCAGGCAATCATGCACATTCAAAAAGCTAAGGGTCAACTTTTCCCTCTAACATCCATTCCCAAAAGTGGCTAAAAAGGATTGATGTGGGATTGTCCTGAAGCTCTAACAATAGGTATAAGATGATTAGAGTTAAGAGCAGCGATTTAGTGACTACAGAATGTGTAGCACCCATATCCCAAGGAAATAAATATTTTCACCTCCTACCATAGCAGTTATCAAGAGCTCGGGAGGCACTAGGGCTGTTTGAAGACTCCACCCCGGCTGCTTCATTCTTTGTCTTCCAGCATAAGAAAATATGGGCTGGTAGGCAAGTCCCCTGTTTGAATTCAATGGCCCTGCATCTTGCCAATGTCCTATTTCAGGGGTATCAAACTCAAGGACCAGATACCGGATCTGGCCCATTGGGACACCCACCATTGTCAGCAAGCCACCCTGGAGGGATTTCTCTCCCCTGCTGTTGATCTTACCTTCTAGTTACAGCTCATGAAGGGGGACATTTCTCTGTGGAGAAAGAGAAAACAGCAAAGGACTGGCCTATAGTGCCTCTGTCAGTGAAAATGGAGCTTGGGAGAGTTGCTATATACACACACACTATATTATTGTATTGTATTGTATTGTATTGTATTGTATTGTATTGTATTGTATTGTATTGTATTGTATTGTATTGTATTGTATTGTATTGTATTGTACTGTACTGTACTGTACTGTACTGTACTGTACTATAGTACTATACTGTACTATACTATACTATACTATACACCAGTGGTCACCAACCAGTGGACCAGGAACCACTGGTGGTCCGCAGAGAAATGTTCCCCCACGTGAGCTGGAACTGGAAAGTAAGACCAACAGCAGAGGAGGGAAATCCGCTCCAGGGTGGCTTGGTGACGATGGTGGGAAAGTCGGCCCCATACTCCAGAGCTGCAATAATTACAAGACATCCAGGAACAGATCAATGCAGCTGCTGTAACAAGGTGTTACATTTTCTATCCAAGGAGCCTCCAAAACTTTCCATGCCAAAACTGGACCAATTTTAGCTTCTGAATGCTATTCAAGGAAGCCCCCTGTAGAAAGACACTGTAATAATCTATGCGGGAGATGTATAATAGTTGGCAGCAGGATGCTTGCCCATGAATTTCACAATTCAGATCAAAGTGCATCCTTCTATTTCTCTTTTAAGTTGAAATCTGAAGATTTATCTGAAGAGTACTAACTTGTGAAATCAAAATTATGAATGCTAAAATCTTAACAAGAGCTTTGGTAATTCAGGGAAGTTTAGGATTATTATATTTTCATCAAGAGCTGGGCCATTATATCAGATGCCATCAAATGCAAAGGAAAAAAGTTATCACCTCGTGTAGAGGACAGCAGTAAAGGTTGATTCAGCCTTCCATCTTTCTGAGATCAGTAAAATGAGAACCCAGATTATTGGGGGCAATATGCTGATTCTGTAAACTACTTAGAGAGGGCTGTAAAACACTGTGAAATGGTGTATAAATCTAAGGGCCATTGCTATTGCTAAATAAGGGCTTTAGCTTCTTCATTCTGTTAAAAAGTTTCCTTTGTAGAAGTGAGTAGAATATGTTAGGAATGTAAGTCACCTAACAGTTGGGTTGGAAATATATAAATCAGGATAGACATTTTAATACTGTCTCTTTAAGGAAATACTAAAATTGTAATTGGGTGTCGTTCCTCAAACGGCTATAAGATGGAGCCAGAAACCTGGGTTGTTTAGTCCTGTTGTTGAGAGTGTTGCCATTCCTACACTATACAGTGTAGCTGTGTGCTGTGTATGTGTTATTCAACATTACTCTCACTACGTCTCCCTGTGTGCACTCATTCTCCTAACGGGGAATTACCTCAACACTGATTATGGGCCCAGGTCATACCAGGCTCAGATAACTGAGAGTTATCCAATTGTTCATGACTAATTTTCCCATGTTCTTCTTTTGTTGTACTTGTGTTTTGGTCTGTGACCGCAAATAAAATTTAAAAAAACTGAGCGTTAATGTGAATACACAGTACCATATACAGACAGCTGTTTACTGTTTAATTGTGAGTTACTGTCCTGGTAAAGATGGCACAAGACCCATCAACAAGTCTATCACTGATAACCCAGTTGGTTGGAACAAACTATGATTCCTGGTCTATGAATTGCAGTCTACTTCTGCATAGAGAAGCGTTATGGAATGCAGTTCAAGATCTTTAAAGATGAAATAAGTAATCCACCGGATGTAAATGCTTGGGATCCAAATGATGAGGACAATGCCAAGAAACTTGCTGACTTTAAACAGAACAACGAACGAGCTCTTTGTATAATTGGACTAACACTGAGTGACCAGCAGCTAGTCTATATTCATGGAGAAGAGTCTGCTGCTAGGTGTTGGGAGAATTTGAAGAGGATTTATGTTCGTGACAGTGTAGATGCACACATACATCTTACACGTAAACTGTTTAGAGCACGTCTTCTGAAAGGTGGAGATATGTTAGCTCATTTGAACTTCATGAAAAGAACTTTTCAAGAGCTACATGAAAAGGAACTGATATTTTCAGAGGTGCACCAAGTTTACATCATTATTTCCTAATTGGATGAAAGTTATGATGATTATGTATCTTCACTGTAAGTCCCACCCAGAGATAAACTGACATTAACTGACATAATCAGAAGGTTGTTAGAAGAGGCAAGAAGACGGCTGGATAGAGACCAACTGAGGAAAGAACAACCACAAGAAGAGGATTTGTCTTCAAATGCCTATACTGTTAGGAAATGTTTTTCTTGTGGGGCTAGAGGACATATAGCTAGTTTCTGTAAGAAGGGAAAACAACAGAATACTAGTAAACACCAGAAGGCTAAGAAGAATGTTAGTTTAGCTATGTCTAGCAATTCAACTGTAAACCATAATTTGTGGGTAGTTGATAGTGGAGCATTGCAGTGTGTTACTAGAAATAGAGAGAGGTTTGTAACGATGTCCACAAGTAAGCAACATGTATCATTGGCAAATGGATGGAAGATGAAAGCGTCTGATGTAGGTACTGCATATTGTTCATGTATAAATGAGCATTTAACTATGTTATATGTACCTAAACTGAAATTTAATTTGTTATCAGTAAGGGCTTTAGTTAATCTTGGTTATGTAGTAACCTTTAGGGGAGTTAACTGTATAATAGAGAAAGAGGGTAAAAGTGTTACTGCTACTTTAGAGAATGATTTATATGTGATACATGATGACCAGTTGCAGATGGCTAACTCAGTTTATAACAATGTTAAACCATATGATGAATGTATACATTTACTGCATAGATCTCTGGGGCACATTAATTTCAAAATGCTCAAACAAACTGTTGAATTGTCAGAGCGAGTAAAATTAAAACCCTGTAGTAAATACTTAAACTGTAATGCCTGTAGTCAGGAGAAAAGTCAGGTTACTTCTGCAAACAGACTAAATGGGTTTAAGACCAAAGAACCTTTAGAGGTTGTGTTTGCTGACATAATTGGTCCTAAGAAACCAAGTTTAGAAGGTGCCTGCTATATTTTGAGTATTATGGATCATTACTCACGATACGGTTTCTGCTATCTTATAAAAAACAAAACAGAAACATTCCAACATTTCTTTAACTGGCTAAGGTTTGCTGAGAGAAAAATGAAAAGTAAAGTAATTACTTTAGTTACTGATAATGGGACTGAGTTTGTTAACAAAAGATTCCAAACTATGTTGAAATTGGCTGGTGTAGAGCAAAAACGTTCTGCACTTTACAGACCACAACATAACTCATTTGTAGAATGAAGAGGGCAAACATTACAAGCCATGGCTCATACTATGTTATCTGATTCAGGTTTACCTGAAACACTGTGGGGTGAGGCCATAATGTGTAGTAACCATGTTTTAAACAATGTGGTGAACACAACAACTAAAGAATTGCCATTCACTCATTGGCATGGCAGAAAACCAAATTTAAGTTACCTACACACATTTGGAGCTCCAGCATGGGTGCATATTCCCTCACAAGTAAGACTGAAAGGCCAACATAGATCTCGGAAATTATTTTTTGTAGGTTATGAACCCAACCATAGATCATTTAGATTTTGGGATCCAGGCACAGCTCATGGTTATTGTAGCACTAGTGCTACATTTCTTGAGCACATTGAGTGGAATAAACTGGAAGAGGAATCCAGCGATGATGTTATCATTGACACCAAAGTAGTCCCTAAAGATGAAATAAGTAAACCACAAATAGCCATTAAAGAGGAAGAACAGGCACAGAAGGAAGTAGGAGAAGAGGCACAGGGGGAGGTAGAAGAACAGGAGCAGGTGGCACAGGTGAGTCCACCAGTAAGCTCTGTATTACATAGATGTTCAATCTGAGTAACATGACCACCTGATAGATATTAGGCTTGTGTTGTATGCCAAGCGAATACAGTTCCTGGTAACTATAATGAACTGAAACTGTATCCTGCTAAGGATCAAGATGCTTGGCAGGAAGCAATGGATAAGGAAGTGGAATCATTAAAAAAGTTGGAGGTATATGAAAATGTTAAGTTACCATCTGGTAAACATGCTATAGGATGTAAATGGGTTTATAAACTTAAGACTAATGTAGATGGGACTGTTACCCATAAAGCCAGGTTAGTAGCCCAAGGGTTTAATCAGACAGCAAATGACTACGACGAGGTGTTTGCACCTCATCTGAAAGTTACTACATTATGAGCAGCATTAGTGTGGGCATCTAAGGAGAAATACATTGTAAATCATTTAGATGGCATATCTGCATGCACCGTTGCAACACACTATTTATTTAAAGAAACCCTTAGATATAAAAAATGATAATACAGCTGATTGCTGGAGGTTGAAAAAGAGTCTTTATGACTGGAAGCAATCAGGATATGAGTGGAACCAATGTATAGTTAAGGAATTAACTAAGATAGGTTTTGTAGCTGGCATAGCTGATCCATGTTTGTTTAAAAAGGAAAGTAATGGTGTAGTGTCATTGTTGCTATTGTTTACTTATGACATAGCATTAATCACCAAAACTGAACAAGAAGCTACTAAAATAATTTTACTGTTAGAAAAGAAATTTAAGCTAAAAAGTTAGGTGAAATTAAACAATATCTTGGTTTAAAGATAGATAAAACTAGGGGAGGATACAAGATCTCACAGGCAAATAAAATTAATCAGTTACTAAAAATTTTTAAAATGGTACTTTCTAAACCATCTAAAACACAGACGAGCCAGGAGTTTAGCCATAGTGATGTTCAAAGTCCTATTTTTGATAAGAACTTTTATCAGTCCTTGATTGGTAGTTTATCTTATCTCAATAATTGGTCAAGGCCAGATATAGCATACAGTGTTAACCAATTAGCGAGGTTTAATGCTGAGCCAACTGAAAGGCACTGGCAAGCTGCAAAGTGTGCGTTAAGATATCCGAAACAAACAATGCATTATGCATAATATTTGGAGCCTAAGGATGAACTAAGTTTAACTGCGTATGCAGATGCAAGTTTGGCTACAGACATAAATACACGTAAATCTACATCAGGTATTATAATGTTATTAGGAAAGGTGTTGATTGGATGGAGGTCTATTTGACAGAAACATCTAAGTTTGTCAACAATGGAGGCTGAATTCTCATGTTTATCTCTATGTCATGTCTCCCCTTTAATTTCAGGTGAGCAAAACAAAAAGCAGCCATTTCAGAATTAATTCAAATCAGAAACAAACCCCCACAAAAGAACGGCTGGAGTAAATTCCAATACACAACAATAAATCCCCACTCTGTCCGGCAACCTTGGCGTGGCAGTAAATCACAAGCCTCAGAGAGTTTGCTGCATGTCTTCACTCCCAATTAGTCACTTTGCTTTTGGCAAATTCCACCAGCCCAGCTGTGTCCTTTTATTCACTTATGAAGCGTGCTAATTTCCCTAATTAATGACTAGCTCTACGCTTCCTTTCTAACTGAGTTTGTCTTCTCAGCCTCCTTCTGTTTCTGATGTCTAACCATAAGTTCTCAAAATTTTCATCTCCGCTGGAAAACTCTCTCATGCCTTCCCTGTCAGCCATTCCCGGCTGCTGATCAGATAAAGAACCAGAGGAGGTCGAAGGTCCTGACAACTCTATTACTTCAGGTCTATCTTCCCTTGTTACATCCATCTCCTCATCCTGGTTACTATCCAAATCACTAAGCAATGCCGGCTCATATTTTGCTACCATGTCCTCATCACTTGAACTCATTTCTGCCACAGGAGCAGAATCCAAACCCGGAGCCAGAACATCTCTATATGTACAGATTTAGTTTATTATAAGCAACTATTGATTGATATGGGAATTGATGTAACAGATTCTATTGTTGTTTATGAATACAACCAATCAGCAATACAGATGGCTTCCAATCTTGTTGTTAAGACAAGATCAAAACACACAAATTTAAGATATTTAAATGTGAGACAATGTGTGCAAAGTAAGATGATTAAGCTGGAATACCATATGTCAGAAAATAACATTGCAGATCGTTTTACAAAAGCCCAAGGCTCTGTAAAGCATAAGGCTTGCTGTGAGGTTTATGGATTTAGAATGTAAGGTTGTATATATTGTCCTACCCAAAGGGGAGAATGTTAGGAATGTAAGTCACCTAACAGTTGGGTTGCAAATATATAAACCAGGATAGACATTTTAATACTGTCTCTTTCAGGGAATGCTAAAATTGTAATTGGGTGTCGTTCCTCAAACGGCCATAAGATGGAGCCAGAAACCTGGGTTGTTTAGTCCTGTTGTTGAGAGTGTTGACGTTCCTGCATTTCCCTATTGACTGTTACTGATCATTGTTATTCTTGGATTTGATGTGAGTCTTTTACTGAACTATTTTTGATACTGGACTTTGTTATTGGATTATCCCTGGACTGAAAACTGACTGCTATAACCATGTATGACTTGGACTGCTTGTTGGACTTTGCTTAAATGTTTACTGGAAGTAAAAACCTACATTTTACTATACAGTATAGCTGTGTGCTGTGTGTGTGTTATTCAACATTACTCTAACTACGTCTCCCTGTGTGCACTCATTCTCCTAACGGGGAATAACCTCAACAGAATATATGTGTTTTCCTATTATTTCTTAATTCCTGCCATGAGAAAGCTAAATGCCAAAGTGTATATTTATTATTACAGGTTCTTGGCATGGATGAGATTTACTGTGCTAAATGTTTGGCAGGAGTCTTTCAAGGATTAGGACCAATGAAATGCCATCACAAGTCATAGGCAGGATGGACTGAAATCACTATGTTCTTTTACATTTCACATGAATTTACTCCATTTGTTTTCTTAAGCCTTCTTTGAATGGGAAAAAAAGTTCCCATTTTGTCAGATCCATTCTTCAATGGAAGAAGGGGGGAGTTGATACAAGTAATCCTTTTTGATGTGACCTGAATATCTTAATTCCTGTATTGAATCTATATAACTTGCATATGATATACAACTGAGGACTGAAGCCCAGATGCCTGGAAACTTGTCACCTCTTGGAGAGATAGCAAGAGGAGAAGGAGCCATAAAAATTCCAGCTCCAAAAGAAACTTCCTGGGAAGGTCTTCGCAACTACGTTTCCAGAGAGAAGGGGTTGGGGGAATTAACATGTTGCTTCTTTGTATTGAGGAAATTCACACCGGACTAAGGGGAGGGGTTCTAACTCCCTTTATCTAAGCTGCATGTCTGGAGGCATATTAGACCCTGAAAATATTTATTTCCTTGGGATATGGGTGCTACACATTCTGCAGTCACTAAATCACTGGCTCTTAAATCTAATCATCTTATACCTATTGTTAGAGCTTCAGGACAATCCCACATCAATCCTTTTTAGCCACTTTTGAGAATGGATGTTAGAGGGAAAAGTTGACCCTTAGCTTTTTGAATGTGCATGATTGCCTGACTCCACTTTTGGGATATGACTTACTTTCTAAATGGCAAGTTACTCTTTCTTTTCATCAAGGAAAAATCATGATGTTTTTGCCAACTGGAGACTCCTATTGCCTGTCTTGAAATCCCCACTCAGGCAATAACTTCCCCATCCAAGGCAGTCTATCTTAAATGCAGTTGTGTCATGGGGTTGGGCTACAAGCACTCCAGGATGAGCTATAGATATATTCCTCCTGTGGAAATTGCTCTGAAACCAGGAGAGGAACCTATGCAAATTAAACAGTATGCTCTTTCAGAGAAAGCTAGAGTAGGACTGAGGCCAATCATTGACCACTTCCTACAATATGATCTTCTCAAGAAAGGGAAAATTTATTTCAATTTTTAGCTCTGCCAATTAAGAAACATGATGGGTCTTTTTATCTGATTCTGGACTTGAGAATTATCAATTTACTCACAGTGTAAGTAAGTATAGTATCAAATCCTACTTTGATTTCACTTTTGTTTTGTACGGTTAACCATATTGGACTTAAAGGATGCCTTCTTCTCTATTCCCCCTCAAGAGCTCTTGGCTCTGAGCTACTCAGATGGACCCCCAATCAGGAACAAATAGCACTTTGCCTTTGAATAAGCCAGCTCAAAGGGCAGAGCTTGTTGCATTAAATGTGAATTGCAGTTGGCAAACGGTAAAATGGCCATTTTTTTCTTGTCAGCAAATAAGTCTTTGGTGCTGTACATGACCATGGAGCTTTGTGGCAGGGAAAAGATCTGATTATAGCAAAAAATTATCTGATTAAATTATGGAGAAGAAATATTGCAAATTTCAGATACCATCTGAAAGCTAAGAGTGATTTACTAGTAGGATAAAGACAGATGGGTTTCTTTGGACTTGAGGGAAGTCTTCTGGATGAGGATCTCCAAAATCAAATTGAGAGAAGCCAGTGCTTGATCAGTAGGCTGTCTGCACATCAACACACTGCCTGTTGATGCACACCTGAAAGTCAAAGTAAGGGTTTATCAATAGAATAAGAAAGCACTTTCCTACACAACTAAACTCTGTCATTCCTTAGAACTAACCCAAACTTTTTTCAGGTTCTACATTGTACAAAAAAACAGGGGGAAGTGATTCCTGATCCTTTCACATAAGCTTTGGGGTTGCTTTAGCACATCTAAGTGTCTTCATTGAACTGGTGAAGGGGTAGGTTTCTACCAGTTCTGTCCATCTCTGTTATTTCCTGATTTTTCAACTTCAGCTGCCACAGCTGCAGTTAAAAAAACCAGAAAAGAGGGCTGTTTCAAAGGCTGCTTCTCAGCAGCAGTGGCGGCGGCAGCATGCTAATGATGTGCTCATGACGATTGACAGCTCACAATGGGCAGGGAAACTCGTAATTCCTGAACCGGTTGTTTACCCTGTCATACCCCACCCCTGCCTTTAGGTCACAACCAGCTCTGCCCTGATTTTCTCATTTCTCTCTTCCATCTTCTCTATGAAGATACCTACAAGTTAAGTGAAAGGATTGTCTTTTGACAGTCTGTTGAGAAAGTGCTTGCAAGGGAGAAGCACAAGGCTCTGAGAAGGCCAGGCATTTTGTTCTTAGAAGAAAGAAACAGCCCTGGACATTTGCCTCATTTGTTGTGGTTGTTTGTAGGAAAACCAAAAGAAAACCAAAAGAAGGCTGGAGCAGTGGCTGCGAGAAAATTTTGGTGGGCCTCAGAGAAATGTCACCCCCAGAGCACCCCCCAAAGCAATTAATCCAGGCTGCACAGAAACACAAGGCTGTGCCACCCACATGGCCTGTGGGAACCCTCCCCGCCCATTCACTCCTTACCTGGCAAACTTGCCTGCTAAGTTGCTGTTTTTCCTTTTTCCAACCATCAGCTTTTCTGCTGTGCTGGGAGATTTAGATTAGATAGAAAGCAGGAAATGGTTGAATTTCTTGCTTTTTAGCTAGTCTTTAGATCTTTGGCTCTGCTTTTAAGCACAGCCGAACCTCCCTTAGGACTGAAGGTTCTGTTACTCAGTGCAGACTGACAGCAAGCGAATTTTATGTGACAGACTCAAGTAGCCAATGGCAGATAGATGGATCACTGAATGATTCTGTGAGCAACTCAATCTGCCTGCCTGCTTTGCCTGATTTTGGGTAAAATTTGCTCTTTTTTATTAAAAAAATATCAATATTTATATTTATATCAATATTTATATTATTTACATACAAGCCAGCCAGTCACATGGCCACAAGACACACCCACAAAATAGGCCACACCCACAAAACCAGTTAGTGGTCCCTGGGATTTAAAATTATGAGCTTGGTAGTCACTGAGGTCCAAAAGGTTGGCAACCCCTGGGCTAGAGGATTACTTTTCCTTCTATGCAGATTTACTGTAAACCAGCAAAATCTATTACATTTTTAGTGATCAACCTTTGGAATCCGAGCACATTGGTTAGAGGTAATCTTTTACTAACCTTTCCATCTCCGCATTTTGTTCCAGGTTCAACCATTCCAGTATCTGGGTCATTTGTTTTAGAAAAGCAGGTGCATGTATCTTTTGCATTTTCGCAGTATAACATTCCACACTTTACATCCCTGAAAAGAAAACAGTGAATTAATTCTAATTAAAAAGAATGGTGTCATGAGAAGCCTGCTCTTTTGCTTATCTCTTGGGTGACCTACAATATGATAAAAAGTTAGAAATTGCTAAAAACAATTATAATCAGAATAAAAGTTAAAAATTTAAAAAAAAACCAAGATGATGGGCAATCTGTGCAGCTTGTGTAACATTGGTGTCATGTATGCCATGCCAGGGGCCTCCAGGACTGTAAGTGTCATTGCCTTCTGTACCAGTTGTAGCTTCCAAATGCTCTTCAAGGATAGCCCTATAACAGATAACAGATAATCAGAGTTGGAAGGGACCTTATAGGTCATCTATAGTCCAACCTCCTGCCTAAGCGGGAGACCCTACACCATTTCTGACTAATGGCAGTCCAGTCTCTTCTTGGAAGTCTCAAGTGATGGCGTTCCCACAACTTCTGAGGGAAAGCTGTACCATTGGTTGATTGTACTCACTGTCAGAAAATTTCTCCTTATTTCCAGGTTAAATCTCTCCTTGTTCAGTTTCCATCCATTATTCCTTGTCTGGCCTACAGGTGCTTTCGAAAATAGCTTGACTCCTTCCTCTCTGTGGCAGCCCCTCAAAATTGGAAGATTGCTACCATGTCTCCCCTGGTCCTTCTCTTCACTAGCCTAGAACATGCCCAGTTCCTGTAACCATTCTTCATATGTTTTAGTCTCCAGTCCCCTAATGTTCTTCTCTGTGCTTTTTCTAGATCTACAGTCTCAACATCTTTTTTATAATGTGGTGAACAAAACTGGATGCAATACTCTAGGTGTGGTCTTACTAAGGCTTTATAGAGTTGTATTAGTAACTCACTTGATCTCGCTTGTATCCCTTTGTTATTGCAACTTAGGATTGCATTAGCTTTTTTGGCGGCGGCTGCACACGGCTGATTCATATTTAGCTGGTTGTCCACTGAGACTCTAACGTCCCTCTCACATTTGCTGCTACTGAGCCTGATTTCACCCAGTCTATATGTGCACTTTTGGTTTTTCTTGCCTAAGTGTAGGACTTTACTTTTCTCTACACTGAATTTCATTTTGTTAGATACAGCCCAGTGTTCTAGTCTGTCAAGATCCATCTGGATCCTGAGCCTATCTTCTTGGGTGTTAGCTATTCCTGCCAGCTTAGTATCATCTGCAAATTTGGTAAGTTCCCCTTCTATTCCCTCATTGCAGTCATTAATGAAGATATTGAAGAGTACTGGGCCTAAGGCAGAATCTTGTTGCACCCCACTGCTTACTTCCATCCATGTAGACTTAGACCCATTAAGGGCTACTCATTGAGTACAATTTGTCAGCCAGTTACGAGTCCAACTACTGGTGGTGCTATCTATTCCACTTTTTTTCTAGCTTACTAAGAAGTAGGTTGTGGTCTACTTTGTCGAATGCCTTGCTGAAATGTAAATATATTATGTCCACAGTATTTTGCTTGTCTACTCATTGGGCGCTATGTTGAAGAATGAAATAAGATTGCTTTGGCATGATCTGTTTTTAACAAACTGGTGCTGACTGCTAGTTATCACTTCACTTGTTTCTAGATGATGGCAGATCTGGTTTTTTATTATCTTTTCCAGTATCTTTTCCTATGCAGTAGTACAGCTGGAACTGAGGCATGAGTGACTGTGCTAACAATCTTAATCTTGGATTAACCTTTATGTGTTTTTGTTTAATTGGAAATGGAGAACCAGAAGTTTGCTCAGCCTCAGTAGGAACTAGTTGCCCCTAACTCATTACTGAAAAATCTCATAAGATGTTTCAAGATTGGAACAAAATAGACAAACCACAGTTCCTGTATCTCCAACTGGCTCATTGTGATTTCCCTGATTTTAAAGGTGAAGATGAGTGACTCAGGATTCTTATCTTAAGAGCAAGTAATGCATCCACCTGGAAAACCCTGAAAGTGGGGTGGGTGGGTGGCTAATGTCGCAGTGATATGATGTGCCTCATGGGAGCTCTGTGGGACCACTGATATCTGAGCTGCCAGAAGGTCAAAATGGATCTAAATTGCCTCAGAGGGGTGACAAATGAAGAGAGCACACTCTGCTGACCTCAGGAAGCCCACAATCTCCCTAATTGATCTGGAGAAGGCTCTCCAACTCGGCAGCCAGGGAAGGTGGCCATTGCATGCCCTTATGAAGCTGGGATAGCCACTGGAAGAAGAGATAAGACAGAAAGACGGTGTGATCGATCAGGGTGAGAGACTTTCAACTCTGAATTTCTAATATTTATAGAAGAGCTCCCTGGGAAACAACTGAGTGAAAGTGAGACCCAAAGGACAGGTGGAATTAGTTTTCCTATTCCACCTCTGGAAGAAAAGCATCAAGGATAGCTTTAAGAGCCATTATTAGAATAGGAAGTCTCATTCATCATCTTCAGGCTTGGTCTTCAGCTCTGTGCTTCTCAGAGTGATGTGAGCTTGCAGCTGCTTCTTCCTTTTAACTGCTCCTGGGGGTGTGACTTGATTGGCTGGGGGCTTGGCTGTGTTCTCATTGGTTGGGGGTTTGGCTGTGTTCTGATTGGTTGGGGGGTTGGCTGTGTTCTGATTGGCTGGAGGCGTGTTCTCTTCAGGTGGGGGCTTGATTGTGCTCAGGTTAGTCTTAGTTGCTGGAAGGTTTGAGCTGGTGAGCTGTGATCTTGCTGTTTGGCTTCGAGTTCGTGGTCGTGCTGCATCTTCATGGTGGGGGTCAGTTCGCTTCATGTATGGCTCAGAGGGGTTTGAGGTGGGTAGTGATGCAGCTGCAGTGCAGCTTCTGGTCCGTGGTCGTGTTTCATCTTCTGTGTGGGTGTGAAAGATGAAAGATGAAACACGACCACGGGCCAGAAGCTGCACTGCAGCTGCATCACTACCCACCTCAAACCCCTCTGAGCCATACATGAAGTGAACTGACCCCCACCATGAAGATGCAGCACGACCACGAACTCGAAGCCAAACAGCAAGATCACAGCTCACCAGCTCAAACCTTCCAGCAACTAAGACTAACCTGAGCACAATCAAGCCCCCACCTGAAGAGAACACGCCTCCAGCCAATCAGAACACAGCCAACCCCCCAACCAATCAGAACACAGCCAAACCCCCAACCAATGAGAACACCCCCCCATCCAATCAGAACACAGTCAAGCCCCCAGCCAATCAAGTCACACCCCCAGGAGCAGTTAAAAGGAAGAAGCAGCTGCAAGCTCACATCACTCTGAGAAGCACAGAGCTGAAGACCAAGCCTGAAGATGATGAATGAGACTTCATCGAAACGTTGCCTAGATACTTCCAATCTTACACGGGAGAAAACCCGAATAACCAAAGATCCACATACAAGTACCTGCGAGAACCTCAGAAAACAAATATATATATATATGTGTGTGTGTGTGTGTGTGTGTGTGTAGTATTCAGCTTTGTTCGGGTATTATCATATATATCATATTTTACAATTTGCAGTGGGATATACAATATAAAGGAGAAAGAAAAGAGAGAAGCAGAGCAACAATGCCATTTATAAGCAAAAGTTAAAATTGGAAGACATAAGAGGGAAAGGAGAAAATATACATGCATATAAACATAACCTTGAGAGCCTGAGAATACAAAAATAAGCAGCTGTTTTGATTGAAGAACTAAGACAGAGAGTGGAAAACTGGAACTTTCCTTTTTTTTCTCTTTTTTTCAAATAGTGTGGCTCTTGGAACTTAAATGAAAACAAAACAGTTAAAGCAAAACAGAAGCTGAACAGTGGAATATGTCCCCTTCTCTTTGATTTTATTCTTGCTCTGTGAACTCTCTTTTTTGAGATAAAATAACTGGATGGTTGAATGCTTGGGCTTGGTGGACTTACTTGGATTACAACTTACTATTCTATTAATCCCTTTTCTTCTGAGAAAAAAATAGATTAGGGTTTGAAGAACCTGAAGAAAAAGAAAGGTCCCAAAGATTGACAATATTTGGATTTGGATTATAATTTATATTTTTACTTTTTCCTTGATTATAACAGAATTATACTTTTTACTCTTGGTGGATTACAAATACTAAAACATTATAAAATGAAGAAAGCAAAATCTGCAGCATCTTCAGCATCATCTCCTGCAACTTCCAGTCCAGCTGGTCAGAGGTCCTTGGATGCCATGTTACAGCAAGAGAAAGCAAATGTGATGCAAACAGTATTAAAAACCATTATACAGGCACTTCATGAGGATATGAAGGAAAGAATAGGGAAAGTAGAAGGGAAAATGGAGAAAGTAGAAAAAATGGATAACTTGCAACAAATGATGGTGAAAACTGAACAATGTATACAAAAAGTAGAAGAGAAAGCTGAACTAACAGAAAAAAGAGTGCAAGAGGTGGATTACAGACTTACGCTGGCAGATCAAAATACAGAAAGTACAATAATATAATTAGAGATGAATAGACAGATTATTATTTGAGGTTTCAGAACATGGAAGAAAATGGAGAAAACTTAGCAGAGATCATAGCAGAACTGTTGGTGGAGGCTTTGAAGGTGCCTAGAGAAAAAAATTGGCTGAGATTGATGAGATATTTAGAGTGCATACTAGATATGTGATAAGAAAGAGACTTGCTAGAGAGGTTCATGTGAGATTCACCAAGAAAGCAATGAAAATAGAGATTCTGCAGAGAGCGAGAGATGATCCCTTGAAATATAAAGGGAAAGAAATAATAGTTCTAAAACAAATCCCAAGAAGAATTAGAGAACTAAGGAAGGAATACCAGTTTTTGACAATACATCTAATTAAAAAGGGAGTGAATTTTAGATGGTTGATACCAGAGGGAATATTGGTGACCTGGCAGGAGCAAAGACATAGATTAGATTCAATAGAGAAGGCAGAGCAATTCTACGATCAGCAATTGAGATCACAAGAGGAAGTGAGAATGAGACACGAGAGGGAGGATAAACATCAAGAAGAATCCCCAGGAGAGAGAAATACAACAAAAAGAAGATGCAAGACATTTGGAGGAAATAGCAATAAGAAGGAGCAAAGGCAAAAGAAGTAAGAGAGATAAGAGCGACTAGAGCAGCAAAACCCATTTATAGGTAAAATTATGGAAGAAGAAATAAACTTAATGTCAATTTACGGAATTCAGCAATATAAAGGAAAAGGACTTTTAGCAAATTAGAAAAACTAAAATTGGACATAATTTGTTTGCAAGAAGTTCACATCAAAAAACGACACAATAATAAAATACTGGAATATCCTAAAATTGGGAAGTTATATGCCTCTCTTCTACAACAAAGTAAATGGGAGTAGCACTATATATCAAAGAGACAATAAACATTAAAAAAAATTCAAAGATGATGAAGGGAGGATTTTGATGGTGCAGACAATGATGAATTTAAAAAAGATGTTTTAGTACAATATATGCACCAAATAGTAACTAAAAGGATTTTTATAGTAAATTGCATAAGAAAATAATAGAATTGGAGTATGAAAATATATGTAAAGCAGGAGATTTCAATGCAATTGCAGATGTAAAATTGGACCATAAAACCAGAAAAATAAACAAATAGCTAGCAAACACTTCCAAAAGCCTTTTTTTAAAAAATAGTGGAATAATTAGATATTCAAAATGCATGGCGAGAAACTCATCCCAAGAAAAATCAATAGTTATTCTACTCAAATAGACATATGTCTTGGTCCAGAATAGATATGATGTGGATATTAGCAGAGTTAATATTTAATACACAAGAAATAAATATTGAAACAAGTACTTGAGCAGATCATAATCTGATAAAAGTTGCAAGGAGGAGACAAAAAAAAGTCAAGATGGACAATGAACCAATCAATATTAAAAGAAAAGGAATTTTCTCACTTTATGGAAAGAGAACTGGATTTTTTATTTAAAGAGAATAAAAAAGAAGGACTTTCACTACAAAATGAGTGGAATATAACAAGGGCATATATTAGAGGACTAACTATAATGTATGTGGGAAAGAGAAATAAAAAGAAGAGACAAACTCAAAAGAAATTAGAAGAGGAATATAGGAGGTTAAAGATGGAATTTCAAAAAAAATCCACAAAAAAGGAATCAAACGGACTTTAAAAAATATAAGTTGAAATTAATAAATAAAGAAGACCTAGCACAAAAAATTAAAAGATCTAAAGAACCTTTTTTGAAAATGCTAATATGCCAGGAAGATGGTTGACATATAGAGGAGAGAGAAAAGAAATTGATTTATCAAATAATAGATGATGAAGGGACTCTTCACCATTGAAATGATAAAAAAAGTAAATAATTCAAAACTATTATGAAAAACTATACAATCAAGACACAATTTTTTGGACTTCCAGATTGGGAACTCTATTATCAGGCTGCAACTGCAGTATGGATTAAAGATTGGATAAACATAAAGAATAAACTATTCTTGACATTAGAAGGACATGACATGCAAATTGGCAGGCATGCATTCATGTGGGAAGAGAAAAGTAAATTGCATTCGTATTTTCAAAGACACCAAATTATAAATACATTATTAGGGGTATGGGGAAAATTAAAATGAAATAATTATACAAAGGTCACAATCTGGTTGTTAACCATGGAAGCAATGGTATACCCGAATGTTTTAGATCTAGACAAAGCAGGGAGTTATGAAAAATTATTGGATAAGCAAAGGGAATTTAAAATCTAAGCAGGAACTGATGACACAAGGAATACAAATAAGCTGGTGGCTATACCTACAAATACAGACTAGATATAAGAAGGATATAGAACAGTATGGGATATACTTAGAACAACAAGAATTATATACAATTTTACATGGGCCAGAGAGAAAAAACAAATATCTGTTGAGTTATAAATTGGAAGAAGAAAATGTGAAGGAAACAATGATGACCTGGGCCAAAACATCAATTTGGAAGATGGGGAAAACCTATCATCAATAAATTATAAATTAACTTTAGCAATTAAAATTAAGCAATTAAAAGACAAAAGAATGGCAAAACACCAGGTCGAATGGACTACCAGCAGAGTTATATAATACTTTACAAAACTCTTTAAGTAACTCAGTACTGGAAGTATTCAATGAGCTACTATCAGAAGCGAAAGCACCAAATTCTTTGATGGAAGCATATATTACGCTCATACCAAAAGAAGACCGAGACATGCAATGGATAAAAAACTATAGACTGATATCTTTATTGAATGCGGACTATAAAATATTTGCTTCAATAATTGCAGAAAGACTAAAGAGATTTTTAAATCAATTTATACGCTCAGATCAAAATGGCTTTTTTCCTAAGAGATCAATTAAAGACAACATGAGAATAATTTTGAACATATTGGAATACTGTGAAGCACATCCAGAAAAGAAAATGGTATTGATTTTCCTTGATGCACTGAAGGCATTCAATAATGTGAACTGGCAATTTATGCTAGCACAATTTAAAAATATGGACTTGGGGAGAGATTCATCAAAATGATTAAGGCAATATATTATAAACAAACCGCAAAGGTGATGGTAAATGGAGATATGACTGAAAAGGTCAAGAAGGGTACAAGACAAGGGTCCCCCTTGTCGCCGTTATTATTAGTATTGATATTGGAAGTATTACATAGAAATATTAGACAAGATAAGGAGATAAAAGGTATGGAAATAAAAAAGGAAAAATACAAATTACAGGCATTTGCAGATGACTTAGGTTTTATCTTAGAAGATCCACAAGAAGCAGGGCCTAAGTTAATAATAAAAAATTATTATTATTATTAATAATAATAACAATAATAATAAATAATAATAATAATAATAAACATTAATAATAAATAATAATAATAATAATAAACATTAATAATAAATAATGAAGTGGCAGGATTGAAAATAGAGAAAAAAACTAAGATTTTAGTGAAAAATATAGAGAAGCAAAAAAAAAGAGTTAACGAAGAGATTAGATATCCAGGTTGCTAAGAAAGTAAAATATTTAGAGGTTTAATTAACAGAAAGATGTGAAACAATCAAGGAAGATAATTATTATAACCTGTTACAACAAATTAAGATAGATTTGTAAAAATGGAAAAGTTTGCACTTATTGTTAATAGGAAGAATAGGTACAATTAAGATATATTGCCAAGAATATATTGCCAAGATTATTGTATTTGTTTCAAACAATTCAGACAAAATTAAAAAAAAAATACTTTGAGGATCTCAACAAAATAATAGTAAAATATATTTGGCAAGGGAAAAAAGCAAGAATTAACTTTAAAATATTACAGGATACAAAAAAGAGAGGAGGTTTTGGATTACCAAATTACTACCAGGTCGCGGAGTTAACATGGAGGAAAGAATTGATTGAATTGAGGAATACAAGATTATTGACTTTAGACGGACGTGGTTTGCAATTCGGCTGGCATGCCTTCTTATGGTATGGAAAAAGTAAGATACATGGTTACTTTCAAAGACATTATATTAGAAATGCTTTATTATTAGTATGGGAGAAAATTAGAGAATAGCATTATTTGAAGATACCAGTTTAGCTTTCTACAATGGAAGCACTTATTCATCCAAATGTTATTAATATGGGAAATGTTAGATATAAAGATATTTTGAATGAAAAAGGTGAACTCAAAACCAAACGAAAATTAAATGAGCAAGGGATTGATATGGTTTGGTATTCACAAGTGCAAATATAGTCTAGATATGAAAAAGATGCTAAATTATATGGTTTTTATAAAGAATTGACAGAACTGAATAAGATTTTTAATAGGAAGAGAAGAAAGATTGATAAAAAAAACTGTACAGCTATTTATTTTGTATTAAATTCGAAGAAGAACAAGTGAAGGAGACAATGATAGCATAGGCAAAAAAATTTGGTTATACAATAGAATTAGATAAAATGACAGAAACTGTGGGATAGAAAACTATAAATTAACAATGCCAATTGCATATAAAGAAAACATACAAATACACACATGGTTGGAAAAGATGATGCAACAGCATCTTGATTAATATTTCTGTTGGGGATATTACTTGAAACTTAAAGTAAAGAGAATGTATACTTGCTTTTTCATGTATTAACTGCAGCTAGAATTGTATTTGCAGAAAACTGGAAAAGTGAAGAGATTATGAAGAGAATGTGATCAGGAAAATATTAGAATGCACAGAAATGAATAGGTTAACGCTTGCAATTAAAGAGAAGGAACAAACTGAATACTATGTCAATCTAATAAAAATATAAGAATAAAAAGGGATAAAGATTAAAATAGGGCTGTATAAAATAAGAAGTTCCCTTGTTTTAACAAGAAGCAAAGACACAGGGGTCTGTGTGTTTGTGTAAGAGCCGAAAGCAAGTCTGGATTTATACAAATCACTAAAAGAAAATGTGGCTCAATGTTTAGTTAGTTAGTTTATTTTATTGTCATTGCACCTCATACAACAAAATTAAACACCCTCTTCAGTGCACATCATGACCAAGACCATGAAAATAAACACAAACACACATCCTTCACCCTTCACATATTGAACCGAAAACCCCCGACACCACACCAATACTGCACTATACAGCAGAATTCAAAAGAGCTACTGCCCTGGGATAGAAGCTGTTTTTCAGCCTATTTGTTCTTTTATTTTTCTTTTCTTTTATATAGATAAAATTATATTTATTTTTTATTTTTTTTATTTTTCTTATATGTACCCATTTCATGTATTCATAACTATGTTTATACTTATACTTATTATCTTGTAAGTGATTGACAAATCAAATAAATAAATAAACAAAGAAATGAATAAATAAATAAAATATTTGTCCTTTTTATTATTCTGTACTATCTGTCAGATGGTAATAGTTCAAAAAAAGGGTTTCCAGGAGGAGATAGACCTTTGAGAATGTTCTGAACTTTCTTAAAGCTCTTCCAAAGAGGAGAGAGGGCAACCAATGATCTTCTGGGCAATGATGTGAACCCTCTGGAGTGCTGTCCTATATGCCACTGTGCAATTGGCAAACCCTACAGAGGTGCAGTAAGTTAAAATACTCTCTATGGTGCAGCGGTAGAAGGTCACCAGCAGTTTTTCATTCAGTTGTTGTTTTCTGAGAAGTCTCAGGGAGCATAATCTTTGCTGGGCCCTTTTGACCAGGGCTGCAATGACCCCAGGTCAGGTCCTCTTTTATAGTAACACCCAGAAACTTATAATTGGCTGCTTGCTCCACTTGGTCTCCATTGATAAGCGAGGGCTGGATGTCTGATCTGTTCCTTTTACAATCCACTGTAAGCTCCTTGGTCTTACTGGTGTTGAGGACCAAGTTATTGTCTCACACCAGGAAAGCAACTGGTCCACCACATCTCGGTATAGGCAGACTCATCCCCCTCGGAGATAAGTTCCACCACTGTTGTATCATCTGCAAATTTAGCAATAGTATTACTAGCGTGATTGGGAATGCAGTCATGCACATAAAGAGTATAGAGTAAGGGACTCAACACACAACCCCGTGGTGTACCAGTATTAAGAATAAGGGCTGAAGAGGTACGATTACTTAATCTGACCCTCTGTGAGTGGACAGACAGGAAATCCATAATCCAAAGGCAGATTGAATAAGAAAGTCCAAGGTCCAGAAGTTTAGACACTAGTCTATGTGAAAGATTGGTGTTAAATGCAGAACTAAAATCCACCAAAAGCATTCTCACATAGCCCCCCTCCCGCTATTCTAGTTGATTCAGAGCAGTGTGAAGAGTGATGTAGTGTCCTCTATAGATTTATTTCTTCTGTATGCAAACTGGTGTTCAAATGTATGTGGAAGACCAGAAATGATGTGCCGGCAGATCAATTTCTCAAAGCACTTCATGATGATGGGAGTGAGTGCCACTGGTCTGTAATCATTGAGGTTATTGATAGGGAACTTCTTGGGCAGCGGAACAATGGTGGAAGCCTTCAAACAAGATGGAATAGTGGACTGGGATAAAGACTGACTGAAGATCCTGGTAAAGACTCCAGCCAACTGATCAGCACAGTCTTTCAGCACTCGGCCAGAGATACCGTCAGGACCAGCAGCCTTTCTAGGGTCCGCAGCCCTCAGAATGCTCCTCACCTCCTGTTCCTCCATAATGAGGTTGGGGGCTACAATCGGCTGGTGGTTGTATTTTATCTCTCTTTGACTTCTCCACTTTAAAGTAAGAAAAGAAATGATTCAGTTCCTCTGCCAATGAAGCATCCCCCTCAGCAGGGATGACATTGGTCAATTGATGGTTTGTAATTTGTTGAATGCCTCATCACACCTGCCTCATGTTATAAAAATTATCCTCAATCTTCCTCTTATAATCAGTCTTGGCCTGACCTTTCTTCAGATTAGCTCTGGCAACACTGTATCTTGCCCCAACATGTGGTGCAAATTTAGCCATGGTGACTTCTAAATCATGATTTATGACTAAATAAACTCATCAACCAGGGTTTATTCAGAAATATGCAGGGTAAACAAGCTGGGTAATGTCAGCCCCAAGGGAAAGGCTGATTATAGCGTAGTCCTTGACTTATGACCACAAATGCATGAAGAATTTCCATTTCTAAATAAGGCTGTTGGTAAGTGAGCTGCACATAATTTTATGATCATTTTGCCATGGTTGTTAAGTCAATCACTACAATTGCTAAATAAATCACATGGTGGTTAAGCAAATCTGACTTCCCCTATTGACTTTGATTTATTGGAAGTTGGCTGGAAGGTTGGAAATGATGATCATGTGATCTTGGGACACTGCAGTCCTCATAAATATATATTGGTTGCCAAGCACCCAAATTGTGGCCACATGACTATAGGAATGCTGTAAGTGCAAGGGCCAGTTGTAAGTCACTTATCGGAAATCATTAAAAGAATGGTTGTAAGTCAAGAACTATCTGTCATTTCTGACACAATCTTTTAAAAGGCAGTTTCCCAAGATGGCAAACAAAGGAAAATTAGCCATTCAGAAATTGGCTGACATGTCTACTGTTTTAGCCAGATATTTCCAGATATTTCCACATATTCCCACATATTCCCACAGAGGAAACCCTAAAATATTTCTTATTATTCTTATATTATATCATCATCATAGAAGGAAATAATTTAGATTGCTTACTTTGCTGCACATGGAATCTTTGTACCATATTCCATTCTGCAGAAGCTACAACCTCTGCCCTTCTGGTTGTTCGTAAAACATCCATCTGGAGACACATTTACACCTGTAATGGGGAGTGAGGAATCAGGACAAATACCTGAGAGTGTAACATGTCAGCAGGATAAAGAATGGCTTAAGAGATTTTAGAGGATTAAAGACACTATTATTAGTATTTGCTTATTTGTAACCTATTATTTTGTAACCCATTATTTATCTAATCCTCATTATGCCTGAATCATTCTCTATCTGATACAGCGCTGCATTTAACTTGCTTGTTGAATTTTATGGGCACAAAAGCTAAAGCTGCTTTTATGCAACTTGCAGAAGACCATGCAGAAAATCAGTGGCTGGAGGGGAATCTTGGACCATTGGCCTTGTTCTCTAGGGATGATTGGAGCTTTAAACCAAAAGATCTGGAGGACTGAGCTCTAAACCCTCCAAAGAAAGAACTTCATCTTGAAAAATTATTCCATCTGCACAAATCCCTCAGAAGTTGTAGGTGCTGCAACACTGGAGATTTTTAAAGAAAAGATGGGAAATGGTATAAGGTTTCCTATTTGAGTAGGGAGTGGGACTAGAAGACCCCCCAAGCCTTCTTCTAACTCTGTTATAGAACAGAATACAAAGGAAAAAAATATTTAATGCAATGATTGTCTTAGTCTTTACAATACCACTATTCTGAAATCCTAAGGTCGACTTACCTGGCCCCAGGAGAGCAATACACTGGTTTGTCATGATGGGGCATTTCCCATTGTAGCAGTAACCCTGGTTGTTTTGGCATGGATGCCCATTCCTCTGGAAGCTGTCCATGGGACACTCAGCAGATTGGCCAGTGCAGCTTTCAGGCAAGTCACAGTCATCCTTTGGTGCCCGGCATTCTGCTCCTGCTTTCTTAAACTGTGGGTGAGAATGAAAACTACTTCCAGCTGTCCTTCTTAAGCAGCAGAGATCAGAGTCAAACCATGATTCAAAACCCATTTCAAAATCTCCTCTTCATCTGTTATGAGGATTACCAAGCAAGGCATCCCTGCCCTGTTACAATTGTGTGTAGTGCCTGGATGTCCTACTCGGTCTTATTTGTTATAAGAAAATGATTGTCATGAAAAGCTCAATTCCTGAAACACAAATTCAACATGTTGGCTGGCTATAAAGTCAAAATCATTTGGGCTGCCATGAAAAAGCAGGAAAAAGTTAATTGCTGAACTTCTCATGATATATTTTTATTTCCTTAGATGGAAATAAACATGAATAGAGTTTTTTGTCATGCTGAAAAAAAATGTGACTGCCTTCTCCTGCTGTGGCTCTAGACTAGTGAGGAAAATATGGAAAGAACAAAATGTTTTGGGCCCCTCTCAGAGGTTGTATTCAGCCAGTTCACACCGGATCAGGCAAACTGGTAGCAAGAATTTGGCGTGGGTCATTGAAATGAAAGTGACTTCTGGCTGGCCATGTCCTCAATTCGATCGACAGGTCGCCACTTGCTCTCCCCTTCTGGCTGCTTGCTGCTCACTGCTCAATCACCTGTTTGCTTCTTGCCCTGCCTACCTCCGCCCTATATATGTTGCCTTTGCCATGTGGCCCAGTTAATCGCCTTGCCAGTTGCCTTGTTGATGCCTGGTCAGCTCAGCTCACCAGAGGTAAGTAATGCATGCCACCCACTGAACCTTCACCTTGGGCCCAGGGATGTGCTATTCCCTGAGGTCCTGGAGCCACCAGCTGCCTCAGCTAGGTTAGGAAATGCATTATTCCCCAGCTCCAGCCTTGCCCCGGAGTCATACCCGCTCTCCTTTAAGCGTGATGCGTCACCTATTTTCTCCTCCTTCAGAGGCCCTGGCCTGGCCCTTAATCTCCTTGCGTCCTCCCCTATGACCACCTCTTTCATCGTCTGTGGCTGTGACCATATTACCTTCCTCCCATGGCTGGCTGCCAGGAAAGGCAAGCCAGGGCTGAGAGCCACTGGGCTCCCCGCCAGCTTGCATCTCGCCCCCACCTTGTTACGAGATGACTGAAGCCACTGCCTTTTTTTTTTCAGTGCAAGAAGCCTCCCAGCTGATATATACTTGCACTGAAAACTACTGCCCTCTGCTTTTGAAAAGTGCTGAAACAGAGTTTCAGTCCCACCGCCATAGTTGCCCTGTTCTTAGCACTGGCCATGCACATTCACCTCATTGCCTGCTGCACCAGAGGGGCAAGTACCTCCACTCTGGCACAGCAAGCAATGGGGTGCACCCTGGTGCAAAGAACAGGGCAGCTAGTCCCAGATGCTCATGCTTTGCTAGCCGGAACTGAGCCAGTAGCCCACACGCCGTCTTCTAGCAGAAGGTACCTGGGACCTCACATGTGCACACATGATGCCAGGACTTTCTGAGAGGAGAAGGCACATGGGCGAGTCCCTCTGGTGCCCCTTGAGCTGTGTGTATGCTTGAGAAGGAGGAGAAAGTTTGGGTGAACTTTTCTGCCTCCATTCCCTTTGCTCCACTACTACTTGGAAAGCAGCCACCTCAGCCTGTCCATTTAAGGTACTTCGATGTGGAGGGAGGAACCCAAAAGGAACAGGCAGGGTGCAGGAACTGCTTTCTGACTCCCAGCTGAGTCTCACCGTGTCCCTGTCCCCCTAGCAAGAATGCTCCAGCTGCCACCTCTGCTGGCAGGACAATTCTCCAGCCGCTGCTCCCGGCTCAGTTCCAGCCAGCAAATAAGTGGCAAAAAATATGGCATCAGGAGGCTTTTTGCAGCAAAAATTACCAACTATCGGCTTTGCTTCTCCAAAGTGCTGCTGTGGCAGTGTTCTATACACTGGCCATGCAGGTCCACCCCATTGACAGCTGCTCCACTCCACTTGGACTTGCTTGCGCAAGTCCCTCCAGTGCACTGGGCTCAATGGGGTGGACCTGCATGGCTGGTGCCTAAAATGCAGCTGCAGCAGAGCTTTGGAGAAGCAGAGCAAAGACGGTGGTAATTTTCACTGCAAAAAGCCTCCAGATTCTGCATTCTTGTTTTGGTACAGCTGGAGTCCAGCTGCACAGAAAAAATACAGGCCAGCTGCAGGCATCTCGTGACAAGGGTGGGATGTGGGCTGGCAGAGAGCCCAGCAAGAACAATGGCTCAGCCCTGGTTTGCCTCCCCAGAAAGCCAGCCATGGGGAGGTTTCAGGCAGTCAGCAAAGCTGCCTGGCCCAGAGCTGCCAGTGGGGGTAGGGGGACGAGGGGGTGAGATTGCAGCACATGCCACATTTGAATTTCCCAGCTCTTAACTTTCCCCAGAAGCAGGAGAGGACGGGTGGCAGAGGAAAAGGTAGCCAATCAGAGGTGGCCTTCTCATCTTTCCTGCAGCTCACTTCTCCCACAGCTCCTGCTTGAAGTTTCCAGCCCTTTCCCCAAAAGTAGGAGGGGACAAAGTTCCTGTTCTGTACAGTCACTAGCATACCTGCAAGCACCGCGCTGTGATTGGCCAACGCGCACGGCGATCTCATTGGCCGAGCGAGCCACACTGATTGGTCTGTAACGAATCCCCCGCGATTGGTGGAAACTAATCACGGGAGATTGAAAGCAGTGCCATTGGCCGTGGCCGCCACAGCCAGAGAATAAAAGCTGCTGTTTTTCCCTTTGAATCCCGAGCCGATCTCGGGACCTAATAAAGAGCTGAACTGAGTCACTGGCTCCGAGTCTCCTTTCCCGTGATGGACACGACAGTCCTACCTGCAGCCCCTTTGTTGGACCCGGAAGCCTTGCCTGCCAGTTTTTTCGGGTAACACAGGACCAGAGACTGTCTGGAAAGAACCTTCATAATAAGCGATGCTGCCAGGTGCTTCAAAGTGTGTGTGTGTGTGTGTGTGTGTGTGTGTTTGTTTGTTTGTTTGTTTGTTTATTTCAGGTGGGTGATTGGAAGCCTGTGTTTGTTTCAGGTGGGTCACCTCTCCTAGCTTTAGAAGGAGAGAGGGAAGGAGGAAGGGAAGTGATAGAAAGACAGGGAAAGAGAGAGAGAGAGAAAGAGAGAAGAAAGAAAAAAGAGAAAAGGGAAAGAGAAAAGAGAAAAGGGAAAGAAAAAAAGAGAGAGAGAAAGGAAGAAAAGGGATAGACAAAGAAAGATGGTATAGAGGGAAGGAAGAGAAAGAAAGAGGGAGGGAGGAGAAAATGAATGAGATATATTGATGAATGAATGGATAGATAGATACACGGAAGAAGGGAGGGAGGGAAAGAGGAAAACAGGAGAGGAAGGAAGGACACAAACTTCAGAAGATTCTTTGAAACAGCACAGCAGAGGCTTCTGGTGGTGACTTCAGGACAAAGAGAGGAGACGAAGAACAGGCTCGTTCTTTCATCCCCTTTTGTTGGTGCTGGAGCAATCCTGTGGGGAACACGAATCCTGGAGAGAATCATGACGATGTGGGGATACTTTAGGAGCGAAGCGGCAGAGGGTGACTGCCCTTGTGAAGAAGAAGAAACTTTCAAGCCCAGCACACAAGAGGCTGTCATTTCCAAATGGTGGTCCTGAGGTCCTAACAGCCCAGCTGTAAGGAAGATGGAATATAGAAGACAGGATGCGGCAGAGACTGTTTTGGACTTACGGAGAGAGAGTGTGGAGAACTGAAACAGCTCAGAAGAAAGTTCGTAAATTGCAGAGAGTGAAGGAGGCAAGAAAAGACGAATCGGAGCACCAGAGATGGTGAACAAGTGGAGGTGCGAACGATTGGAAAGAAACGGAGCAACAGACTGCCTGAGAGAGGTATTAAGATACTGTGATGAACCAAAAAGGAGCAAAGAAGAGGGAAAGGGAAAGGGAAGATCCGAGAAACCTCTTTAACTTAAAGAACAAAAGGAAGTGATTGTGATAAGTATGGACAGCAATCATTGAACTCTGCTAAGGAAGTGACGAACATAAAATAAGTGGCTGAAGTAGAGACAGCAGACATCCATTGAAAAGAACAACAATTAGTCAGCATTTTGACTCTTATCTGGTGAATTGTTGGATGATTAATACGTTTTTTGTCCCCCTATATTTTTATTTTTCTCTTTTTTTTTCTTTTTCCTTCTTTTTTTGATTATAAAATTTACCCAGGAGACTTAATGAAATAACTGTTCATATTTATATAAACTGCTAGTAGAGTGGTATTTTTTTTACAAGTTACTCTAAAGAAATTAAGAGTAGATAAATTTAGTAAGACTTGATTAGATTTGTATATAAATTTTCATATCAATTTAGATTGTATTTAATTAATTGTATTTGATTGTAGTCAATATAGTAATTTTTTTAATACTTAGCTATAATTAATAGTCTTAGGCATATATTATTATACAAATTTGAATAAGATAATTAATTGTTTACTTAATTAATAAAGGTGATTGTTGTATATCAGGCTGCGCTCCTTTTAGATCCCAAGAAAGAAATACTCAGACTCCATGGGGTAGAGCAAAGTTATCCTTTTACTGGGAAATAAAGTGGTAGCTACAAAGCAATTCCGAAACTGAGAAATTGGCGGGTAGAATGCATATACAAAGAAATAGGTTTTCCCCCACCCCCCAAAGTTCAAATGATTCTTCCAATTAAAACTTTTGAAACGGCTCATGTGGTCATCTTCAGATGGTGATGAGACGTCTTGTCAAATGACCTTGACATATTTTGATAAAAGTTCGCAGTTGCGCAAAAGAGGAAAAGATAGCCAGGAAACAGAAAGTTAAAGACAAGAATCCCCCCTCCCCTTGCTAGCCCAGCAAGGAATGCAAACACCTCCAGCTCTCTTCCCATATAAAATCCCCCCTCCCACCGTTGCCATGACAGCCGAGAGAAATAATGAAATAATAGCAAATAGTCAGGAAGGGGAAGGTATCTTGAGGCTGACATTCGGACCCCCTAGAAGAAGGACATAAGTCCCTGAAAGAAAAACAAAATAGTTACATGTTAACATTAATGTACATTTCTATGGTTTATCAGGATATTTGGCATGAAATTTCTTTAAAAGTTCAGGAGCCCTAAGGTCCTTTTCATTTACCCACTCAGAATGGGACGGAGGAAAATGTTTCCAAGCTACAAGGTATTGGGTACGACCCCTCCATTTTCTAGAGTCCAGAATTTCTTTAATTTCGAAATGTTGTTCTCCCTCAATCAATATTGGCACAGGGGGATCAGATTGGATTGGTCTCAAGGCACAGGTACGTTCTGGTTTCAACAAACTAACATGAAAAACAGGATGAATACGACGAAGAGTCTTTGGTAAAGTCAGTTGGACAGTTACAGGATTTATAATCCTCTCGATGGGGAAAGGTCCTACATACGTAGGACCCAATTTCTTTGATTTTTGGGTAGTTTGTAAATATTTGGTCGAAAGAAATACTTTATCGCCCACTTGATATGACATCTGTGGAGCTCGCTTTTTGTCAGCAAATTTCTTATGAGATTGGTGCGCCTCATCCAAAGCTTTGCGAACAATTGGCCAATTAAATTGAAGTTGAGATATCCAATCATTCAATGACTGGACAGTTGGGTTTTCACCAGGCAGTTCAGGTATGGGTACAAAATCTTGCCCCGTTGCTATTTTGAAAGGAGTGAACCCCGTACTACTGTGAACAGAGTTATTATACGCCACTTCCGCAAAAGGTAACAGATCCACCCAGTTGTCTTGTTGAAAATTTATGTAGCATCGGAGGTATTGCTCTAGTACTCTGTTAGTCCTCTCGCAGGCTCCATTAGTTTGGGGATGGTGGGCGGAGCTTAAGCTTTGGGTGGAGCCTATTAACTTCAGAAATTCCCTCCAGAAATTAGAGGTAAATTGGACTCCTCGATCAGAGACTACACGTTCAGGTACACCATGCAATCGGTAAACGTGAAGAATGAAGAGTCTGGCTAAGGTCTTCGCCGAAGGGATCTTTGAGCAAGGAATGAAATGAGCTTGTTTGGAAAACAAGTCAGTCACTACCCAAATGACCGTGTGTCCAGTGCTTTCAGGTAGATCTACTATAAAATCCATGGAAATTTCCTTCCAAGGGGCAGTTGGTCTGGCCACATTCTGTAACAGTCCTGGTGGCTTACCCGGCGGTCTTTTTGCTGAGGCGCAAATCGGACAACTTGCCACATAAGTCTCAATGTCCTTTTTCAAGGAAGGCCACCAAAACTGTCGTTTTACCAAATGCAAGGTCTTCACAAAACCAAAATGACCAGCCACTTTGGAATCATGGGTTTGTTGCAATACATGGCTTCTCAGGGTTTGTGGTACATACAATTTCGCCCCCATCCAGGCTAGGCCATCTCGAATGGTGCAGTTATTCGCATTTGCCAGAAACCACTCATCTGTCTTCAAAGCCTCCTTAAACTGTTCCATCATATCAGTGGGTAGATCTCTCTCCTGGTTTCTTTTCTGTGCGCGGGTAACAACAGGAGCAGCCAGTTGTGTAGTGGATACGATTGGCCTAATCACTTCTTTTCGGATACTGTTGTATTGAGGCATTCTAGACAAAGCATCTGCCATAAAATTTTTTCCCCCCGGGATATATTTCAAGGAGAAGTTGAATCGCTTGAAGAACTGAGCCCACCTAACTTGTTTAGGGGAGAGTTTCCGGGGGGTCTTTAAAGCTTCTAAGTTTTTATGATCA
This sequence comes from Hydrophis major, assembly GCA_033807585.1. Classification (NCBI taxonomy): domain Eukaryota; kingdom Metazoa; phylum Chordata; class Lepidosauria; order Squamata; family Elapidae; genus Hydrophis; species Hydrophis major. Next base: position 18,479,284 of record CM066334.1, on the reverse strand, counting down.
GTCCACACTTCAAATGGGTGTTTCGCACCTTCCAGAAAATGCCTCCAAGCTAATAAAGCCCAACGGACTGCAAATGCTTCTTTCTCCCAAACGGCCCATCTCCTTTCAGTCTCAGTGAATTTACGAGAAGTGTAAGCGCATGGTTGTAGTGTTCCCTTCTCGTTCAATTGGAGTAAGACCGCCCCCACTGCTACATCGCTTGCATCAGCTTGGATCACGAAAGGGGCGTCCATGTCAGGGTGTTTCAGTATTGGTTCTGCAGCAAAAAGTCTCTTAAGTTTTTCAAATGCAGCTTGGCACTCCATAGTCCAATTTAATGGTTGACTGGGCTTTGGTTTCAATTCCCCCTTTGTTTTTAGGAGGTTGGTGATGGGCATAGCTATTTTTGCAAAAGACGGGATGAATTGGCGGTAAAAATTTGCAAATCCCAGAAAACTTTGAAGCTGTTTACGAGTTTTCGGTGGGGCCCATTCCAAAACGGCTCGCACCTTTTCTGGGTCCATTTCAATGCCTTCGGGGGAGATACGATATCCCAAGTAGTCGATTTTTTCTTGATGGAACTCACATTTGGATAATTTGGCGTATAGTTTGGCGGCCCTCAGCTTGTGTAACACAGAGCGTACCAACTTCACGTGGTCGTTTCTTGTCTCCGTGTAGATAAGAATATCATCAAGGTATACTAGAACACCTTTGTACAAATGTTCGTGAAGCACTTGATTGATCAATTGCATGAAAACAGCAGGCGCCCCCTGTAAGCCAAAAGGGAGAACATTGAACTGGAAACACCCCATTGGGCAGTTGAACGCAGTCTTCCACTCGTCTCCCTCCTTTATCCGGATCTGGTAGTATGCCTCTCTCAAGTCCAGCTTTGTGAAAATTTTCCCCTTTGCCAGGTGGACTAACATGTCCTTCATCAGAGGGAGGGGGTACATATTCTCTACGGATACTGCGTTCAGGTTTCTATAATCAACTACCAGACGTTTGGAGCTATCTTTCTTCTCGCGGAACATCACAGGGGCCGCCACTCGAGGTCTGGCAGGCGTGATGAAACCCCGTTTCAAGTTCTTGTCGATAAACGCCCTCAATTCCTCCAACTCCCCCGGTGTCATCGGATACATCTTCGGTTTCGGGAGCGTCACCCCCGGCAGGAATTCAATGCTACAATCGGTCGACCGATGGGGGGGGAGTTCGTCGGAAGCCTCTTCACTAAACACCTCTCTTAAGTCCCAATACTCCTTCGGGATTTTCTCTTCTCCTTCCACGTGTTCGGCACCCGTAGAAGCTATCTCGGCGAGTGCCTGGGACTTCGAATGGGATTCCTCCTCCCCTTCCGGATAGGGTTGCTCCTCCCCTTCCGGTGGCCGATCGGTGCGGATGCGTATCCACCCCTCTCTCCAATTTACATGGGGATTCCACTTCCGAAGCCATGGTAATCCCAATATTAGAGATTGTTCCATCCCAGGGGCCACAATAAAACACAGGGTCTCATGATGGTTTCCCATGGTCATCTCTAGGGGTTCGGTTACAAAACGTGCGGGGCAACCTCCCGCCACCGACCCATCCAGTTGGCAAAAGGATATGGGCGTTTTTAGAGTTCTCAGTCCAATGCCCATCCCCTTAACCACTTTCATGTTAATTACACACCTCGTGCACCCCGAGTCCAGTAAGACCATCATCACTCCCTCAGTCCCCGAGGTGGGCTGCCTTAACTTTATTGGGATGGTCATGGGCCCTTGATTAGGACTTACCAGGACGTCATCTTCCGAATCTGTCTCGTTCTCATCGAGTGGGGTTGGAGGTCCCAGCTCCTCTCCCGCCAAAAGGGCGACCTCTACAACCTCTCCTGTCTTCAGCCCGGTCTCGCGGGGTTTGGTTGAGGGGTTTTTTGGCCTTCTTCCGGGGTCCCGCGCTTTCGGTGGGTTCACCTTTACTCGACAATCCACCATTCGGTGGCCCTCCTTTCCACAACGGAAACATGCCGTGGTTTTGGCTCCTGCCACCATCCCTCTCGGTTGGGGCCCTGAGGTCTCCCGGAGACGGGGGGGAAGTGGTCTTCTCCAGGCGGGACCTCCTCTGCGTCTGTTTCTGACTAGATCAATGTCCACCTCTTCCGCCAGCAAGTACCATGACTGTAACTCACGTGGATCCCTTCTGGAGATGCACGTGTGGTATACATCTTCATTTAAGCCATCTTTATAGGCTTCCACCAGGGCCCCCTGGGACCAACCTCGGATGTGGTGTGCCAGCTGCCTGAATTCTTGGGTGTAGTCTGCCACCGATCTCCCCCCTTGAACTAGGGTCTTCATTCTGATTCTGGCCTTTCTCTCTGCCAGAGGGTCCTCAAACCTTCTCCTCAATGCAGTCATGAAAACATTGAGGGTTTGTAGTTGGGGGGAGTTATCATTGTACAAAGTCACCACCCAATCTGCTGCCATCCCTTCCAGGGTTCTGGTAACGCATCTCACTTTGGCTGCTTCAGAGGTGAACTCCCGCTCAAATTCTGCCATATAACTCCCAACTTGTACCAGGAAAAATCCCAAATCTCTTGGATTTCCTCCAAACTTTACATCTAGGGGGGGCAGGTGGCGTCTTCTAGGAGCCACTCCTATTGCTGGGGCTCCCCGGGCGTCAGCGGGCGGTTGCGCCGGCGGAAGCTGGGCAAGGGGGGTAGAGGTAGCTTGGCTCCCCCGGGCTGATCTCGCTCCCTCTTCCCCCTCATACCTTTGAGTTGTGCCGGGCTCTCCAGGAACATCCATAGAGATTTTCTTGGCTTCATCCAGCTTGCCTTCCATCTCCTCCCCCTCCTGCCAAAGCCGTCCCCTCGCACCTTTTCGTCTTACAGTGATCCTGGGGGGAGGGGGGTCTTCAGGGTCTCTCCAACCAACCCCCAACGACCATCTGGGCATCTCAGCTGAGGTTTCTTCCAGAGTCAGTTCGGCCAGCAGGTCAGCCACCGACGCTTCCGGCAGCGGCATGGGCTGCCCCCCCACAGCTCCCTGATCCTCTTCATCGCCGGTTGGAGACGACATGGGATGAAACCCCCTCGGAAGAAAAGTTGCTGTTTTCTCCGGGTGGGTTGATGTGTGAGTTTCGGAATTATGTCAGGCTGCGCTCCTTTTAGATCCCAAGAAAGAAATACTCAGACTCCATGGGGTAGAGCAAAGTTATCCTTTTACTGGGAAATAAAGTGGTAGCTACAAAGCAATTCCAAAACTGAGAAATTGGCGGGTAGAATGCATATACAAAGAAATAGGTTTTCCCCCACCCCCCAAAGTTCAAATGATTCTTCCAATTAAAACTTTTGAAACGGCTCATGTGGTCATCTTCAGATGGTGATGAGACGTCTTGTCAAATGACCTTGACATATTTTGATAAAAGTTCGCAGTTGCGCAAAAGAGGAAAAGATAGCCAGGAAACAGAAAGTTAAAGACAAGAATCCCCCCTCCCCTTGCTAGCCCAGCAAGGAATGCAAACACCTCCAGCTCTCTTCCCATATAAAATCCCCCCTCCCACCGTTGCCATGACAGCCGAGAGAAATAATGAAATAATAGCAAATAGTCAGGAAGGGGAAGGTATCTTGAGGCTAACATTTATATTTATTGTACTTACAGTTGATACATTATTTATATATATATTTACATATTTATATATTGATGTATCTAGATAGTTTATATATGTTTATATGGATAAGATAAATTGTGCATTTAGGATATTAATAGAGGGTTGTTGATTTTGAAAGAACTGAAAAATTTATAATTACTTGAATAAGCTTCTGATAATTGGGAGAATTACATTGGTAATGTCATAAACCTTAATAATAATCTTAACAATCCATATTAGTTAATGACAATTTGGGATAACTTGTTTAGTATCTTAGGGAAACAGAATGAAATATTAAAAGAAATGACAAGCATTACTATCACAATATTGAAGACTGGGAAAAACCAACACTGGTGGCAACAACTTCAATGACAATAGCTTCACCCGTGACACACACAAAAAAAATTGACGAGATGCTAATGGCGGAAAAACAGAAACCTGCTTCTAACATCAGTATACAAACAACATTATTTACATTACAGGAAATGATGCTTAAGCTTCAGGATACAATGATGAAGAATCATACAGAAATGAGAACAGATATAAATAAAATCGAAGAAGAAATGGGAAAACTAAAAAATGAAATGAAATCGGACATATCTAAATTTGATGAGAAAGTTGGCTCAATTCAACAAGCCTTAGAAAAGAATGAACATAAAATAAAAGAAGTCAAAAAATGAACAGAACAAACCGAAAAAGATTAGAAAGGGTCAATCAGCAAATGAAAATAAACAAAGAAATGGAAGACTCTTTGATCCACCTTTAGATGGACCAGGCGTCATTGTATCTTAGATTCCAAAATGTTGTGGAAACCAAGGAAGAAGATTTGCAAATGGTAATGGCTGAAATCTTAGCAGATATATCGGGAAGAGACAAAAGTGAAATACTGAATGAATTGGACAATGTGTATACGGTAAGCGTGAGTTATGCCAGGTGACATAAACTCCCCAAAGAAGTACACATAAGGTTTAAAAGAAGAAAAGTATGAGATATTGTATATAGAATTTTGAGAGATGAACCTGTTGTTTATAAGGGAAAGGAGATTCAGATATTGAAACAGGTCCCGAGAAGGGTGAGGGAGCAGAGACGGGACTATAGATCTTTGGCTGCGCAATTGAACAAAAGGAACATTCTCTTTTGATGGCTGATTCCCAAAAGGATGCTTATTATGTGGGAAGAAAAGAGAATTAAAATTGACACTCTAGAGAAGGCACAGGACTTCTATGATCAACTAGTAGGCCCGAAGATCAGAGCAGCAAGGAGGAACTTGAATCAAATTCCCAAGAGGAACATCAGGAACAAGAGAATAAAGAGGAAGAGCAAGGAATGGGAAGAACAGATCATCAACAACAACAGGAACAAGAAGACCAAAAAGCAACAACCAAAACACTAAGAGAGCTACGGGCAAGCAGAAGACAAGAATTAGGTACAATTAACAGAATGGGAGAAGAAATACATTTACTATCAATTAACATAAATGGTTTAAATTTGGCAATAAAGAGGAAAAGAACATTGGCAAAATTAAGTAAACAAAAAGTAGAGATAACATGTTTACAAGAGACACATATTCAAAAAATGGACAAAAATATTTAAAATGCCCCAAATTAGGGAAATTATACACTGCCCCAGCAGATAAGGGAAAAAAGAAGAGAATAGCTGTATATATTAAAGAGGAGATAAAAGCGAAATTAATGTTTGCAGATCCCAATGGAAGAATTTTGTTGATGGAAGTGTGGATAGCGCTCAAACCAGTATTATTAGTTGTAATCTATGCACACAATGAAAACCAACAAGAATTTTACAAAATATTACATAAAAATATTGAATTAGAACAAAGAAATATATGCATCATAGGAGACTATAATTCAATAATAGGCTATAAAAAAACTATAAAAGTGAAAGGAAAAAAGGGAAAGAAGAAAAGAAGAGAAGAGAACTACCAAAAGTATGTCTTGAAATGTTTACAGAATTTAGAAAACTAAACCAAGAAAAAAAACAATTCACTTTTTATTCTAATCCACACCAATCATGGTCACATATTGATATGGCCTGGATGGGAGGAGAAATACGAGAGGAAGTGGAAGACATAAAATTTTTTACCAAATTGTTGGGCTAACCACAACCCACTTAAAATAAGCTGCAGAGGTAGAAAGAAAACAAGACGTAGGTGGACCCTAAATACTCAAATATTAAAAGATACCAAATTTGTTCAGATATTGAGAGAAGAACTAACATATTTCTTTAAGGAAAATAATAAAAAACACACATCGACACAGAATTTATGGGATACCATGAAAGCAGTTACTTGGGGGATCATAATATCATACTCAGCAAAAAGAAACAAAGAAAAATTTGCTCAACAAAATAACCTGCAGGAAACAATTAAGAAATTAGAGATTAAATTGCAAAATACTCCACAAAACATTAAATTAAAAGAACAATTAACTTTAACCAAACACAAACTTAATCTAGCAGATCAAGAAGAAATGGTGAAAAATCTAAAAATAGCTAGACAAATATTCTTTGAACAAGCTAATAAACTGGGAAGGTGGCTCTCTCATAAGCTTAAGAGAGAGAGAAAAGAATCATCCGTCAACTGCAAGATGAAAATGGAGAACACCATCATTCCCAGGGGAATTTTATAAAATAATGGAAGATCTACTAGATAGATGTTAAATGCTGGATACATGGAGGGATGCACTTATCTCACTAAACCTGAAGGAAGGCACGGACACAAGACAAATCCAAAATTATCGATCAATATCATTATTTAACGTCAACTATAAAATATTCACAACCATTGTAGCAAACAGATTGAAGAGACTTTTGAATGAATACATCCACTCAGACCAAAGCGGATTTTTGTCAGGCAGACAAATTAGGAACAATCTGAGAACAGTAATAGATATTCTGGAATATTATGATGCCCACCCAGAGAAACAAGTATCATTTGTCTTTTTGGATGTTAAGAAAGCATTCGATAACCTGAACTGGCAATTCATGATACAGTAAATTCATATGAACTTAGGAACTAAATTCAAACACATAATAACAACAATATATTCCAATCAGAAGGCAAATATTATAGTGAATGGCAAAATTACCCAGAGCTTAGAAATAAAAAAAGGAGTTAGACAAGGTTGTCCTCTTTCTCCTCCACTTCTTATATTATCACTCGAGATTCTTCTTGGATGAATCAGGCAAAAACCAGAAATAAAAGGACTTAAAGTCAAGATGGAAGAATACAAATTGCAAGCTTTTGCGGACAATATGGTCTTTTTTATTGCAGATACAATAAAAACAGGAAAGGAGTTAATTAGTGAATTAGAAAGATATGGGGAAATGGCAGGTCTGAAAATTAACAGACAGAAAACAAAACTCCTGTCCAAAAATCTAACGGAATTGCAACAAATAGAATTAGAAAGAGTAATGGGATTACAGACAATAAAAAAAATTAAATATCTAGGCATATGGCTGACTGCACAATGTAAAACAATAAAAGAGAATCATTATGATACATTATTATACAAACAAAAAATATTTGGAATTATGGGCTAAATTGCAATTATCTTTACTGGGAAGAGTAGCAACTATAAAAATGTCAATCTTATCCAAATTTTTATATTTATTTCAAATGATCCCTATCAGACTAGAGAAATCCTTTTTTAATGAACTCAATATAATTACGCAGGAATTTATTTGGTTTGGTAAATAACTTAAAATAAAAATAAAATCATAACAGGATGTAAAAAACAGAGGAGGACTTGGTCTTCCAAATTGGGAGTTATATTACAGCGCAGCAGCACTAACCTGGACGAAAGAGTGGATCAATTTAACTAATAAAAGAACACTAAACCTGGAAGGCCATGACCTGCAAAGAGGATGGCATGCCTTTTTGTTGGAAACAGGAATCAAGAAACAATAGTATTTTCATTGACACTTAATTTGGGACTCCCTGTTATAAAATTATCCTCTCAATGCATAAGTGCATTAGGGTCAAATAAGCTGGTAGACAAGATAGGAATAGGTTAAAATGTTTTGATTGCAGTAAACAGCTAAGAGATATTACAGTTTTATATGGTTAATATGGACCAGGGTAAGATCTTTCTTGAAGTTAAAAATAAACAAGTCTTACTTTGCATTTCTCACAACACTCTTCAGAGTCACACTGTGCCTCATGTTGCAGTTTACAAGTTGTAGCATTGCAGCAGGCGCTTTGACAATCCTGAAAACCAAAACATATCAAATGATGTCATAGACTTATTTTATCTAATTGGTCTATTCTGAAGAAGAAAACTGCCAACGAAAATGCATTTCTGCTATGTGTTCCCTTTTGTGGGTTCATGCCAGCAAATGGTTTGTTTTTGAAAATAGATCATGGCATATCTGCATGAAATAGACTTATCTGATATTTCCTATGTGAAAAAAAAACAAACAAAAATATCCTTATCTCTCAGTTGTGAATCGCACATAACCTAAAGCCCCCATTCCTTATTCATGATGGGTTTTCCACTCTTCATGCCAACCTTTGAGGTGGTTCAGAGAAGCAATGACCATGAATATTAACACTACCTTTGTTGTAAGGTTACAGAAGCACAGTCTTTCAATATTTCTACCCCCTCATCTTTTTGGACCAAGAGAGGGAATGGGCGATGTTTGCCATACACATTGCTCCTCTTGAGATGTTTGCCATGCCCCATTGCTTCTGCAGGCTAATCTATTTCCTATATGACCATCGAGTAGACTTTCCCTCCTTCTTTTGTCTCTCAAACCATTACATGTTTATTTGACAATATAAAGGGAACACTTCACTAAATAACTGTTCTTATAAAAAGATTATTAGTGATTAGAGTATAGATAAAAGATTACTTCTGGTTGCAAGGCTTCGGCGGCAGGAATCCGCGTCTCTGCGGGTCCCTGCTGTGCTCGCCGCTGGAGTACCCCCGATCCAATTGGATTTGGGGGTTGTCATTACCCCAGAGGGGTAACGGAAGATAGAGGAGATCCGGTCAGGGGTCTGGGGACATTGCAACCCCTTTCCCCAGCCGGCTAGACTCCTTTTTCCAAAGGCAGTGGAGCGGCGGTCAGCAATGGCCGCCACAAAGAAATCTTCAATCGGCTAAGACTGTGCTGGAGGAAGAGTTTAAAAGAGAAAGTTTTTTGGCTGAACCGAGACATTAAGTTATATCTAAACACCCTGGAAACCTGACTTTTTGCACAATATATTGTTTCCAAAGGAGGCTGTCAAAGTGGCGAATGAAAGTGCTGAAAGGGAAAGTTAACTCCCCTTCCTTGCGGAGATAGCAAATGGACATTGAAAAACCTGCTTTTACATAAAAGGTAAAAATTTAAAACTCTTTGTTATAAGTGGGAAGGGAGAGGACAAAAAAAAGGAGGGGGGTCAGTCAGGAAAAAGAGGTAAATCACCCATTTTTTTCCCGAAATACTAATGAGATACCAGTTTTTTATTCCCTTACAACTGGTTTTGCAAATCCAAGGAACCACTGCATACATGCATGTACATAAACGGCACAAACCTATGCCATTCACAAACCAAACTCTTGGATGGCTCAAACCACTTAGAAAGCCAGATGAGTTTTCAAGGATTCACACTTTTGATAAAATTTTTCAAATCATTCTTGTTCATTAAAAAACATTCTACCTGAGGAAAGCCACAGTCACATTCTTCTCCCACCTCCACTAAGTAATTTCCACAAATTGGAGGTGTAATAATATCTGTGCTCAAGGGTTTGTTGAGAATGCATTGTGGTCTGACTCTAAGAAGATACCTCTGATGTTCCTGGACACTACAGGAGCTGAACTCAGAGAGAGGTTCAAAACTGTAGAGAGGAAACAAAATAAGACATCAGGACATCATCCATATTTACACTAGGAACAAAAATCATTGCAAAAACATATAAGATGGAAAAGGGATAGCTAATGAAGAATTGGAGTGGTTTTTTTTTTCTCTAGAGCTAACAAGGTGATTTGTGCAAAGTGCTAAGAGAATTCTTTGTAGCCCTTGATCTAACACCCAGATTATGCTCCCTCAGTTTTAATTTCACCAACTTCAGCAGTGGGATTCTAGGGATTTGTTAATTTATGTCAATTGTACATCTGGTTCGACGAATCAGTAGTTCTGAAGACCAACTGGCCCTGCCCAGGCACCTGGTTCTGGCTCCCAGGTAAGTGCAGGGAGGCTTGCAAGGCCAACAATGGGACGCAAGGGGGTGAAGGGGTGGGGGGTATCAGAATAATAGAATAACACTTAGAAACGGACTTGGGGGGGAGACCCTACACCATTTCAGAGAAATGGCTGCCCAGTCTTTTCTTAAAAATCTCCAGTGTTGAAGCACCTAGAAGTTCTTAGTTTGCTTCTCTCTTTGTTCAGTTTCCATCCATTGCTTCTTGTTTTGCTTTCTGCTTCTTTGGAAAATACATTCCCCTCCCCTTCTTTCTGACAGACCCTTAAAAGCCTGTTGCCTATCATCCTCTTGGGCAAAGAATGTGAGCCATTTCCTCCTTTAGTGGTCCATGAAAGTACATCTATAGTCTGTAGATAATAAAGTCAAAAAAAGGTGAACAATATTTGTATAGAACTATAGATAAGTTGAGGAATGGCTGGGAGGGGAGGGACATTGAATGACATTGAGTTGGTCATGCCCACCCAGTCACATGACTACCAAGCCACACCCAGCCAGTCATGTGACCACCAGGCCACGGCAGCCAGCAAGCCACTCCAAGTCAGTCACATGGCCAGCAAGCCACACCCACAAATTAAGCCGTGCCCACAGAACTGGCTGGTAAGAAATTTGAATCCCGCCCCTGACCAACTTTCTTTTCTTTTTTAACAAAATAAATTTGCAATGGGAACTCCATGTGATATTAGTTGATTGAGCTACTTCTTGTGTTTGAGTGGGCTGCCTTTCATTTTCATTTTTAGTCAGGCTCTCTGTGGAAGGACAATAATTTCACTTAAGGGAAAACAGTGGGATTTTGTTTTCCTCATTTGTAGGGATAGTAGTTTTTATAGCAATGAATACTTTGAGGCAGGGGTGGGATTCTACCAGTTCACACCAGTCCTATGGAACCAGTTGTTAACATCACTGGTAGTTCTAAGAACTGGTAAAACTGGCCCCTGGCTGGCCTCACCCTTCTCTGCTGCTCCTACGGGCCAAATCCAGGTTTTTTTTTTTACTGCACATGCATGACATTTGTTGTGCATGCATGAAAATCCTTGCCTCATTTCCCCCTGCCCACCCCTCCTTTCACTGGCTTTGGCCTCCACCCCATCCGCCACTCCTATGTGTGTGTGTGAGAGAGAGAGGGATCTTTCCGTGCCTCCTCTACCTTGTGCCTGTCCTGGGCTTCCTCCCACCTGGCTGCCGGCTTGACAGGAGGAGAGGGAAAGGGAGGCTGGGGTTTCCCATAGCCGTGCCATCACCACTGCCCGCCCCCCCATCGCTGCCACCGCTGCCACCCATGTGCTTGGAAAGGGAGGGCGGATGGATGTTCTGGGGCTGCTGCTTTCTTTGTTGTCCTGCCACTCGCTACTCTGGATTTCTTCCCAGACCAGGTGTGTGTGTGTCTGTGTGTGTGTGTGTGTGTGTGTGTGTGTGTGTGAGAGAGAGAGAGACTTTGTTGTGTGTTGTGAGATAAAGACAAGGAAGGAAGGAAGGAAGGAAGGAAGGAAGGAAGGAAGGAAGGAAGGAAGGAAGGAAGGAAGGAAAAGAAAGACGAAGGGAGAGAATGAGAGAGAGGAAAAGAGAGAGGAAGGGAGAGAGGGAAAGAAAGAAAGACAAGGAAAAAAAGGGAGAGAGAAAGAAAGTGAAAGGAAGAATGGCGGTGGAAGGAAGGGGCAGAAATAAAGAAAGAGAGATGGAGGGGAGAGAAAGAGAGAGAGAAAGAGAACCCCACCCCTGAATATTTCTGCACCGATTGTTTTTAATTTAAAAAGTTAAAATGTTGTGGAGCAAGTCATCAGCCCTTAGCATCATCCACAAGGAAAGCCTCTGGATACTATTTCGGTCACATAAGTGTTTGTAGGAAAAACAAAATAAAATGTATAGCTGCAGTTCAGAACTTTCTTTGGAAATATTTCTGTTTTGTCTAACAAAACAAAAAGGGGATGGAAGAAGGTTAATGATAGGCAAACAGGACAATTTGGTACAATGCTAGCAGTTTGGATTCTGTCGATATTTTGTGACTCCCACCCACCCATTGTAGTACAAATTGTAGTGAGAGAACATATTGTGCAGTTGTATAAGTCACATGGTTTGTGTCATGATGTTTTAATTCTTGTTTCATCACTTGCCTCATCCCCTAGTTGCTTATGCTTATCCCTGCCATTTATGAGAATATTTATGAGATGTTCCATAGCTTTGCCTGCTCTGACATAGATAAATATGTATTATTTTTGGAGTAAGGATAGGATAAATGAAATGTAAATTTGGAAGGAACTCCATTTAATATGCAAGAGTTTATTTCTGAAAGTAATGTTAGCCTATAAGAATGATATTACAAGGTACCCTGACTTGAAAAAGATTATAGTGATTTTAGCATACTCTTAAAAATATAAGTACTGGTTTATATGACGCTACAGAAAAAATCTAGGATTATAATATAATAAATTATAATAAATAATGTGTTTGACCTTTTAGAGTAGTGATAATCAACCTGTGATAACTCTACATGTTACTCCCAGTGCCCCTCACCAATAGTCTGGTGTCCTGGTATCCGGGGAATTACAGTTTAGCAACATATGAATGCCACAGGATTCTAATTCCTCTTATATTACTTTATGGTGGTGTTTTATTCAACCTACTAGATTAAAACGGTCATATAAGAATTGGAGAAAGAAAATAATGCTTTTCTTTTAAAGGTTGAGTTGTTACAGGGGTCAGTATTCTGTTCGTGGGACTCTTTGCTAAGTGCAACATTCCTAGCATTCCTAAAGTTACTCTTTATATTCGGCTCTGCTTTTAAGCAGAGAGAAACCTTCCTTAGGACTGAAGCAGTGCAGACTAACAGTGAATCTGTGATTCTATGAGCAACTCAATCTGCCTTTTTGCTTGGCCTGATTTTGGGTAAAAGTTATAATTTATAATATTTACATAAAAGCCATGTCCAGCCAGTCACATGGCCACCTGCCTGTGCCTCACCCTGCCCTCTCCAGGCCTTGGAAACTGGCAAAAAACACTTGTTAAGCAACTGGTCACTAAGCAAGGACCTGGTCATTAAGTGAGGACCACTTACATTTGGTTTGCCAGTCACATGGCCATGCCCACCCTAGTCACATGGCCACCTAGCCACACCCAGTCAGCAAGTCACTCCTACCCTACCCTAGTCACATGACCACCAAGCCACACCCACAAATTAGACCACACCCACAGAACTGGTTGTTAAGAAATTTGAATCCCACTCCTGCTTTGAGGCAAATAGAGAGCTAATTATGCTAGCTCTCTTTTTGCCTGAAAGTATTCATTGTTGATTTCTTTTGTTGAAAAGGTCATAATATCAGTGATGTGCCACTGACCTCCAAAACTGCATACTCCAATAGATGCAAACATGGTATCATAGCCCACCCAAGCACCTTCCTAATGTTAAAACAAATCACTAGGAATATAATCATTGGCCCTCAAGTTAGGGGCTGAAAACAAGAGCACAAAGACAATCTGCTGGTGGCCATTAAATAGACAAGATGGTCTTCTTTCAAGGTCAAGGTAGCACCAGACTCATTTGGTGGTGTTAATTCAGCAACGTTGTTTTCTAGGCAAGGTCTTCTGTACAAAACAGCATAAAGTATCTAGAAGTGTTAAAGTAATCATGATGGTAGGAATCTTTCAGTAAGGACAGGAAAGGCTACATAGCATTCTCCATACTTCCTGACCTCATTGCCATTGCATGAAATATGAAACAATTATGTTCTAGGGCTTTAGCAGAAGAAACCAGATATCAATCCATAGGTGGCATGCTCACTGAGGCTACACAAAAACTTATACAAAAGTTATGGGGAGTTTTGCCATAGACAATTACTGAGAAAATTCCTTCAATTTGCTCTGTTTCCTTTTTCTCTCTTGATGAAGTAAAGCCTAAACATGCACCCAGAATAAAATATTGGTAGTCCTTGTCTTGCTACCACAGAATTTCCATTGCCAAGCAAGCCAGTTGTTAAGTGAGTCATGTGCAGTGTTGCAAGCAGTTTTGCCATTCTGTTAAGTGAATCACACAGTCATTAAGAGTCCCCAGCTTGTTCCATTGGTTTTGCATATGGGAAGACAGCTGGGAAAGTTACAAATTATGATTACATGAACGCAGGATGCTGCAACCATCATAGATACATGCTGGTGCCACCAACTGCCCAAAGTTTGATTATGTGACTGAAGGGAGGCTGCGATGGTTGTAACTGTGAGGACCAGCCATAAGCCACAGTTTTCAGTGCCATTGTAACGTCAAATAGTTGCTAAACAAATGCTTGCAAGTCAATGACTACTTGTACATTGCTACCGGTTGATTTCAGAAGACTTCAATGTATGGCAGATATGTAACGTATCTTCTATGTTGCAAGGGGAGAGGCAGGAAAACCCCACAGACACTAATCTATCTTGTTCTTCCTGCTGTTGCATGGTTCTGAATAATCCCCTCCCCCATTCTGCTTCCCATTTTAGGGTTGTCTTTAACGTCTAACCTGCTTTCCTCTTTTATCCATCACAGATATTCATATTTGGTTTCTTGGGCTATGCTTCCTATTCTATTCCTTTAAACTTTTGTGTTTTGGAGGGAGCTAATGAATGATGGCTATTGAATTGTTGAGAGCAGTTCTACCTTTTAAATATAACACATTTTAACTACAACACGGTAAAGTGACACACAAATGAGCCAAACCCTCCTTTTTGTAACTCCCTGACTATTTCATTTTTGTAAGTTCTTAGTATGTTTTACAATTAGTTGCAAATAGTTAAAAATAACTTAACTGGAAAGTGTTCCTCAATCCTTACCTTACTGTCGCTGACATAATGCATGGTCCAGCATTGCAATTACAGGAAGTGTTGTCATGAGTAATGCCCAGATTATGACCCAACTCATGGGCCATTGTAGATGCCATTATACTTGTTCTTCTGTTATAAACCTGAAGAAAAAAGAATATTTTGTTTACTGTTAGTTTGTCAAGAAACTGAAAGTGAATCCAATTACTATTAACATTAAGTGGCTAAAATTGGTGACTAAGTGATAAATGTTGAGTTGAAGATACCATCTAAGAATTCCTCTAGCAGTTCTGAATACATGCATGTCCACCAAGACCGCAGAACATATACAAATACATCCAGAAGAAAACTTTAAAGTCCGGAAGCTAAAGCACAGGACAAGATCAAAACCTATGCATCCATTTGCTATCTGCATTTATTTAGTCCGATCTAAATATAGTACATAAAATTATATATTGCAATGTCCTCCCTCTCAATGAATTCTTCAGCTTCAATCACAACAATACAAGAGCACACAATAGATACAAACTCAAAGTAAACTGCACCAAACTTGATTGCAGAAAATACAACTTCAGCAACAGAGTGGTCAATGTCTGGAATACTCTACCTGACTCTGTAGTTTCTTCCCCAAACCCCAAAAACTTTAACCTTAGACTATCTACTATTGACCTCACCCCTTTCCTAAGAGGTCTGTAGGGGGCGTGCATAAGCGCACCAATGTGTCTACCATCCCTGTCCTATTTCTTTTTTTCTTATTTGTATCCATTTCATGTATTCATAACCATGTTTATACTTATACCTGTTATCTAATAATCGCTTGACTAAATAAATAAATAAATAAATAAATAGTTATTAAAACTTACAGGCAACTTCAGTTCAAAAATATTCAGTGGTGTTTGTACAAGTTAGCATTTTCAGAATATTGAAGGCTGAAGTCCTAAACAAACTTAAGAATGAATGTTCTTTCTGAATAAAAAATGGCCTATTTAAGCAGAGGCTTAGGATTACTTTATATTATCCACATCCTAACTCTGCTTGTTAAGAAACAAAACTTTATGAGTTTTGTCGTATAAGTTTTTTATTGCTGTGTCTCTCCATTTTTTCTATGTGAATAATAAACTAAGTTTACCGTTTCTCAATAAATGCATCGCATCATTTTAACTAATATGGTTTTCTTGCAGGATCTTAAAATATTGGAGTTTTTTTTTTCTTTTGAAGTAGATTTAGCATTCTCTCATTTTCTCAATGCACATTAATTCAATCATATGCAATCTAGATTCTAAATTTCTTGGAAGAAAAAAAAGGGTGATTCATGTTTGTCATTAGGATTGCTAAGAATACTGTTCAGGAGTATTATTTGGGGGTATTGTAATATGATTTGACCTGCTCATTTGCCAATTAGAGCACAGTTTGACTCCTCCTAATCCAGAAACATTGTAATATGTTGTCAACTTCTGATATATTGCATACAAGAAGTTCGGTCTACAACATGTCTAGAATACATTATGCCGAAGTGCCATCAATTGAGGCAGGACCTGGAGATGTAAAATCCACAAATAAATATGGATGAAAATGACATGGATCAAAAATAAGAAGACACTTCATTTGTAAAGAAGTTATGACTATATAAGTTTTGATTTGAGAACAAATAGGTAACAGGTATCCTTTTTACTTACCTCAATAACTGCTACAGATTCCTCTGGACTGCAGAGGGTGCCCAAGTAACCAAGTCCTACAATAGTTCCACTGAACTGAATGCCCCTAAAAGAAAGAAGGAGAGGGGGATAAAATTTATAGAAGGAGAAAGCACATTATGTAGTCTTAGGGCATATATAACTCTCCATGGCATTTTGCAAACCCATTCCTCAGTTACTACCAGTTTTCAGGGTGTTAGAATTTATTTTAGATAAATAAATAAATAGGTAGCTATCAAATATAAGTAATAAAGTAAGAATGTAATTGCGCACAAATTAATACCTGTAAATAATGCACAAATTATTGTTATAAGATAAGCACTACAAATTGCTGTTGTTCAATAATATATTTTCAATGTTTTTAATTTAATAAAAGTTTAATAAAGTTTTTTTTTAAGAATTTATTTTAGGTTCTAGTTTCAGAAGCCATTTAACTAAGCAGACCTGTATTAAACATATTCAAGATGCATTTTCACGATCTGGTGATTTGGCTGGTGAATTAGGTTGGGGAGAGGGATTAGCATATTGTCTGAATCCAGCCCATAAGGTGAATTTAAATTCCATTAACCATGAAAATCCCAACTACATATTTATTTAATAGATTTTGTCTATCAATTTAGTTGTGCAGTTATTAAAGACTAGATGGGATTGGAAAAGGAGACTGGGAGACAAGTCAAATCAACATCTGTGGCAAAAATAAAATGGAATTTGTTTTTGTTTATTTTAATATTCTCCCTTGCACTTAGATCTGCCCTACATCTAGCCCCTAATATATTTCACAAGACCAATTTGCTATGCATGTATCCTGTAGGATTGCTCACAACACAATTGTTATTTGTCCAATGTCTTATAGATATAAGACAATAAATGTATCAATTTCCCACTCATGAAATTGCATGAGAATACATAGGCTGATGGGGTGCAAAACTAAGCAGTTAAGATACTGGGCTTGTTGACTGGAAAGTGGACAGTTAGAGACCTAAGTACTGCCTGAGACACTGAGCTCCCATTATTTGTTCCAACTCCTGCCAGCCTAGCAGTTCAGAAGCACAAAAACATAAGTTGATAAATAGGCACCATTTCGGTGGTAAAGTAATAGCATTCTTTGTGCTTTTGCCATTTAATAATGCTGGCCATGTGACTATGAAAGCATCTTTGAACAAAGTTGGCTCTTCAGCTGTGCTATTGCTAAATAGATTGGGTGGGTATTTTATGATTTTAGTTTATTCTTGGTTATCTGTTGTGTAATGCCAGCATTCATTTAACTGATGCAGAATGGGAACCAAACCATTACCTAATCAAATAAAAAATGAATGTGTAAGTACAGCCAAAGCATAGCAGGATAATCATTTGAATTTCAATTTTAAATCTAGATGAAATGAAATCAAGCTGAGTTTTTGACCTGCAATCATTCAATGACCTCTCAACTCCATCCCTCATCTACAAAAAAAAAAAGTGATTAACTTTGACCCAGAAATATAGTTCACATATGGTTTAAAGTACACAGCATTAACCTTCCCATAATCCTCCACTCCCAGATAGCCCCACTCCTTTTCCCCACAGTGAGACGTACGTAAGTAACTGAGCATTATCATTCCTTTTGCGTGGCAGTAAAACTGTTTCTCTCCATTTTCCAAATGATTTCAAAGTGACATCCACAGCTGGTTCAATCTTAATCTTATCTTGGTTGGACCAAATTTCTAGGCCAATCAGTGCAATGAGAAAATTCAAAGGTCTGTACATCTGTGAGGTGGACATGACAGCAATTAGAACCTTTAAATTCAAGTAAACCCTGAGAACTTTGAGAAGACCAAGATTAAAAAGAAACTGGCATTGGCTTCTATGGGCAGGCGAAAAAAATAGATCTAGGCATCAATAGAAGAGAACTCTCTGGTGCTCTAGACTCAATTGTGGACTCCTTGCTGGTCTCTGAGTTTGCTGCTTTGCTTACTCAAGTAAGTTGTTTAGTCAGATAATGAAATGTCTGCAAGGAAACCACCAAGCTCAGACAGCACTAAGGACTCTATATATTGGGGAGGAGGAGGAGGAGGAGGAGGAGGAGGGGGAGGAAGAAGAAGGAGAATAACAACAACAACAGCAACAACAATACTTGGTTGATACCTAGGAAACTGGCAGCAACCCATATCAACCATTAGATTCAGTCAATAATATTTGTGATAATTTTTAAATGTTCAGTTGACTGACTTTCATGTTTAATGAATAAAACATAATGATGATGATGATGATGATAGTAATAACAGTAATAACAGTAATAATATGATTAATTGATATTGCAATACCAGGTGATACACGAATTGAAGAGAAACAACAAGAAAAAAAATAACAAAATACTAAGGTTGAGTGATTGTGGAGGAATATATCAATAATACCAGTGGTTGTACCAATAGAAATAGGAGCCCTTGGGGCAATATCCAAAGGGTTGCCCAGATAAATGGAAATTTTGAACTTATCAGACCTGAATGTCCTGACTTTGCAAAAAACCCCATCTTACTCAGAACTGCCTATACATTGAAATGTTACCTTAACAGCTCTTGGGTCCAGCTACATATATAGTTCTGATTGAATTCTTGCAACACTTTTGGATTGGCATTCTCCCAACACTGTGGCTGTATTCACATAAGAGGCTGTCAGAGTATATTCATGAACTGGAATAGAGCTTAGTAACATGGTCAGCCAGTGAGAGCTGAAACTTAAAGAGAGAATCTGTTCTGTGCTCAGCTCTAAAGTGAAACTAACTTGCTTGCTTGTCTGCTGAAGTTGACTTGCTGTTCTGCTTTGCACTTGTAACATGTTTAATTCTGTTTGAGTTTGCTCCATGTTGGAAAAATCTACTACTAGTATTTTACATTTTACTTAACATGTTTACAAAGACATTAAATGAAGCATCAGCCATTTGTGTTTATTTTATCTGGCACAGAATTTACGCTGCAAAACTCTGAACAGGTTATGGGCCCAGAAAAAGACTGAATTGTAATTAAAGCTGAGAAACTGCCTGTTTTAAAAGTAAGAAACAAGGCTTTGCAGGATGGCTGAAAAAATTAAAGAGAGCTCCCTACCCCGTTTGGGTCAGAAGAACTATATTATTTGGGCTGTAAAAATGGAATGTTCCCTAAAGGCTCAAGTGCTTTGGAATATTGTTGAAAATCCACCCCAGGAACCATTGAATGCTACAGATCGGAAGCTGCATGATAGAGCATTGGATTATTATATCATTTTAAGATTAGAAGATGATCAATTTTTCAATGTAGCTGATTTAAAGACTGTAAAGGAAGTCTGGGATAAATTGATCCATGTGAATGGATCAGCATGCAACATCGTATAGTTACCAAGAAAGTTATATAGAGCTTGTTTGCAGCCAGGAGATTCAGTGGAAGAGTATTTTGTTCATATGTAAACTTTGTGGAATTGGAGCAGTTGGGATGAGGATTTCTGAATCTCAGAACAGTACTGCTAGTTTTGAACAGCCTAGATGAAACTTGGGACATTCTTTCTGCTGTGTTTGAATGCAAACCGGAGCAGGTGCTGCATTTTGAAGCCCTTAAAGCTTGTTTAATTAGACAGGAGAGAAATCCATGGGGAGGGGTCCAAGGAGCAGAATGGAAAAGTCCACAGACTGGCTGAGAAAAACAGCATGGTATATCAGATTACAGCTAAACAGAAAGTCCTACAACAGAGACGATGCTTCATTTGTGGACAAACAACTCATTTAAAGAAAGACTGTTTGCAAAGGGACTGTCTGCAAGACAGAAGAAGCAGTTTGCAAGAATGACAAGTTGATGGACAAATTGCAATAGCAAAAGTCAACTCTTGCAGGAGAGATCAATGATGTCAGCTATGGAATCACGATTCATTGCTGCCACCCAGCTGGAGAAAGTGGGGGTGGGGTTGAAGTTAATTGAGTAGCTCTTAGTAGACAAAATATAATTCTTTTGATAGTTCAAGGTTAAAGAGTGTGGCGCAGAATGAATTGGAACTTACTTTGGGATTGGTACATGTGATGTGATGATGAGTAAAAAAGAGATGGTTTGCAGATTGGGACATTTTGGGGAAGCCAGGAAACTTTTAGATTCAGAATTCCACAGATGTGCCAGGTGCTATTCTAATAAAAGTGCTTTGAGATTATGCTAGTCTTGGAGTTACTGACAGGAATGGATGTTCCCTGGAATGCTGACAAATGGCTTATCAACAGTGGGGCTAGCCAAACGGTTATTAATAATGCTAAATTATTTTACAGGATGGATGCAGCTGCAGCAGACACAGTAGCCTTGGCAAATGGCAAGAAAGCTAAAGTCATTGGAAGAGGCAGTGTGCAAATTCCATATTTGGAAACAAGGTTTAATAATGCTTTATATATGCCAGAAATGGAACATAATTTGCTGAGTGTCTCTAGACAAGCAAGGATTTGAGACCACACCTGTAAATGGGCAGTGTCTTATAAAGAAAAATGGGATTGTACCTGCAAAGGGCATAAAGCAGGATAACCTTTATATGTTACAGGGACAAAAAGTTCAATGTGGGGTTTCTGGTTCCGCGTGGCTTCAGTGGCAGCAGGAATTTGCAACTGTTCTGTCCCTAATTAGCATTCTTGAGATCCCCGCGCTTTGATTGGCCAAAGCGCGGGGCACTCTGATTGGTCAGGCGAGCCGCGCCGATTGGCTAAAAGCCCTGGCCAGAAGTTACGCTTGGTGGCCAGGGATGGACAAACAAATTGAGACCTGGGTAGCAAGGTGCCAACGATGCCAGGAAACTAGGCCAAGCCCACCCACAGCACCCGTCCTAGAGTGGGAAACCCCAAGGGGACCTTGGTCTAGTATTCACATAGACTTCGCCGGGCCCACAAAAGGACACACCTTCCTTATAACAGTAGACGCTTACTCCAACTGGCTGGAGGTAAGCAACATGAAGACAACAACCACGGAGGCCGTGATCAAGGAACTCTGCAAACTCTTTGCAACGCACGGCCTCCCAGACATCGTCGTTTCTGACAACGGGCCCCAATTCACCTTGCTGGAATTCGAAAAATTCCTAGCGGAAAGGAGCATCCGCCATGCGCTGACAGCACCGGTGCACACGGCGGCAAACGGTAGGGCGGAACGGATGGTGCAATTCACTAAGAAAACCATCCAGAAAATAGACCATGGGGAGATCCAGGAGAAAATAAACAAACTACTCTTCACCCAACACATAACCCCAAATACCACAACAAATAAGAGCCCACCCGAACTATTAATGGGGAGGAAATTAAGGTCCCCACTCGACAGGTTACACCCTATGTATAACCCGGAGAAGCCCCCAGGCTCAAACAGCAAACACTGAACTTTCGCACCAGGCGACCCCGTATACGCAAGAAACCTGACGGGAGACCCGCTATGGATACCAGCCGTCATCACACAAATAACAGGCCCACACTCGTACCGGCTACAAACAGCAGACGGACGAGCGTGGAAATGCCACATCGACCAATTAAGGTTGAGGACTGCCAACCAAGAGACCACCGACGCACAAACAGGCGAAACCAACCCCCACAACACAAACCAAGGGGGGAGGGAATACCCAGGGGACCAAAACCAAAGAAGAATAAACCAGCCATACTTACCGGAAAGCAGCCATCACGACCCCTCGCCAGGAAGAGACAGCCAGGCCAGCTCGACCGGCCCAGAAAGACCGAGCGGGAGCAGCGAAACCCGCAGCTCAACCAACCCGGGAGGCCCAGGAGGGAGCTACAGAGAGCGGCCCGGCCCGACCAACCAGCCAGTTCCCACGATGGCATCAGAAGCAACAGAGATCCCGACGGAACCGGCCGGGATCCAACCTACGACTGAGCTGCGCAGGTCCAGTAGGCTCAGACGGAGCCCCACCTACCTACGTGACTACGCGACATAAGGACTGAACCAAGAGGGGAGGGGTGTTCTGTCCCTAATTAGCATTCTTGAGATCCCCGCGCTTTGATTGGCCAAAGCGCGGGGCACTCTGATTGGTCAGGCAAGCCGCGCCGATTGGCTCGCTAAGAATCTCCCGCGATTGGTCCATTCGAATCGCGGGAGATTCAAAGCGG
The DNA here is from genome assembly GCA_033807585.1 of Hydrophis major. Taxonomy (NCBI): domain Eukaryota; kingdom Metazoa; phylum Chordata; class Lepidosauria; order Squamata; family Elapidae; genus Hydrophis; species Hydrophis major. The sequence continues at coordinate 18,456,929 of CM066334.1, read as the reverse complement.
TGTCATTGGCCGCGGCCGCCGCGGCTGAAAAAGCCGCGAACCTTTTGCGAAGAGCCAGTTCGGTTCCTACTTTAATAAAAGAGCATGATTTGAAGTCACCGACTCCTGGCATCAATTCGCGGACACAACAGCAACTGTTCACGATTCCTGCTGCGCTTGCCGCTGAGGTACCCCCGATCCAAATGGGTCAGGGGGATATGGCTGCCCTGTAGGGATAGCTGAAGAGAGAGGGGAGCCGGACAGGGGGTTGGGGGTGCCGCAGACCCCCTCCTCATCCGGAAAAACCCTTTTTCCCAAGGTGGTGGAGCAGCGGTCAGCAATGGCCGCCACGAAGAAGCCAGCAACTGGGTAAAATTGTGCTGGAGGAAGCAAGAAAAGTGAAAGTGCTGGCTGAGCCGGGTCAATCAACATCTTTTAAATTCGTTGGAATTGAGCTGTCTTAATTGCTGGAGGATACATTGTATCCCTAAGAAGATTGAAAGCGGTGGAGAAGCTGTTAAAGTGAACTTTTTTTTTCTTCACTCTCCCACCCCATGGAAACAGCAGATGAAGATTTGAAATTTGTTTGGGCACTGAAGGTGAATTATTCTGAAAGTTGAAGTTAAGGGACAAAAGAGTTCTTGGACATTGGACTTAAAAATTTAAGAAATTGGAAAACTCTTATTAGAGGTATGGATTTCTGATCATTTAAAAATTGATGTTGCAAGTGGAAAGGGAGAGGAAAAAAAATTGGATCAGAAGTGGAAAAAGGAGGAGATTGCCTAGAATCTCAAAGAAAGATACAAGGTGATTGGATCTCTTTGATTAAACAGTAACCCCAGAAAAAGAAATAGAAGAAAGAAGAAAAATATAAACTTTTGGAACTTTTTTTGAATTATTTTTAATTAAAAATACTTGGGTGGTTGTTTTGGGGAAAGTTTCTCTTTTCAGGATGGCATTGCTTGTAGATGAACTAAAGACTGAATATCAAAAATATAAAAAGGAAGAACAAGATGGAAAAGATACTTTGGGGACTTTATTTCAATTTTTAGAAATGGCGTTATGTACTTATGAAAAATTGATTATGCAGCAGAATGACTGGGACAAAGAAGAAGAGGAACAAGAAGCCATCTTTGATGAACAATGGGTTTTTTCTGGGGAGGAGGAGAAAGAGGATAAGAAAAAGGGGATTTTAAGATTTGAAAAAACAACCAAAAAAGAGAAAAATGAGAGGAAAGGTGATGCAAGGTTAGAAAGCAAAGGAAAGGGAGTAAGAAAAGGGAGGAGGAGAGACAAAGGGGTAAAAGGGCAAGGAGAAGAATAAGCAAGAGAGAAAGGGGGGGGAGGAAAAGCCTTAATGGTGGGAAGCAAGATCTAAAGAAAAAAAGTTTATTCAGAGACAATGGGTGAATTTAATTAAGGATAAAAGGGGGATTCTGGAAGGTACATAAGATTGTGTTTTTATATGTGTATTTAGAGTATAAAATTTATTGTGTAATTTTAGAATCTACTAAACAGAATCCCAAGATAAATTAAGTGTTATATGAAGTACTTTTAAGTTAGGGTAATGAGTTAAAGGCATCACTCCAATTAGTGTATTGGAGAAGTATAGTAAAAGAAAAAAGATGAATGGAGAGTTGGAAATAGAACAGACAAAGAATGTTATTGAAAATGGTAATAAGATATGGAAAGATATATAAAGGTTTTGTTATGTGTTTTTTTTTGTATATTGATAAAAGGCAATAAAATTTTAATTAACAAGAAATAATTTGGATGAAAAGAAGAAGCTGGGATAAGATATGAAGTTAAATAGATAAAGTAAATATTGATATTATAATTTGGAATCATTATGTTCTATTGGTTTTCTTCTTTAATTATTATTATTATTATTTTAGAAAAGAATTTATAAGCTGTTATGCCTTGATTGTTTGTGCACTGTTTTTGTAAAATTGATAAAATTGGTTTATAAAAAAAAGAAAGAAAATGATAATAAGATATGGAAGGATATATAAAGTGAATATGATGTTTGAATTTGTGTCTGTGTGAAGAGTTTCAACCCGGGATCAGGCAGCCTTCAGAAAAGATGTTTTAGTTTTGTTTATGTTTTGTGTTTTGTATGTTTATGAAAGGCAATAAAATTTTAATAAGCAAGAAATATAATTTGGATAAAAGGAGAAGCCTGGATAAGATATGAAGTTAAATAGATAATGTAAATATTGATATTACAATTTGGAGTTATTTTATATGTTCTATTGGCTTTCTTCTTTAATTATTATTATTTTTTTTTAGAAAAGATTTTTCAAGTTGTTATGCCTGGATTGTGTATTGTCTTTTGTAAAATTAATAAAATTTGTTTAAAAAAAAAAAGTTCAATGTGCACAAACGTTTGGCAATGTTGCAAAACATGATTCATGTGTTGATCTTTTGCACAGAAAGCTTTGTCATGCCAGCTTCAAAGTTGTTCAAAAGATGGACCAGTATGCAGAAAGATTGCATGTAAAGGGATGTAAGGCATATTTGGATTGTGCAGTATGCAAAACATCAAAGTCCAAGGCATTCCCAGTAAGCAAGAGTAGCACAAGGCAGACAACAAGAGCTCTAGAGCTGGTACATGAAGATTTGGTGGGCCCAATGCAAGCCAGTTTGGGAGGAGCTGGTCATTGTAGATGATTATAGCAAGTTTGGGTTCTGCTTTTTATTAAAGAGTAAAACAGAGGTGCTGCAGAAATTTAAGCAATGTGTAAGTTTTGTAGAAAGAAGATATAAACAACAGTTATGTCAGCTGCAAACTGACAGAGGTTCAGAATTCACGGCAACAAGTTTTCAGTAGTGGTTGACACAGTTAGGAATAAAACACGGACACACAAATAAGGATACCCAGTGTGAGGAGTGTATCTATTTTGTGACTCAAAACTCAAGATGAAAAAGGGAGGTTTTCCTTTGAAGTAAGGAAAGTACCAGGCACCAGTTAAAAGGCGCCAATTAAAATGTCGACCAATCTTGGAATGCCTTTGAAGTGCTGGGAACTATTGAAACCCCTTGGAACGTTGCTGAAGTGGGGGGGGGTACCAATTGAACTGTTGAACTATCATGCACTTTGTGCATGATATGTCGATGTATGCCCTTGTGTTAGGGAGGTGTTCGCTGTGTGCTATGCACATATAAGGTAATGAATTGTAACCTGTGTTCTAGAAGGTAGATTGTAAACCAAGCCATTTGCATAATAGGGAGGGGGGATAATTTTGGGTATAAGAGTAGAGCCTTTAAGCTTTACTTTTTGTTCTCTCCTCAACTGCCAGAAGGGGAGGACCCATCTGCAAATGTTTTATTCCAATAAAGCCTTTTTCCTTGGATCAACTTTGAATCCTGGTGGTTTTTCTTAGCCACAATCTCACAATTTGGGGGCTCGTCTGGGATCCTCGACGGAGGTTGACTGATAAGTGGGGACCAGGTAAGAGAGTGGCCACAACCTCCCATTGAGAGGCACCTCTCCCTGAGGTGACTGGGAAATCCAGATGATTCTTGGAAAAATAACTGAGATGAAATGCCGGCTGAGAGTGTGTGAGAATGATCTGAGTTGGGGACGCCCATCCTTTGACTTCGGAGAGTCCAGGAGTGATCAGATCAGGTAAACTTTGTTTCCTTTCATTTGCAGCCCAAAAGAAAGAGGTCCTTAAACTCTCTGGGAGAATCCAGCGTCTGCTGGAGGACTGGGCTTAGGAGTCTGAAAGAGAGGGGTCCTTAAACTCCCTGGGGGAATCCAGCGTCTGCTGGAGGACTGGACTGGTGAATCAAGGCTCTGGGAGTCTGAAAGAGTAGGAGATGGGAAAGGGACAAAGCAAGGCTCTGGGAGCCTTGAAGAAGCCTGTCTGGGACAGGGAAAATCTGACAATGGCAGAAAATCAATTCCGGTAGATTCGCCTTTGGGACAGCTACTCCAGAGTGGTTTTCCCCGAATTTAAAGGAATTCACCAGACATCTCGAAAAGAAAAACATGATTTATCTTTGTCGAGACCGATGGCCAAAATACTCTTTGATTGATCCTAAATTCCCATATCACTGGAGTCCTGAGGGGGAAACCAGTATCTTTTGGATGACCAAATTGCGAGACTATATTCTCCAACACAAAATGACCACTCAAATTGCATACATAGATGTATGGTTTCATGTGAAATTTGAAGATCCCGTCCCTCCAATTGAGGGTCAATACATGTCACAACAAAAAGACAATGAGAGTGAGATGGACGATTGGCTGCAGAGTCCGCCGCCCGCAAATCCTAATTTGAATAACGCACCTGCCAATATTCCTATGGCACCACCGCCATTGCCGGTGGCACAACCCCCTCCTCAACCGCCCCTTTATCCACGGCTGAGAAAAGAAGTGGATGGATTAAAGAGAAGTGTTCAGGATTTTCCATTCAGACAAAAACCTGAAGTGGATGCATTTCCTCTTAGGGAAAGTCCCTAATGGGATCAATACTGCAGGCAACCCGGTGACAGTCTTTGTGGCTGTCCCCATAAAACCTGCTGAGCTGTGGGAATTGTTGATCTCCTGAAAGCAGCCCAACAAGCTTTTGTGAACAGAGACACTGTAAAAACCAAACAGAAGTCACAAATGATGGTTGCAGCTATGCAAGCTGCGATGAAGAATGAGGTGAAGAAAGGTGGGAATTTTGGGAAGGGTCCAACTGGAGAAAGGAGAGAGAATTTTGGGGGATACAATGAGGGAAGTTTTCAGGGGTAGAGGAAGAGGTTCTAGAGGGAGAGGCATGGGAATGAGACAACCTGGAATGGATAGGAGTTCCTTCAGGCGTGGGAAGGAAGGTCACTTTGCGCGCGAGCGTCCTACCAACCGGGAGGAAAGGAGCTATGCATTGTATGATGATTAGGGTTGTTTCGGCTCCTTTAAGAGGACCTGCGGGGAGCCATTGGTAAACATTATAGTGGGTCCTAACCGTCAGGAACAGTTGTTCCTGATAGATACTGGCGCAAACCGGACTTCTGTGTGTGATCCGATAGAAGGTGCACATAGATCCAAGAAAATGATAAAGTTGGTTTGGGTAAGTGGAAAATCACAGGACGTGAGTGTGTTTGAACAAATCAGACTGGAGATGAATGAAGTAGTGACAGAAGCAGAAGTATTGTATATTCCTGATTCTGGAGTAAATCTATTGAGAAGAGATTTGTTGCCCGTGTTTGGTACCCAGCTGTGGGATACTGGGAAGGGAGTAAGGATGTGTAAAATGACTGTGGAAGATGAGAAAGCAATTTCAGATGAGGTCTGGGCAGGAGGAGAGAAGGCAGGGCGAATGAACATTCAGCCGATTAAGATTCAAGTGCAGCCTGGGGTGACAAAACTTTGGACCCCACAATATTCAATGAGTAGAAGGGGGAGAGCGGGGTTGATCTGAAGGATGCCTTCTGGGCATGCCCCCTTGAGGAGCGAAGTAGAGACCTGTTTGCATTTGAATGGGATGATCCTGAGAGTGGAAGAAAACAGCAGTTTCCTTTGTTGTTTGGTCAGGCTTTGAAAAGTTAGTGTCTCTTGAGATGTTGTTTCAATATGTGGATGATCTATTGTTGACTGGAGAGAAAGAGTGTATGGAATGGTTAGAGGGAGATGATGAGAGATGGGAAGTTTTGAAGAAGGCACTGTCATCCGCACCGGTTTTGGCTTTGCCCAATTTGAAGCTCCCATTTCATCTGTATGTGTCAGCAGCTCAGGGAACGGCACTAGGAGTGTTGGCGCAGAAGGGGGGGGCAATACCAGTCCATCGCTATTCTGAGCAAAACTCTGGAGCCGGTGGTGAGAGGATGGCCAGTGTGTGTGCAGGCTGTGGCTGCTACAGCTATGTTGGTGGTAGAAAGCAGGAAGTTAACCTTTGGGGGGGTGCTTGTTGTGCATTCACCCCACCAGGTTACTTCTGTGCTAAGTCAGTTGGCAACAACTTGGATGACAGAAAGGCGGATTCTCAAATATGAGACCATTTTGAGAACCAGCCCAGATGTAGTGACTGGGACAGATAGGAATTTGAATCCAGCAGAATTCCTGGAAGGGAGAAGACAGGAGTGGGAGGCTGAGGACCATGATTGTTTATTGCAAGTAGATTTGATGACAAAAGTGAGGGAGGATCTGGAAGAAACTCCTTTGAAAGGAGGGGAGAGATGGTTTGTGAATGGATCAAGCAGGGTTAAGGAAGGAAAGAGGAAGTCAGAATTTGCAGTCGTGACAAGAGAAGGGGAGGTCATAGAAAAAGGCTCCCTTTGAGTTGTTTGCTTTAAAGAGGACTCTGGAGTTAGCTGAAGGGATTGATGTGACAATCTGGACTGATTCCAAATATGCCTGGGGTGTGGTCCATACCTTTGGTAAGATCTGGCAGGAAAGGGGATTTATCAAGGCTGATGGGAAACAAGTTGAACAATTGCAGCTTGTGGAAGAGGCCTTGGAGGCCCTGCAACTGCCAAGCCAAGTGGTAATAGTACACATGAAAGCTCATCAGAAAGGAAGCACCCCAGAGGTAGTTGGGAACAGATGGGCAGACAAGTGGGCAAAAGAAGCTGCAGGTGAGATAGAGCTGGTGATGGTATCAATTCCCTTGCTAGAAGTGGAAGAGGATGAGGAATGGAAACCTGAGGGAAAAGAGAAAGATGATTTGGAAAAAGAAGGGTGTACATTAACTGAGGATGGGTGGAGAACCTCGGAGGGGGTGAAGGTGGTTCCTGTGAATACAATGAGAGGAATTCTGGAAAGGTACATGAGGGAGGGCATTGGGGAACAGAAGCACTGGTGACAGCTGTGAAGCCACACTTTTGGAGTCCAAAAATGTGGACGCTAGCCCAGGGCATCTGTTGGAAATGTTTAATATGTTTAAAAGTAAATAAGAAAGCAGAAAAAAATTGGGAGGGCGACCCCAAGTGGGCTGACCTTTCCAGAGAGCACCGATTGATTTCACCGAATTACTAGAAAAGGGGGGGGGATGGAAATACTTGCTTGTGATTACACTGGGGTCTCTCCATTCGAGATGTTTATGGGGCGACCTTACTTGGCAAAAATAGGGAATCCAATTCCTGAATTCAAAGATTTGTTCTTGAGGAAATATTTGCAGACACTGTCCAGGCCTTTGTTTTCTCTCCATAGACAGGGATTGTTGGCGCAACGACCACCTTTAGCTGGCAGCCAACATCCTCATGAAGTTGGAGATTGAATCCTGATAAAGACTTGGAAGAGCGAGAAGCTGCAGCCTAGCTGGGACTCAAGCAGGAGGCTGGACGCACTACAGCAGAGTCAAAAGGGCCCTGGAACCTGAAAAACCTTGGAGGGCAGTTCCAGTGGACGGTCAGCCGCTGAAGCTCACTTTGAAAAGATGAAGAAGTCTGAACTCTGGACTGAGCTAATTGTCTTTATTCTAGGACTAGGAACTTCCTGGGGAAGCAAGAATTTACACCAACCCCAGAATGTTACTTGGGTTATACTCGATTCCCATTCAGACATAGTCAGTTGGACTAGTGAGAGGAGGCCTCCCAATACTTGGTTTCCAGAACTGCAATTTGATTTGGGAAGGGTTCTCTTGTCCACCCCGATGACACGTTCATATGGAGAAATAATAAACCAAGCGGGGTTTTGTATTTTGGTCCAAATATTACCCAGAATTTACTTTCATTCGGAGAAAGAGTTGTATCAACTGTATGAACAAGGGGGAAGTTTAAGAGTTAAGAGGGAACCAATCTCCACTCTTACCATAGCTTTGCTGGTTGGTTTGGGAGCAGCAGGGGCTGGGACTGGAATAGCCTCTATAACAACTCAATACAGCCAATATAATTATTTAAGACAAGCTATCGATGAAGACTTAGAACGAATAGAAATATCTATCTCACATTTACAAAAATCCCTAACCTCTTTATCAGAAGTAGTCCTACAGAATAGAAGGGGACTGGATCTGTTATTCCTTCAAGAAGGAGGGGTATGTGTGGCGTTAAGAGAAGAATGTCGTTTTTATGCAGATCATTCCGGGACAGTATAGGACTCCATGAAAAAACTGAGGGAAGGGTTGAATCAAAGGAAAAGAGAAAGGGATGACCATCAAGGGTGGTTTGAATCTCTTTTCAATACATCACCTTGGATAACCACCCAAATCTCCACCTTAATAGGACCTTTAATTTTGTTACTATTGATCCTCACCTTTGGTCCATGTATCTTAAAAAAATTAATGAAGTTTGTGAAAGATCGAATTGAAACAGTACAAATGATGGTGCTAAGACAACAATATGACCCATTGGGACACCTAGAGGAATCTCCTGAAGAAGGATGGAAGACAGCAGATTTGTTATTAACTGAGTTTGAGTCAAAAATGAAACAAGAACAGGGGGGATTGTAAGGAGTGTATCTATTTTGTGACTCAAAACTCAAGATGAAAAAGGGAGGTTTTCCTTTGAAGTAAGGAAAGTACCAGCACCAGTTAAAAGCCACCAATTAAAATGTCGACCAATCTTGGAATGCCTTTGAAGTGCTGGGAACTATTGAACCCCCTTGGAACGTTTCTGAAGTAGGGGGGATACCAGTTGAACTGTTGAACTATCATGCACTTCGCACATGATATGTCGATGTATGCCCTCGTGTTAGGGAGGTGTTCACTGCATGCTATGCACATATAAAGTAATGAATTGTAACCTGTGTTCTAGAAGGTAGATTGTAAACCAATCTATTTGCATAATGGGGAGGGGGATAGTTTTGGGTATAAGAGTTGAGCCTTTAAGCTTTGCTTTTCATTCTCTCCTCAACTGCCAGAAGGGGAGGACCCATCTGCAGATGTTTTATTCCAATAAAGCCTTTTTCCTTGGATCAACTTTGAATCCTGGTGGTTTTTCTTAGCCACAATCTCACACCAGCAACTGAGAATGGTGTTGCTGAGAGACAGAATGGAGTCTTGCAAACCATGAAGGACTCACTGCTAGAGAATTCTGGCCTAAGCAGATCATATTAAAGTGAAGTCATATTGACTGCTAATTATTTAGTTAACGGGCTGTAGAGTTCCTCAATTAACGATACTCCATATGCAGTGCTATATGGGAGAAAACCATCTCTAGCACATTTAAGGGTGTTTGGAAGCAATGTGTGGATACATATTCCACAAGCACTTAGAAGAAAGGGGCAACCAAAGGCTAGAAAGCTCAGGTTTGCGGGCTATGAGCCAAGCTCAAAGAGTTATCGCTTTAGTGATGGGAGGAAAAGAATAGTATTTTCAAGGCCTGAGTTTTGCAGAGCAAAATTGGAACAGAATTGATGCAAATTTGTGCAATGATTCACTTAGTGATGGTGATCCACTTAGTGATGGTAAGTCACTTAGTGACAGTAACTCACTTCAATGTCTGGGGAGGAGAAGCTGAACAATATATGAAGCAAGACAGGGTTGACACACAGGAGCAGTCAGTGCCACGCGGGTCAAAGCAATGGAATAAGGGGATTCTACCTGACAAGTATTTTGCTGGTAAAGTTAAAGTGTGTAATATATGGTATGAGCCAAGGAACAACAAAGAACTATTAGCATTATCTAAAATTGAACAAGTTAAAAGGTGGGGATCAACACAATTGGGAATTCTCAGGTAACCCTCAGGTATGAAGGGAACTGTGAATGTGGTTCTCCAAATACAGATATCTGAAGAATATTAAAGGTAATTGACTTTATGTCTGTTCCAGTTATGAAGGGAGGAGTGTCAGAGTATATCCATGAACTGGAATAGAGCTTAGACGGTCAGCCAATGAGAGCTGAATTGAGGGCTGAAACTTAAAGAGAGAATCTGAGCTTGGTTTATCTCTGTTCTTTGCTCAGCTCTAAAGTGAAAGAAAAACTAACTTGCTTGCTTGTCTGCTGAAGTTGAGTTGCTGTTCTGCTCTGCACTTGTAACATGTTTACTTCTGTTTGAGTTTGCTCCATGTTGGAGAAATCTACAACTGGTATTGTACAATTTACTTAATATATTTAGAAAGACGTTAAATGAAGCATCAGCCATCTGTGTTTATTTTTCTGGCGCAGAATTTACACTGCAAAACTCTGAACAGAGGCTTACTAACCTAGTTACTGAATTAACCCATTTTCAAGGATGGCCTTACATGCAGGATGACCAGCTGGTCCAATGACCCAGTTTTGCCACAAAAGTTAGCATTCTTATAGAAGTTCATCTCCTAGCTCCCTTTACCTTTATGTGTGTTGTGTCAACACAGTGAAAATCTGGGATGGGGCTGAGAGAAGTTTAAATCTGACAAGTGAAATATTTTTTGTCATATTCTCTTACCATGTTTAAATGGTTGACTATTTCATATACTTTTGTTTTTATAGCATGTTTCGCGCTGTTGTAATTCCTGTACTACAGAAAAGACAAACATGTTAAGATGAGATCATAATTATAGGAAGAAGGAAGAGACAAAGAACATATCAGGATCATATCAGGACATAAAGGATCATTGAATTTGCTGATTCAGACAAAAGTAATATTTTTATCTAAGCAGTCCAAATAATTCTTTTGTGCTGGTTTTTAGTCTGCATTTGTGCCTTTAATATATTCAGATTATTAACTTTTCAGCAGCATAGACGGGCTCTCCTCCTGGTTGGAGAAAATTTTGGTCAGCCTACTGAGGTGCTTTCCTAATTGATGCCATATATCCATGTTCAGAGAAGTGTGAGATAAGCATTCTCCACTAGATATCTTATTCTTCATGTGTTGTCAACTTGGATAAACAAATAATTCAGGAATGTTTCAAAGAAATCTATAGAAGTGTTTGACCATTGTGGGATAAAAATTTTTTAGATGGAATCCAGGAAGAACAAATGTGCAAATTAGAGTATATTTACAAATCTCTCTTTAACTTTGTAAATATTAGTTGGGTCCAATAACAAAAAAAAAAATCAAAATTTATGATAAAGCACATTTTAAGAGAAATCCAGTTATGATGTTTCTTTATGTCTTCAAAAATGCCTACATTAAAAAAGGCAGAAATTAACTCAGAAAAAAATGGAATGATATCCAGATACTTACCATTTTGTTGTCCACAACCACGTAAAACTCAATGTATTTTTTGACCTGCAAGTACCTGTCTTGCTAAACAGAACAATGAACAAAAGGCTGTTTAGACTTGTTGCTCCCAGCAGCCAAGAATGTTGGTCATCATCAGATAATCAGAAAACTGCTTGTTGTACTCCCTGGTGCATGTTCCACTTGCATGGCCAGTGAGAAAGCATGGATGGCCATGCTCTATTTGCACAAGTGGGTGCATGGTCACACAAATGGAGTTGCATGCACGCGTGACGCCACTGCTCACACTGAGCCATTTCCCCCACCCCGCCAGTCTGCAAAGCACGAAAGGTTGGGGAACTCTGAGTTAGAGAATGTGCTGATACATTTTGGAGGAAAAAGCACATTATGCAATGGATTGTCAAGCAAAGACAAAAGTTGTCACCTTTAAAACAAAGTTTGTCATGACATGAATCACTTTCTTTGTATTAATATGGTGTGGCACATGTTTCCAATTAATCTGTTTTTGGAATTTATGATGCCGACATTTAAAGATAAATTTATATATGAATACCTAGCTCTGAACAGAATTTAATAGGAATAAAAACAAGCATGTGAAGAAATTGCTTTCTTTGACCTATTTTTCAGCCTGCCGCTCCAATGACCTTCTCACTTTTCCTTCCCTTTCTCAAACCAAGGAGTTCAACCAATCATATGAGAAACATAGTGATGTGGTCATGCTATATAACCATTTAGACCTTGCCTGCAATGATAACACACCATACATCAAAGACAAGATAAGGGGAGGCAATCAGACATTTTGACCCCCTGAACTCACCATAAATGGTCAAAAATTTACATCTTTCCTTTGATGTAATTTAAAAATGATTACTGAAGTATTGTTTCAGACATCTTGGGCACAAGAACAACATGGTCAGAGTAGGTTCTTTACTGCTGCTCTCCTATAGACAGTAATCTTGCCAGACTAAAGAAAACTCTGTTTAACCATTGAATATATCCTTTGAAAATTTTAGAGAGGATTCTTTCTGGGCTTCTTTCTGCAATCCAAGGACTCATTGCTGATCTGCCTCTTATTTCTCTGAGAAAGAGCCCTTCCCTCCTGCATTCCACTATTAGGTTTCACCACTAGAATTGCCAAATTACTCAGGAAGTACACTTACGCTAAGATCTGCATGTGCGAAGGTGTATTACTTGCTTTCCCTAGGAAAGTGTATTCATGTTTTCTCAGCATACAGAACTACAAGGCCAAATTGCCAATTCTAGAGTGCAATTTCTCTCCTTGCTCTCTGATAGCCAATTTCCTAACTCGGCTGCACAGTTTGAATAAAGTGACCATGAGCAGACATTGAGAATAGAACATTTGAGAAAAAGGACCAATTAAGGACCAATTAAACATAATGGATATAACTAAAACTTGCTGAGAATAAAGAATTTGGAAATGGGGGCTCCTCCCTTATGAATTCTATCTAATTACCCTCCCCCCCGCCAAAGAAGTTCTCTTTTAGTTTGCATTTTAGAAACAAGTTAATGAATCCCTGTTCTTGAACCATATTATATATCTGAGAGTTTAATATAAGATTTACTTCAGGAGTATTAGTTAATTGAGAGATCTTTTCGATGGGCTCATCTGACTCCGAAGTAGTATGGGTTAACGCACAGATTTTGGGGATCTCATCCTCTTTTTCTACATTTTCATCTTTGTAGATTGCATGGGATTCACTATCGGAAAACTTCAAGGGCTCAATAAAGTATGTCTCCCCTCGATGCTTGAAATGTCCTCTGTAAAAGAATGTAGAAAAGGGTGGTCAGAGATGGATAACCAATAGAAGAAATTATTGTTAGTTCAGGGATGATCTGCACGGATGATGTTACCTAGTTGGGTAGTGAAATGTCTGCAAGGAAACAACTAAGCTTTGAGAGCCATTTTTAATTAACCAAGTCAACATTCCCTGTTTTTTTTAATCCCGCTCTAAAATTCACTGAAATTGTTATTTTCTTTCTATCTATCTGTCTGTCATTTTCTCTCTCTGTTTTTCTATCTATCTATCTATCTATCTATCTATCTATCTATCTATCTATCTATCTATCTATCATCTACATTATATAATCTACACATTATATATACAATGTACTCTAGAAACTACAGCACAGTATTTGGCTGTGGTCAAGGAAATAAAATCAGATTCATGTGATAGCAGTTTGAGATAGGAGTCAGAATGACCAGGATATTTAATAAAGAATGGAAATAAGAATTCTTGGCAAGATTCTTCTTAGAGAGGGCAATGCAGAATAATATGAATAACAATGTAGAATAACAATGCAGAATAACAAGGAGTTGGAGGCTAAAACATATGAGTGGTTGCAGGAACCAGGTATATCTAATGTAATGAAGAGAAGGACTAAGAGTGACATGATAACAGTTTTCCAATATCTAAGGGGCTAAGAGGGTGACATTCTATTCTCCAAAGCACCTGAAGGCAGGACAAGAAACAATGGATGGAAACTAATTTAGGAAAGAAGCAACCTAGAATTAAGAAAAAATTTCTTGACAGTTAGAACAATTAACCAGTGGAAGGATATACATTCTGACATTGTGGGTGTTCCATCACCCCTGGTTTTCAAAAAGAGATTGACAACCACTTGAGCAGGAGGTTGGACTAGAAGACCTCCAAGGTCCATTCCAATTCTGTTTTTCTATCATTCTGTTGTTCCTTTATTATTCTTTTGTTATTCTGTTCTGTCCATCATTTAATGTATTCCCCTGCTGCATGGACACAGTCTCTGCAAAAAGGGCATCTTCCTTCAATAGCAGCTATTGGGAGAACATTGAACCTGACTAATGATAAGGACCTTCTGGTTGGAGAAGGTGTGCAGAGTGACTCAAGAAAGTGTTTCTGGGTGGAACTGAAAAGTCTGCTGTATACAAAGGAGGCATGGGCTTGGAAGCTCCTTTAGACAGACCTTGATTTAGCTCCCTAGTGTCTCTACTAGCTGGCAGCAGCTCATGTTTCAACCAAAGTCTTTCTAAATTCTGCAGAAGTCACACCCAACTAATTTTCATGAAAAACTCCATTTTAAATTGGAGTTATGACAACTCCAAGAGCAGTATTTTATTCTTAATAAAATCAATAAAAGATAAGAGACTATCTTACTTCAATCCATCACATGCACTGATGACTGCACTTGAATCAGCTTCATTCTGAATGTAGCCATGATAATAGCAGTGATCCTGTATGCGGGCAAGAGGGTTACACTGGTCAAAGCTTGTTTGTAGTGTGATTTGATGAGCGTAAGTACAGTTCCAATGTATTCCACAACATCAATAAAATAATGAGTAAGACAGAAACTAGTTGAGAATATTTTTATTGAGGAGGACAGAAAATGAAAAGGTAGATCGTAGAAACCTGATATTCTCAAAATAAATCTATTTGTGAAACTCACTCCCCAAAATATTTGCTTCTAACCAGTAGGAAAGCACTGGTTGATTGAAATTTTGCCCTACTAATTCAATGAATAAAACCAACTGGGTTTAACAATCCATATATCCTTATAGGAATATTTCAGTATAAGATACTTTATACATATACAGTCATTCTTATTTGAATAGCCTGGTCTGGAACATGCCTATGTGGAATATTGTGCTCAAATATTCCTCTCAATTTATTTCCTAAAAGTAAGATAATCTGGATATTGAACCTACCTGAACCGGAGGGCTTGTTGTAATTTCTCTGCCATCAGGGGCATAATGAGTTTCAGTGTAATCTTCGGAAAAAAGTCCTCTGCAAAGAAGAGAATATCTATGTCAGAAATTAAGTAGGACAGAGATAATTTTATTGTAAGTCTACAACTACTGTATTTTAGGCATATTGTTTGGTATCAAAGGAAAGGGGCAGGTATTTCATGAGGATGCTATTTAAGAGGAGTGAAAACCATACTAGATTCCCCTGAGTAAAGAGATTTGCACCAAGAAAGCTGTGCAATTCTCTTCATCAAATCTCAGAGGTGGTATGATTGATCAGGAGAAAACATTCTGTATTGCCTCTTCTTTTTATTCTTCTGGTCTATGCAACAGTCTGATGAAACTGCTTGGTGTATAAAGGAGAGCAGTATAGTTCTATTTACTTAAGAGCAGCGGTGGGATTCAAATTTCTTAACTGGTTCTGTGGATGTGATCTAATTTGTGGGTGTGGCTTGGTGGTCATGTGATTGAGTGGGCATGGCTTGCTGACTGGGTGTGGCTAGTGTTGTGTATGCATAAAGATTAATAAAGTGTGAGCTTGGAGTAAGTGCAGGGTTCTGGCCCTGCACTTCTGATTGGCTGTTAAGTGGCTGGACTGGTCATGCTGTTCCTATTGGTTCTAAGAGCTAGCGCTCCTAGCTCGTTATTGGTTAAAAGTTACAGGGTTTGCCTATATAAGGCGGGTTTAACTGCTATTGAAACGAGGAAGTCACAATGTAAATAAAGAGATGAAGTTCACAGTTCAGAGGCTTGTCTCCATTCTTTCACGTCCATGCTCAAAACTTAACACTGGCGATGAGGATGGGATTTGGAGATACCTGAACTAACGAAACTTCGAAGAATACTGAGCACATGACAGACGACGCTAACAACAGAACCATGTTCAGCAGCATCGTATCACCCGCTCCGTTCGATCCAGTACAGGAGGACTGGGAGTCCTACATGGATCGTTTCCAAATGTTCTTAGAAACCAACAACTTAAAGGATGCCACACCAGGAAAGAAATGGGCGGTGTTCCTAACGCATTGCGGTCCAACCGTATTTAAGATGGCTAAAGCACTAGCCAAACCCCGAGAAGTGAAGGCCATGGATTGGGACGACCTCGAACCTCTCCTACGAGATCACTATGCCCCGACCGTGCCTACGCTCGTGAGACGCCATGAGTTTTATCAGAGGAGCTACCGAAAGGGAGAAAGCATGGCCGACTTCATAGCAGACCTCCGAAATCTGGGAGGCCTCTGCAGATTCACCGATTTAGAAGAAGCACTAAGAGATTGCATAGTTCTGGGACTAGATGCACCAGGCGTCCAAAGCAACCTGATGGCAAAAGGTGACATCAGCCTTGCTGATGCCATTGCCGATGCTACTGCAGCAGAAGCAACCAGGAAGTCGGCTGCACAACTACGCCGAAACCGCGCTCCGGTACCACCACCGACAAGCGACATTTTATCCAAGTCGGAAGGACAGCTTACAACGACGCACCACGAGGACCTCTCTTCATCGTCAGACAGCGACGAAGAAGGGGTCCATCGACTGCGGTCTGACCAGGACCATCACCCGAAGACCTTACGCCCTTGCGCTGGCTGTGGAGCCAACCATGCCAGGTCCGAATGCAAATTCCGCGACGCACTCTGCCATGAGTGCGGGAAATGAGGCCACATCGGATGGGTCTGCCGCAGCTTGTCAGGACCCAGCCAGGCCTCAAAAGGGGCTAACTATCGCCAATCGACAGGAAACCGTCCTGTACGGCGAGAGCCAGTAAACCACTCCTAAAGAAATTGAGCTTTGCAGAGAGAAGAGGCTCACCATACTATCACTATCGGTCACGCCTCAGCCTTGGACACGAAGAAAATCCGAGTCACAGCCATCGAGAACCAGCCTTGCCACATGGAGGTTGACTCGGGATCGTCCCTCTCGATGGTGTCCTGGAAGACACTCAAGCAACTCATTCCCACAATTCAACGCCAAGATCTCCGCTCCCAACGCCTCATCCTCAAGGACTACCAAGGGAATCGAATCCCCGTCATGGGTTCCTGCCGAGTCTGAGTCTCCTTCAAGAAGCACACAGCATACTTACCTTTAACGGTCATCGATAGAGATAGGCCTAGCCTACTAGGCCTCCAATGGTTCGCGCCACTCGGCATTGAAGTGGCCGGCATAAACCAAGTCAGCGGCGTTGACTAGGAGGAAGACCTTATCTATGAGCTCAGGGACGTCTTCACGGACAGCTTAGGCGAGTACAAGGGGACCCCGATTTCATTCAGCCTAGATCCGAAAATAGCTCCCATTTGCCTAAAGCCCCGTCGAGTTCCGTTTGCCTTAAAATCGAAAATCGACGAACAACTCGACAAACTGATAGCTCAGGGGGTGTTGGAGCCCATTGATCACTCCCCTTGGGAAACCCCTATTGTAACACCCATTAAGCCAGATGGGTCAATCCGAATTTGTGGGGACTACTGGGCCACTTTGAACCACGCCCTGCAGCAGAACGCGTATCCAGTTCTGGTGATGCAGCACCTCCTCCATTCCCTGGGGGGCGGGAAAGTTTTCGCTAAATTAGATTTAGCTCAGGCATATCAGCAATTACCAGTAGATGAAAAAACGGCTCAGGCCCAAACTATTGTGACGCACCGAGGTGCCTTTAAATGTACCCGGCTGCAATTGGGAGTTAGTGTAGCCCCGGGGATTTTCCTTATGGAAAGGTTATTGCAAGGAGTTAAGGGCGTGGTCCCCTATTTTGACGATGTATTAATTGCAGCTCCTACAAAAAAAATCTTACAGGACCAGTTAAAATTAGTCCTAAAAAAATTCCAAGAGGCCGGTCTTAAGGTTAAAAAAAACAAATGTAAATTGTGTACTGACATTGTTGAGTTTTTAGGGTACCAGGGCATTCACCCTACCAAAAGTAAATTAAAAGCGATCAAAAACGCTCCCAGGCCACGAAACAAGGCCGATCTCCAGGCGTTCCTAGGCCTCATCAATTTTTATAATGTATTTTTACCGCACAAAGCAACTGTCGCTGAACCGTTACACTGGTTGTTAGATAAAAAAGCAAATTGGCTATGGGGTTACCGTGAAGAACAGGCATTCCAAAATGTTAAAAAACTGCTCACTTCTGACTCTGTACTCATGCAGTATAACGAGACTTTGCTGTTAGTTATAACCTGTGATGCATCGCCTTTCGGGGTGGGCGCCATTTTGAGCCACGTACTGCCTAATGGGAACGAAGCCCCTGTTGCATATTTCTCAAAGACTCTTTCAAAAACTGAGCGAAACTATGGACAAATCGATAAAGAAGCCCTCGCAATTGTCTCAGCTGTGAAAAGATTGCACGAATACGTGTATGGCCGGGCTTTTACTATTGTGACTGACCACAAACCATAATAGCCGGAGATAAGCCGACTCCCTACATATTATCCCCTAGGATGACCCGATGGTCAGAATTCTTAGATGCTTATAACTATCGGCTGCAATACCGCCCGGGGAAAGCCATTCCCCACGCCGACACATTAAGCTGAGCACCGCTTCCAGAGACTCTCGACGATCCGGCATCAACGGTAACCACGTTGCAAATCGAGGCACTTAACTCGCCGCCACTAACCGCCCGAGATATCGCAAGAGAAACCAAACGCGACCACACCCTAGCATGAGTCCTAGGTTGGGTAGAACGCGGATGGCCATTGGACCAGTTATCAGATGACTTCACACCATTCAAGACTTGACAAACGAGCTTTTCTCCCAGAAAGGCTGTGTCATCTGGGGCGATAGAGTCGTTATCCCAGAATGACTCCAGAAAGCGCTGCTGAGAACCTTGCACAATGGCCACCCTGGCATCGTGCGAATGAAAGCCCTTGCGCGAAGCTACGTATGGTGGCCGGGCATTGACAAGCAAATCGAACAGTGGGTTAAAGCTTGTCCCAAATGGCAAGAAGTCAGCAACGCCCCACCAAAAGCCATGCCTACTGAATGGGAGACACCACGTGGACCCTGGTCCTGAATTCACCTGGACTTCACGGGGCCAACCAAAGGCCACACCTTCCTGCTTACCGTCGATGCCAACTCGAATTGGCTCGAAATCCATTGCATGACGACTACGACCTCCAAGGCGGTTATCAAAATCTTAAACAGACTCTTTGCAACCCACGGATTACCAGACGTCCTGGTATCCAATAACGGCCCTCAATTTACCGCACTAGCATTCGAGCAGTACCTCGCTGACCGCGGCATTTGCCATGCGCTCACCTCACCTGCGCACCCTGCGACCAATGGCAAAGCAGAACGCATGGTCCAATTTGTAAAGAAAACCTTGCAGAAGATAGACTACGACAACATTGACGACAAGATCAATCAAATCCTCTTCTTACAACACATCACCCCACATAGCGTCACCAACAAAACTCCCGCTGAACTGCTAATGGGACGAAAGCTCTGCTCCCACCTCGACCGGTTGCACCCAGCTTACGAACCGGAGAAACCATTAGGATCCAGTGGCCGCTGTCGCACCTTCCAGGTAGGAGACCTGGTTTATGCAAAAAACCTATCGGGCGACCCGTTGTGGGTGGAAGTGACAGTAGTAGGTGTAACCAGCCCCAGATCCTACCTTGTACAATGCCTTGACAATAAACTTTGGAAACATCATATCGATCAATTATGATCGCGGCTTCCAGTGGCCACTCCGGAAACCCCCTATGACCAAACTGAAGGAGGAGGAGGTACGGAAGAAGATGAATTCCTAGAAAACCTGTGCGAAGGAAACGACGGTTTGATAGAAACTCAGAAAGCGGAGCCGGAGGGAGAAACGGTTGCACCTCAGGGAATTGCAGAGAATGTGGGCAACGATGTAGAAGTGAACTCTGAACCAGAAACAGCCCCACTGCCAAACAACGATCTACCTCAGCGTGATTGCAGCCAGCCGATACAACGGAAATCAAAGAGACTAATAAAACAACCGTCCTACCTAAGGGACTATGTAACTGCGCCCTGCAAATAAGAAGCCAGGGGGAAGGGGTGTTGTGTATGCATAAAGATTAATAAAGTGTGAGCTTGGAGTAAGTGCAGGGTTCTGGCCCTGCACATCTGATTGGCTGTTAAGCGGCTGGACCGGATTGGCCCGTTCCGGGGAATCCGATTGGCCCTTAGCAGAGAGTTCTTATTGGTTATAAGAGCTAGCGTTCCTCGCTCGTTATTGGTTAAAAGTTACAGGGTTTGCCTATACAAGGCAGGTTTAACTGCTGTTAAAGTGAGAAGTCACGATGTAAATAAAGAGCTGAAGTTCACCGTTCAGAGGCTTGTCTCCATTCTTTCTCGCCCATGCTCAAAACATAACAGTTTGTTGACCATGTCAGTTGGATAACAAGAACATATTATGATGGAGAATTGATCTATCATGTTGTTTACAAGGCCCCTGTCTTGCTTAAAACATCAATCACCTGAATGTTTTATTTCGTGCCTGATGGAATAATACTAAAGATGATTATTTTCAACACAAGCAAAATGCTCAAGGCCGCTCTTTTTCAATCTGAGCAAATCAAAATTGGTTCACATGTATTTTACCTTCATGGGAAAATCAAAAGCAGAGACTACTATAGAGGCCAGAAGTCACTATGTAAATAAAGAGCTGAAGTTCACCGTTCAGAGGCTTGTCTCCATTCTTTCACGCCCATGCTCAAAACTTAACAGCTAGGTAGTCATGTGACTGGGGTGGATGTGGCCAGGTGACTGGCAAACCAAATATAAGTGGTCCTCGCTTAATGGCCAGTTGCTTAGCAAGTGTTCTAATTTACAACTGACCTCCCCAGAGCTACTTGATCTGTTTTTGGTAGGCTGGGGCAGCGGGTGCTCACACTTAAAGTGGCAGGCAGGCTTTAAAGCAGCATTCTTAAAGTGTGCGTGCTGCTTTAAAGCCTGCCTGCCCCTTTAAACGTGAGCACCCGCTGCTCCAGCCCTCCAAAAGCATCTTCAAGTGGAGCAGCAACAGCTGGGGTGGGGGGTACTCAAGGTCCTGTTACAGCTGCACGCCACCACCTCCTCCCCCCTTTCTTCCTTTTCGCCACCCACTGCTGACTGGAGCTCACTGGATCACAGTTCATCCCAGACCAGGTAGGTGCGTGTGTGTGTGTTTGTGACAGCTGCGGCAGGTGTGTGTGTGTGTGTGTGTGTGTGTGTGTGTGCTCATGGCCCTGCTGCTTTAAAGCGTGAGCACCTCCCCCTCCCCAGCCCTCAAAAGCATCTCCGCAGGCAGCAGAGGTGGCGGACTGGCTGCCTCCCATTTTGCCCCTGAGAGAAGCGGGCAGAGGCGGCAGAGACGCTGTGGTGACAGAGCTGCTTATGGGCGGCAGCACTGCCACATGGTAGGGAGAGCTGGGAGAATGCTGCGTGGTGGCTTAGCCAGCCAGTGGGATGGGGCTGCACCAGAGGGGAAGGCAGCCAAGCCCGGGGATGTTGGGGGATGTAGCTAGATAGGTTGGGTGAGGGTAGGGGAGCCTGAGGGACAGTGGGGGAAGGGTTAGCACAACTAGCAGGCTTACCTGTGAGCAGGCAGATCAGAAGAGAGGCTCGTGTCGGCTCTGGGCTTCTTTTCTCACTTGCTCTTGCTGGGAGAGTGTCTCCTGGCAGAGCAAAAACCTTGCAAGTTCCTCTCCCTTTAGAAATGACTTCTAGGCAGCAGAGAGAAACAGGATTCAACTGATTCCCGAATGGGGGGACTTGTAAGCTTTTTGCTCTGCCGCAGCGAAAAGCAGGCAACAATGGCTGGCCTGGTGGGCAAAACCAGGCTGCAGGTATGTCACGCATGCGCACGATGTTGCACATGTGCAATAGGAACTGACTGGGCAGAGAGTGGAAAAGAGGGCGGAGAGGGACAGTGCCAGCCTGGGGGCCGTTTTACCGGTTATCTGAACTATCGGGAACCATAACAACCGGTTCTATAGAACCAGTCCGAACCGGTAGAATTCCATCCCTGCTTAAAGTAAAATGAAGCAACCTCAAAGAAATGGATGCCTTGACCCTTCATACAGAAGTATCTGTCTTGAAGTTTAAACTAATATATGGATTCACTTTCCATTCCTAGTGTCACAACTATGTGCTTTCGCATTTCCTTCTATTTTTCCAATCTAGATATTCTTTGCTAGTCTTCCACCTCTAGCCCTGCTTGGCTTCCATCCCAAAACGTGATCATCTAGATGCTGCCCTTGAAATCCTGGATAGCCTTCATATTTAAATAAAACTAAAAAGGACACTAGGATTTCTAAAGCACACAGCCATACAAATTTCAAAGGTGATGCGGCATTTACAGGTTAGGAGATAATGAAAATGGCATACTTTATTTTAGTGGTATTAGTAGTTTACATATGAGAAATCCAACTTACAATTAAGAGCAATTTCCTGACAATGGGAACAATTAATTGGTGCAATGGCTTGCCTTCAGAAGTTGTGGGTATTCTGTCACTGGAGGTTTTTAAGGAATGATTGGATAGCTATGGAATGGTACAGTCTCCTGTTTGAGCAGGGGGTTGGACTAGAAGACCTTCAAGGTCCCTTCCAACTATATTATTCTTTTCTGCTGAAAAATAATTTTGTTCCATTTTTATTTCCTGTAGTGAAACAAAGCTGCCAATCTTTTTAAAAGGCTTGGCTAGATGAGTCAATGAAAGACCAAAAACTTCTTTCAATGGTTAGTTATTATGCGAATATAAGCCAAGTGGCTTATATTTGCACAATATCTTTATTAATATCTTGATTTATAATTCAAATCGAACACTACCAAGTAGATTCACATGGCATTCTTTGAAAAAAAGTGTAGTGAAATCTGGGCTTACTTAGGTCTTTCATGCCTTGATAGGGCATGATATTTCATGCCTTTCATGCTTCAATATGTAAATTCTGATGTAAGTTGATTGACTATATAGATTTCTTAGGTAATATTATTCAGATCAATAGGATATCTTTGAAGCAGCATAAGGCATCCTTTTAAAAATTATAATATTTCATATCTAATCTAGGTAATTCAAGGGATAGAAGGTTATGAGCCTTGAATGGTTCAACTTTATCTAAATTGTTATAGTACAGCAATGAACCAAAGAAAGCTGAAATCAAAAAGTCTCAGTTCAGGGGTAAAACTTGATTAACATGTTCACCAACTATATCGATTTTTCCTATAGTGTAAAATTTAATTTACTTTTAGTTTCCTAAATAAAGCTATACAATTATTATTTCTCTTGAATTATGTCCAAGAATATACATTTTCCATATCGTTCTAATTAAGTTAAGAGAACTTTGGAGATAACATACTTATTTCTTTCTAAGTGAAGGACCACTGGTTCTCCATTTACTTGAAATTCATATTGCATTGTATCTTCATACTTGGTCTGAAATGCAAAGAGTTCAGAGTTTTTTTTTTAAAAAAATAGGCAAATAAAATGTGTACCCTTTTCACAACTCTATCCCTGTGTCAAATGGAGAGCTATAGAAAAATATTTATTAGATTTAGAATATTTCATCTGGTGCTTATACAGCACTATAAAAATTTAAATTGAATTAAACTTTCTAGCACAAGTTCAAGATCTCATTCTCCAACTGAGCATCTTATGAACATTAATAGTAACGTATTAATATTAGGAAATTCTGTTCTATGTTGCCAGGAGTCTTCTCAATTTTATGCGAATTAGGTGACTATATAAATTTGTTGAAGGAATGAATGGGGCACATAGATTTCAATGAAAAAAAATCCAGATAATCATTAGATGGCAGCAAAGGGAATAAAAAATTTATGTTGGCTGGCAAGAAGTCTTTTGCTGAGATCTTTTTCTTACCTCTGGCTGAGGATTCTGAACTCCTCCTTTGGCCAATGCAGGTACTTTTTGTGGATGCACTACTTCATAATCATTAACATTCCTGGATTCCAGGATGATAGAGCTCCCTTCATAAGGGGGAAGAAAAATAAGAAAACTTTGGCTTTGACTTTGGGATGTTATTCTACCATTCTCGCACCCACAACTCAATTTGTTATTCAGTTATCAATGAAGAATGGGATCATTTTCTAGTAGAACACAGCACTGAAATCAAGATTTTCTCTGAGTATGCAATTTGCAGAAGGATGTTTGAGAGCTGAGAGATTATCTGGATACATTGCTTTGGGCAGCTGGAAAAGAAAGATTTTGGAGCTTGAAAAAAGAAAGTGCAAGTATAAGGATAACATGAGAACCTATAAATCACAATAGTTTGATTCACAAAATTCAGTAAACCATATTACATTATGGTTGAGTATATCCATAGTGAAAAAGCTAGGCAAATTTAGCTTGTTATGCAAATGCAGCTTATTAGGAATTCATTCCAGTTGAACTGCTATTTTATTGACATCCGAATACATGTTGTATTTGGTTTGGTTGACTCCGTTCTTTCACTTTCAAAAATAACATGTATACAATCAAATTCAGTGATTTCAGAATTAGAGAAAAGTTGAAGAATTTAGTATGACTACAGTATGTGCACATCGAATGGTCACTCACCTGCTATTTGTTCCTTAACATACTTTGTCAATGTGGTAGTCCAACACCTACAGTACTCCAGGATGTACGATCACAACTGAGACCAACATTTGTTAACAGATTAATGGGCCCTATCCAACAAAATAAATTTCAATGTGAAGAAAAGCAAAATTTTACATTAAAGCCTGTGAAGAATTTGGGTGCAGGATTTGGCTGCAGGATTTGGGTTTGGCTAGTCTGAAGAAAAGAAGAATTAGGGGTGATTAAAGCAGTATTTGATAGCAGTACTTGAGGAGTTGTCACAAAGAAGTACTGGATATGTTTAAGATGGAGAGGAAGGAGAGAGAGAGGGAGGGAAAGAGAGGAAGGGAAGGAGAAGGAGAGGGAGAGGCTGAATTCTAAGCATAAGTAGCATTTGGCCTTGGAAATCTGTCTTCTGAGACTGATGGGCATCTTCCAAAGGAAGCCCCAGGCAGAAGCATAAATCTACCTATCCAGGTAGCTACCCATTTGTACCTGATGGTCCCAGAAACAGGGAGGGGTTCAACTCCATCTCCTGGAAATGAAGGTTATTATTGCTCCCTTGCTTTGAGCACAGAAAATCAGCAATTTCCCTTCTTCTTTACTATATTATTCTCTAAATTATTATTCTAATTTTGAAAGTTACCTCCTGATAAGGACATCCCCATCATTCCTTGCTTAAAAAAAAAAAACAAGCCTATCCCAGTGAGCTTCTGACCCTCACTTGTATTTGGGCAACCATCTGAATCATTTGAGCATTTTTATTTGTAATGATATGGGGAATGACTTTGGAGACAGGAGGAAGAGCCACAGACTAATCAACCGGCATGTAAAAGGTATCATATTAATTTGTGTACATTTTGAAGGCTCTGTTTAACAACAATAACATAGCTTTTGTTTCGCTGAATATTATGCTAGCTTAATTACAGGATGTTTAACTGACCTATTGTAATAAAATTAGAACTGAAAGCTCTTTATTTTTCTTTAAAATTTTGCTTCCTCGAAATTTTCTTGCCACAAACCCTATCTCTGTGCTTTTCAGTCTTCTAATCCTTTTTTAAACTCACATTATTGGAAAATCTTCTCTCCAAATTGAACATGCTTTTTCTTCTGAGGATATTATGACTTTTGTTTCTTAGGATCTGTTTGTGGCTTGGCAAAATTTAAGCAAATACTCCCTCCCCCCAATCTATGTAACTTTCGAACAAATGTGAGCTTTGAGAGCAAGCACTCTTTTGCTAAGTCTATAGAAACAGAAATGGAAGAAATTTTGGTTAAGCATCCAAAGAAAAACCATAGAAATTTGTTGGGTGCCATAGACTTTTACCAATAAGAGTCTGAACATTGAAACCAAAGAAAACATCTTACCTTGATATGGAAAAACCGTGAAGCATATAGTTACCAAGAGAGCTTGGATCATTTTGGAGCCTGGATTGGACTGGTGGATAGAAATCTCTTTCTGCTTCCAAGCCAACCTGAGCTCTTCTCCTGTTGACCGTGAGAAGCAAGTAGTGATTCCTTCAGCTCCATTCATACCCTTACATGCAAAGGTGTTTGCTAAAGGATTTGCCCAAATTCTAAGTTGTAACAATATTAGTGGAGGGCAGTTTTCCAACTATATTACTGGAGGGCAGTTTTCCAACTGGCTTAGTCCTTGTCACTGCAATAATGACATCTGGAAAGCTTCTTTGAAAGCATCCCATGAAAGCAAAAGCCAAATGGAGAGGATTAAATGCTCACAGCATTGCCTCATTTGGCTCACATGTTTGGGGTCTCTTGGGCATTCGGGGCTGAAGCCACCCTGTAGAGGTGGTGAAGAAGGGGGAGCCATCAGCGGGATTGAGGAGAGCCGCATCTCTCCTCCTCGGCTGGCCATTACTCCCTTTCCCAAAGGCGGTTGCAGCAGTGGTCAGAAATAGCCACCTCAAAGAAGAACCCAATTGGACAAGATTGTGCAGGAGGAAGTTTAAAGGAGAAAGTTTGACTGACCAGGTTGAATGGAGAACATCTATTTAAGGTACCTGGAACCTGAATTTTAAAGACTAATACTATTCCTAAAAAAGATTTTCAGCTGAGAAAGAGAAAGGGAAAGGAAATGGAATTGGCTTTTTTTCCTCTAACATCAACAGTTTTAACTGACTTAGGACATTAAGAAGAAGAGATTCGAATAAGAAATTGACACTAATCCACTTTGACATTAATAGTTTATTTCTAGTTGAAAATGAAGTGTCAAAGGGTTAAAGATTCTTGCATAATTTAAAAACTTTCTTTAAAAAAAAGAAAGAAAGCAGCAGAGGGAAAAAGGAAAAAAGAGGGTGAAATCTGGAAAATGGAGGAGACCACCTGGAACTTAAAAAATAATTGAGAGTGGAATTTTAACAAGGCTTGCAAAAGATACATTGTAGCTGAAACTTTGTTACAAGATAACAAAGCCCTGGAAAGAGAAAGTGAGAAAAGAAGCAAGAAACAGTTTTGGATTATTGGATGATCCCTGGAACTTTGGATGGAGGATCCTAATGAAATAAAATGAAATCAATTGGGGGTTGTTTAATTTTTTTAAAAAATGGCATCAGTCCTTGAAGAGTTAAAAATGAGACTTAAAGAACAAAAAGAAGCACAAGACAGAAGAGGATCTTTTGGCTTCATATTTCAATTTTTAGAAATGGAGATCTTGAACTATGAAAAACAACAAGAAATGCTGGTAGAACAAGAAGGGCAGGACAACGAAGAAGCCATCTTTAATGACCAAGCAATTTTAAGCAGGGTAAAAAAAGGGAAACGGGGGAAAGGGAGTTAAAAACTTAAGTACTGAAGCAACAACCAAAAAAAAGAGTAATTTGAAAAGTAATCATAATATGAGGAAGAAGCAGAAGGGAAGATCACAGAAGGGAGAATCAGATAGAAAAGGTAATAAAAAGGGGAGGGAGAAGAAGAGAGGGAAGAGGGAAAGGAAAAGAAGCAACAAACAGCAGAAACAAGGACTTCTGGTTTGCAAGGCTTCGGCGGCGGCAGGATTCCGCGATCATGCGTGGTTTCTGCTGTGCTCGCCACTGGAGTGCTCCTGATTCAGCCGGATTTGGGGGCTATTAGTTACCCCGTAGAGGTAACTGAAGATAGGGGAGATCTGGCAGGGGTCCGGGGGAATTGCAACCCTCCTCCTGAGCTGGCTTAACTCCCTTTTCTGAAAGTGGTGGAACAGTGGTCAGCAATGGCTGCCACAAAGAAGCTTTCATCCAGATAAGAATGCGCAGGAGGAAGCTGAGGTGAAAGTTTTTGGCTGACCGGGACAAGTAACTTTTAAATACCCTGGAATTTAAACTTCATTCAGATATATCTTTCCCAAAGAAGATCGGAAAAAGTGGCAAATGAAAGTAGAAAGGGAAAGTTTGTTTTTTCTCACTCTCCTTCCTTATGGTGATAGCAGATGGAAATCGGAAAAACCCGTTTTGGCATCAGCAGGTAATTAAATTGGAAAATTAAAGCCAAGGGGATATTAAAGATTTCTGAACATTGGAAAAAAACATTTTTTTGCTATAAGTGGGAAGGGAGGGGAAAAGAATTAATATTGAGATTTTGCTGGAGGAGGCTGCTTGGAATTTATAAGACTAGAGTTAAATTGTAACAAGACTTCTAAAAGATATATTTTGGAACTTTGCAACTGAACTGTAACCCCAGGAAAAGAAAGTATAAAAAGAAGAAAGTGGTAAATGAAACAGTCTGTGTGTATTTGGATTGCTTGGTGACTTTGGGACCTTTGGAAATTATTACTTGAAAGACTAAAAACATCTGGGTTGTTTAACATTTTTTCATAGTGGCATTATTTGTTGATGAACTGAAAATGGAATTTAAAAAGCTTAAAGAAGAGGAACAAGAAGGGAAGGGGTGGGACTTCCGGTTTGCCAGGCTTCAGTGGCGGCAGGGATTCACGATCCAGCACGATCCCTGTTGCGCTAGCCGTCTTGGTGCCTCCAATCCCGATGGGTCTGGAGGATAAGGCTGCCACGTAGAGGCAGCTGAAGATGGGGGATCCGGATAGGGGTTTGGGGGTGTTGCAGACCCCCTCCCCACCTGGCAAAACTCCTTTTTCTCAAGGCGGTGGGCGGCAGTCAGCAATGGCTGCCACTAAGAAGCCGGCAACTGGATAAGAATGTGCAGGAGGAAGAAGGAGAAAGTTTGGAAAGTTTTAAAGTGAAAGTTCTTTGGCTGCTGGGACTTTAAGATACATCTAATATCCTGAAAACTACGGGTTTTTTGAATGATACATTGTTTCCAGAGGAGATTCTAAAAGCTGCGAATAGTGGCTCCTTCCCTACGGAATTAACAAATGGATATTGAAAAATCTGCTTCTCTAAAGAAGGTAAAATTTAAAGCTCTTTGTTATAAATGGGAAGGGAGATGACTAAAAAAAAAAACCTGTATTAAGATTTTGTTGGAGGAGATGCCTTGAAGCTAATTTTGAGACTAGAAGCTAACTGCAATAAGGCTTTAAAATTCAGACTGGGTTCTTTATTTCTTTCCTAACTGATATTACCCCAGGAAGAGAAAGTGTAAAGGGAAGAAGTCTCTGTTTTGTTTGGATGTTTGATGACTTTGGGACTTTGGGGAACTGTTTTTTAAGTTTTGAAACATCTTGGTTGTTTTAAGAAGAAGAAGAGAGGAGGGAAATAATAAGAAGAAAGGTTTACAATGGCTCGATCTATTGATGAACTAAGAAAGGAATATGGAAAAACAAAGGAAAAGGACTTTGGGAGATATCTTTTACTTTTTGGAAATGGCGCTTGCTACTTATCAGCAAATACAACAACAAACGGAGGAAACAGAAGAAGAAGAAGAAGAAGAAGAAGAAGAAGAAGAAGAAGAAGAAGAAGAAGAAGAAGAAGAAGAAGAAGAAGAAGAAGAAGAAGACTTCTTTAATGAATTAAATAATTTGACTAAGAAAGAGAAGAGAAAGAGAGGAAGGAAAATGAAGGACTTTTCCTCCATTTGAGAATAGCTGTAAATAAGTCAGATGAAAATATAAATATGATGATTATAAAATAGATGAATATAGAAAAGAAATTGAATAAAAGTAAAGAGAAATAATGAGAAATTTGCTAAAAGATATTTATCTGTCTATAAGGAAATGGAATAAATTAGAATTATGCTGTATAAAATAATTTACAATGGAAAAAGGTTTTATGTTTGTAATGTTTAATGATGATTTGTTTGTCTTTAAAACTAATAAAATTTGTTTCAAAAAAAAACAAACACAAAAGGGTGTTTTGCCCCCTCAAGTAAATGCCTTCAGGTTAATAGAGCCCAATGGACAGCATCCTTTTCCGAGATAGGCCACCTTCTTTCCTTCACAGTTAATTTATGGGAGGCGTAAGCACAAGGTCACAAAGTTCCAGCTGTATTTGCTTGCAATAGTACCACCCCCACTGCTATATTACTTGCATCAGCTTGGATTATGAAAGGGGCATCCATGCCTGGGTGTTTTAGCACCAGTTCAGCTGCAAAGAATCATTTCAGCTTTTCAAAAGCGGCTTGGCATTCCATGGACCATTCCAATGGTCAATTGGGTTTCTGTTTCATTTCTCCCTTAGTCTTTAGCAGGTTTGTAATAGGCAGCGCCATCTTTGCAAATGCCAGGATAAACAGATGGTAAAAATTAGCAAATCCCAGGAAACTTTGTAATTACTTTCTAGCGCAAAGGGGGGCCCATTCCAAAATGGCCCAGGCTTTCCCCGGATCCATTTCTATGCCATCATGTGATGTGTGGTAGCCCAAAATAGTCAATTCTCTTTTGGTGAAACTCACACTTGGAGAACTTTGCATTCAGTTCAACTGCTCAAAGTTTTTTCAAAACTGACCACACTAATTTCACATGCTCTTCAAGAGTCCCATAGTTAAGAATATCATCAAGATAAACCAGTACCCACTTGTACAAATGTTCATGCAGAACCTCATTTGTCAGTTGCATGAATACAGCAGGAGCCCCCTGCGGGCCAAATGGGAGAACATTGAATTGAAAACATCCCAGAGGGCAATTGAAGGCTGTTTTCCATTCATCCCCTTCCTTAATTCAAACTCAATAGCTCGGTAGCTTCTCCCAAATCAAGTTTTGTGAAAATTTTCCCTTTGGCCAGGTGGGCCAACATGTCCTTCATTAAGGGGAGTGGGAACACATTTTCCATGGAAATGCTGTTTAATGTTCTGTAATCCACACACAAGCAAAGAAAGCCATCTTTCTTTTCTTGGAATAACACTGGGGCCACCACTCGAGGCCTAGCAGGTGGATGAAACCTCATTAAAGGTTTTTATCGATAAACAACTGCAGTTCCTCTAGCCCCCATGGGGTCACCGAATACAATTTAAGCTTAGGGAGCTTCACCTCCAGCAGAATCTCGATACTGCAATCTGTTGGATGTTGAGGGGGGAGACCTTTTACTAAAAACCTTTTAGTCTCAATATTCTTCAAGGATCTTCTCCTTCCTCCATGCTCTCACTACCCATGGATGCCAACTCTGTAGAATTCTGGGAATCCAGTTGTGACTGCCCCTTCCCTTGTGATGGTTGGTCAGTGCATATGCTCAATGATCCCTTCCTCCAATCCACTTTCAGTCATTTTAAAAATGAGCTACTCATTGAACTTTCTTGAAGTGAGAATTTGGTTCTGTTTTAGAGTGATCAAAGAATGAAGACATTAAAAAATCAGAATTCCGTGATTGAGATCTTTCCTCATAGCTGCTACTCAACTGAACAACCTCACTCTTCTCATTAATTTTCCTCTCTGTGTCTATATTTTGCTTCTGATCATCACTCACATGTCAGTAGACAAGGAAACTTCTAGATCATCACGTTTCTCCGCTATAATAATTGTTGATCATTTCCAGACAACTCAGGTTAATTCTGTCTGAATTTTTATTTTTTGATCTTTTCCTTTCTCTGAATGTGGCTACATTTCCTTTATTATTGATAACATAAGCTGTATTTTGGATTTATTTATTTATTTAAAATAGTTTTATCGAAGTTGTGTTTGCTAGAACTAGAATTTGTCCTTTTCCCTTTTATGAATTGGTCAATGACTATAAGAAAGTTTCTTGGCTAATTGATAATTAACCACATCATAAGAAAATTTTCTGAGTAAATTATTTTAGTTGTTCACCAAAACAATATGTGAAAAATATGTCTCTAATACTTATATCTAACACACTCTCTAAATTTATCTAAATTTCTTTTCAATTTCTTCTTAAATTAGTTTTTAGGGTTTTTTTCTCCATCTCTTCTTCCACATTTTGGGTTCATTCTCCCTCATTTAGAAAAATCATCATTTATTTTTTTCTTTTACCTCTATTATGAAAATAAATTGTACATAGCAATTCAGCAATTTATTTTTATTTTATTTATTTTGTTTTGTCAATCGCTTACAAGATAATAGGTATAAGTATATAGATAGTTATGAATACATGAAATGGGTACATATAAGGAAAATAAAAGAAACAATAGGACAGGGACGGTAGGCACGTGGATGCACTTATGCACGCCCCCTACAGACCTCTTAGGAAAGGGGTGAGGTCACTAGCTTAGTCAAAAAATTTCTACTTGCATTGTATTCAAGTGAGTATATGTACAGGTCTATGTACTACATGCATAAGGATTTTTCTTTCAGACTCTTTTGCCTTTTCTTTACGAATAGTCCCTTAGACTTCCAGATACTGCCAATCAACTGAGCATCTCCCAGCAACCCTAACAGTGTAGCCAATATATCTAGATTTTAATTTAGCAGGATCTGGGAGCCTTAGGGTTATTATTGCCAAATTTGAAGATTCAAGAATGCTTCAGCTCTCTTTGCTGATGCAACAGTTTTTGTCTAGGCCATACTCTATCATGCATATCCATTCTATGGTACATCTCAATGATCTGTTTGTTCTTTTCAACTAAATAAGAGGTGAACCTACTGGAGTCCTTTTATTACAAGTAGCAGTAATAAATTATTCTGTGCATTGAACACAAGAAATGCTCTTAGTCATTTTTGCTTGACAGTCCACGTTAATTATGATTTACAGCTTTTAGTGCTTCTGGAGTGAGGCAATACCTAGCAAATTGCAACTTTATGGCATTCTTGGCTAGGCATCACCACGATGGACTATGAACATGCACTAGCTGATCTGGGCCATTGATTTAGAGGTGTAAGTAGACTTTCCAGCTCTACTCATGGAGAATGAGTGGGCATCCATTTAAATTTTCGAAATAAATGAATACATTCTCAGAAATCCCTTCTTGAACTACTCTGCTTACCTTCTCCAACAGTCAGATATTTTAGTTATAGAAGTATCCCAAAATTCTGAAGGACATTATCCCTAGCACAATTCAATGCCCCAGCAATTATTGAAAGAGGATACCAAAAAATCCCCTTTGAACACAGACAGTGTCCATGTGGTAAAGGAATAATTAAAGTGATGGAGCATGCTATTCTATATCGTCCTCTCTATGCAGATTTTGCCAGTAATTATTATTTTTATTTTTTTACTAAATAATATGATCATTCTGATTTGGTTTAGTTCAATATGTTATTATTAGATCAATCTGATTTTATTTCCTTGATCTATAATTTGTACAGAATGCCATATTTACTCCAATCCTTTTTAGATATTTTAGAACATTTGTATTTTTCATCCTATTTATTTTTGTATTGTATTTGCTGATATATTATTATCTATTGTCATAATCTAGGAGTTATTAGGAACTAAATAAAATGATATTGTTTTGGTCAAAGAAAAGAATCATAAACAGAAAATCATCAATATAATCTAAGAAAAATTGTTGCAAAGAGCTTCATTCAAGAATCTCTTTTATTCTCTTATATTAATTTCCCACATTTCCTCCATGGAGCTCAAGATATACACGAAATCACTTCTGGAATTAACAGATAACAGATAATCAGAGTTGGAAGGGACCTTGCAGATCATCTATTCCAACCTCCTGCCCAAGCTGGAGACCCTATACCATTTCTGACAAATGACAGTCCAATCTCTTCTGGAAAGTCTCAAGTGAAGGGGCTCTCACAACTTCCGAGAGCAACTTCTGTTCCATTGGTTGATTGTTCTCACTGTCAGAAAGTTTCTCCTTATTTCCAGGTTAAATCTCTCCTTGTTCACTTTCCATCCATTATTCCTTGTCTGGCCTACAGGCACTTTAGAAAATAGATTGACCCCTTCCTCTCTGTGGCAGCCCCTCAAATATTGGAAGACTGCTATCATGTCCGATCTAAGTATAGTATATAAAATCATACATTGCAATGTCCTACCTGTTAATGAATACTTCAGCTTCAACCATAACAATACAAGAGCAAACAATAGATACAAACTCAAGATTAATCGCACCAAACTTGATTGCAGGAAATACGACTTCAGCAATAGAGTGGTCAATGTCTGGAATACTCTACCTGACTCTGTGGTTTCTTCCCAAACCCCAAAAACCTTAACCTTAGACTGTCTACTATTGACCTCACCCCTTTCCTAAGAGGTCTGTAGGGGGCGTGCATATCTGGAAAGTGGAATATTGTGCTTTGGCAAGGGACCATTTCTTCTAAAGTATAGTAAATATCATCCTCTTGTCACAAATGACAAATGAAACCTTCTTGCTCTTTATTTTCTATTGGTGGTGTGACTCAGAAGGGCTTTCAGTCTGCAAGTCTGTGCCCACACAAATATTTTCAGTTTTCCTTGGCTTGTAATAAAGTTTCCTTCAAGTGATGAGTTGAAGGACATTAACTTCCTGAATACCAACTTCCTGGAGAAAATACTTCTCTGCCTAACTTTTACAAATCATCATAATAATATTAAGTCGCAAAAAGGAAAATTGGTCCAAGCGTGCTTTGAATCATTTGCAAATCTACCGAGGTCTATTCTAGACTTTCTAATTGAATTTTAACATTTATTTTATTTATTTATTTATATTTATTTTTTTATGTCAATTGCTTACAAGATAATAGGTATAAGTAAAAAACATAGTTATGAATACATGGATACATATAAGAAAAATAAAAAAATAAAAGAAACAATAGGACTGGGATGGTAGGCACGTTGGTGCGCTTATGCACGCCCCCTACAGACCTCTTAGGAAAGGGGTGAGGTCAATAGTAGACAGTCTAAGGTTAAAGTTTTTGGGGTTTGGGGAAGAAACCACAGAGTCAGGTAGAGCATTCCAGACATTGACCCCTCTGTTGTTGAAGTCGTATTTCTTGCAATCAAGTTTGGTGCAATTAACCTTGAATTTGTATCTATTGTTTGCTCTTGTATTGTTATGGTTGAAGCTGAAGTATTCATTGCCAGGTAGGACATTGCAATGTATGATTTTATACACTATTCTTTGATCGGACTGAAGGTGGCGTAGTTCTAGCTTTTCTAGGTCCAGAATTTTGACTCTAGTGGCAAAAGGTATTCTGCAATAACTTTCTGCTGGGACTTTCTGCTGGGAGCCCAAAGAGTTTCGCTTGCAGTTGGCAACTATGCTGAGAAAAGACTGATGGATTTGATGGGTTATGCATGTACATTCTTAATATAACCTTTTGTTCCTGAGTCAAAGAGTAATACACGGAAGGTATGCAAAAACACACTGTGTTGAGATCTATTTCTTTAAAATCTATTTCTTTTGAAATGAGCCCATTGGTTTTGTCTCTTCTTCATTTTCCTCTCTCAATATCATTTATTTCTGAACATTGTGACTATTTACCACTCATGCCGCTCCCTCGTTTTAAAAGTGTAGACAATCCACATTTACTGCAGTGGATCAAAAAACAACATCAGAGGAGGAGAACTTTGTCTCATGAATGTCCATGTAACCTTACCTGGCACTGTCCACATTTACGTTTACAAAACTTTCATATGACTTGTGATGGCATTTCATTGCCTTTCTGGAGATGTGCCTAATCGTTGAAAGACAAGTACAAACATTTAGCACAATAAGTCTCATCCATGCCAAGAACCTTTAATAACACACACACACACTGATATTTAGCTTTCTCATGCCAGGGATTAAGAAATAATAGGAAAACATATATATTCTATTCACTTCTGCAAAGGAAACTTTTTAACAGAATGAAGAAGCTAAAGCCCTTATTTATATTTTACTGCTGTCCTCTACACAAGATGATGGCTTTTCCCCCTGGCATTTGATGTCATCTTATGGTCTTATCGAATGGCCCAGGTCTTTATTTAAAAATAATAATCCTAAACTTTCCTGAATTACCAAAGCTTTTCTTAAGGGTTAAGTATTCATAATTATTATTTCACAAAGTAGGATTCTTCAGATAGATCTTCAGATTTCAACTTTTTTAAAAATAGAAGTATACACTTTGATTTGTATTGTGGGCTCATGGGCACCCTTCTCACCGTTGGAACCAGTAAACATCCTGCTGCCATAATTGTCAATCTCCCACTTGGATTATTGCAGTGTCTTCTACAGGGGCCTCCCTTGAAGGACAATACAGTGGTGGGATTCAAACATTTTATTACCAGTTCTGGGGGCATGGCCTGGTGGGCGTGGCAGAGGAAGGATACTGCAAAATCTCCATTCCTTCCCCACTCCAATAACCTGCTTTCAAGCTCCGTTCTCCTGCGCAGGGCAACCAAAGAAGATCCAGCCGATTAGCTGAGACTCAATGGGAGGCAGAGAATAGATGGGGGTGGGGCCAGTCAGCTTGGTTCTCCGAACTACTCGAAATTTCCGCTACTGGTTCTCCAGAACTGGTCAGAACCTGCTGAATACTACCTTTGCTACAGTAGGTCCAGAATGTTTTGGCTTGGACACTTTTGGAGGTTCCTTGAATAGGATATGTTACACCTTGTTACAAGAGCTGCACTGATCTGTTTCTGGGTGCAATTAAAAATGTTTTATTTATTATCTTTAAAGCCCTTCATGCCATGGATCGAAGGTATCTGCAGAACCACCTTTCCCCAAAGGGATTGGCTTGCCCCATTCATGCTGGTTGAAGGGGGCTACTTTGGATCCTTCTGCCAAGGGATTTTGGCTGGTGGGATCCAGAAGAAGACCTTGCATTAGTTAACAGTGGTGTTCCACAAGGCAGCATCTCAGGTCCTACGCTTTTCTTGCTCTATATCAACAATTTATGTGATCAACTTAAAAGCAATTGCATTCTTTTTGCTGATGACATAAAATTATTCAGTACTAGAGATAATTCTTTTGTTTTGCAAAGTGATCTCAACTATGTGTCTGAACGGTCATCTATTTGGCAACTTCAAATTTTGTTCAATATATGCTCTGTCTTACATATTGGTAAATGTAATCAGAATGTCAACTATAAGCTAGTTCACTGTAAAAGCATTAAGAGTTGTAAATTTAATTTTGCGCAGTTTTTTTCCCTGGAAACATTGTTTTGTTAATTAGAACTGATGAAACTTATGCTAGACCAGTCTTAGAGTATTGTTTGGAATCCTCACCATATATCTGACATCAGTAAATTGAGCGGGTTCAGAAGTACTTCATGAAAAAAGTCTTGCACTGTTCTATACACGATAGAATTGCCTACGCTACTAAGCTCAACATTCTCAGTTTGGATAATGTAGAACAGCATAGCTTGTGGTCAGACC
Organism: Hydrophis major; assembly: GCA_033807585.1. Classification (NCBI taxonomy): domain Eukaryota; kingdom Metazoa; phylum Chordata; class Lepidosauria; order Squamata; family Elapidae; genus Hydrophis; species Hydrophis major. Next base: position 18,420,084 of record CM066334.1, on the reverse strand, counting down.
TTGGTATTTTATACAAAATTATATGTACTAATGTTTTGCTACAAATGACTTTTTTTGTTTTAATCAAATAATATGTGTGCTAACAACTGCTTTAAGCTCAATGCAAACTTGACTGTAAAAATATGACTTCTGTAATAGGGTTGTCAAAATCTGGAATGCACTACCTGATTCAGTTGTTTCAGTTACAAAGGGATGATTAGTTGAGAAATAATCAAGATTTTGGAATCTAATATTGATTTTTTTTTAATTAGGCAGAATTAAGGCAAAACAATGGAAAAGAAGAACCAGATAAAAACTAATTTAATTCTGCACAAATTCAATTAATTAAATGCAGAAGGATCATTCCTCCTTCTATAAAATTATAAAATGCAGCTTGTTGGAAATGCTTGTTTGCTTGTTGGCAAAACAATGGAAAAGAAGAACCAGATAAAAACTAATTTGTCTGAAAGGACAAATCTTCCACTGTCTCCTTTGCAGTCTGAGAAACTAGGGAGAGTCCCTTTTGAGCCTCTTACACCACCTATTATGCAGCTGTCGCATCATGTTGTCTCTTGTGTTATTGTTCCCTCAGTTTGCCCAGCCTTTTTCAAGGTCGTTCCACACACCATTACCATTTCTGATTCAAAGGACAATGTCAAGTTCATGTGCTCTGTCTGGAAACAAATCTACCATTAATATTAGCTTGTCTCATTTAGACTTTTCAAGACCAAAGTTAATGCTGTCTAATAAAAACTAGAAATGTCATCATCACTTCCTGTTCCCTTGGATCTTATCCTTTGTGTCATGAGAGATACCATAAGATTTTAGTTTTAGAAGTAGTTTGTCATGTACCACAGAATCAAAGGCTTTACAGAAGTCTATGTAGATTGCTTCTATTGCTTTGCCCTGATCGAGTTGTGTAGTCCATATGTTTTTGGCAGTGTAAGAGTTGCAGATTACATGATACTTTTTCCTGAAACCAAATTGTTTATTAGAGAGTAGGTTGTTTGTTTCTAAATGGAGGATGATGGATTGTTTAATAATAGATTCCATGACTTTACAGGTGACCCAGAGAGATTGGTCTGTAATTTTCAACTAGGCTGGGGTCTCCCTTTTTGAAAATAGGGATGACCATGGCTTGTGACCATAGTTTTGGCAAGGAGCTGGTCCTGAAAGATTTTTCAAATATTATGTTTAGAGGTTCGGCTATAGCAGTGGATAGCTTTTTTAAGAAATAGGCACATATTTTGTCTGATCCAATAGATAGAGATAGTTTTAGATTGTGTAGTGCTTTTTCAACATTGCCTTCTGTAAAATTGATATTAAATAATAAAATCATTGTAGTTGTCTGTGGTTCGACCAGGAAATACTGGGCACGATCCATTGCTATTTACAAATACTGAGCCAAAGAATGTGTTTAAGATGTTGGATTTAATGGTGTCATCATTGCAGTCTTTACCATTATGTGCAATCAGGGGTGGGTTGGACCTTGAGTCTTGTAGTTTGTTGTTTACAAAATTGTAGAAACCGTGGGTGGAATTGGTGCATAGAAGGTTTTCTTCTTGTTTAATGTGATAATTGGTGCATTCAGTTTTTATCTGGTGGCATAAATTTTTGTATTGGCTTTTGAAATTGGCAACGTGACCAGATTTGTTTTTCCACCAAAGTGATTTCTTTTTGAATTGAAGTTTACTTATTGTTATGGGTAATTTGTTTTTCTGGTTTGGGGAGTTGTTATTGGTACATATAGTTTGAGGACTCTTTTGACTTCAAGTAAAAATATGTTGTAATGGTCTTCTATAGTATTACATCCAGTGAATAGAAATTGCCAATCAAGGGATGCGAGATCATTGTTTATAAGATCATAGTTGCCCTTTGTGAAGTTATAATTGGGGATTCTGTCATTGTGATGATTTTTGTGGACGTATATTGAGACAAAAGTCAATCATGTTGCAGTCACTGTTGGAAAAGGGTTCTTTAATTTGTATTCCATAAATTGAATTCAAACTATTGCAGAAGATGAGTTTGAGGCAGTTGTTAAATCTAGTGTTGTTGGTTACTAGTTGTTCTAGTCCCAGATTTGTTACTGCATTGTAGAAGGTTGCATGTGTGGGTTCAGTTGTACATTCGTTTAGGGTCCAGTTAATATGAGGTAGATTGAAATCACCAAGAAAGATAAAAGCATGTGGGCAGGATGCTGCCCATGTTAGTAGCGTATTTAGCTTGTTTGCATGTTCGATGTCATAATCAGGGGCTCTGTAACATAGTAAGAACCAAAATGTTATATTTAAGGACAGTTCACAGATGATGATCTTTTACTTCGGTATCTTTTTCAAGGGCCAATGTGATATAAGTTAAGATGTTGAATTGGATTCAGGATAGTCATGTTTAAGTCTCCAGTTATCATGCATCTCACCAGATGACTTTGGATTTTTCTTAGAGCAGACTAACTCCCAAGATTGGTGCTGTGAGGATAAAATGAGAAGGAACAAGAACTAGGCTTGGCTAATCTAGTAAAGAGAAATACCAGGGGAGACATGATAGCAGTCTTCCAATATTTGAGGGGCTGCCACAGAGAGGAAGGGGTCAAGCTATTTTCTAAAGCACCTGTAGGCCAGATAAGGAATAATGGATGGAAAATGAACAAGGAGAGATTTAACCTGGAAATAATGAAAAACTTTCTGACAGTGAGAACAATCAACCAATGGAACAGAAGTTGCTCTCAGAAGTTGTGGGAGCCCCTTCACTTGAGACTTTCCAGAAGAGATTGGACTGCCATTGGTCAGAAATGGTATAGGGTCTCCAGCTTGGGCAGGAGGTTGGAATAGATGACCTGCAAGGTCCCTTCCAACTCTGATTATCTGTTATCTGCTAATTCCAGAAGTGATCTCGTGTATAACTTGAGCTCCATGGAGGAAATGTGGGAAATTAATATAAGAGAATAAAAGAGATTCTTGAATGAAGCTCTTTGCAACAATTTTTCTTAGATTATCTTGATGATTTTCTGTTTATGATTCTTTTCTTTGACCAAAACAATATCATTTTATTTAGTTCCTAATAACTCCTAGATTATGACAATAGATAATAATATATCAGCAAATACAATACAAAAATAAATAGGATGAAAAATACAAATGTTCTAAAATATCTAAAAAGGATTGGAGTAAATATGGCATTCTGTACAAATTATAGATCAAGGAAATAAAATCAGATTGATCTAATAATAACATATTGAACTAAACCAAATCAGAATGATCATATTATTTAGTAAAAAAATAAAAATAATAATTACTGGCAAAATCTGCATAGAGAGGACGATATAGAATAGCATGCTCCATCACTTTAATTATTCCTTTACCACATGGACACTGTCTGTGTTCGAAGGGGATTTTTTGGTATCCTCTTTCAATAATTGCTGGGGCATTGAATTGTGCTAGGGATAATGTCCTTCAGAATTTTGGGATACTTCTATAACTAAAATATCTGACTGTTGGAGAAGGTAAGCAGAGTAGTTCAAGAAGGGATTTCTGAGAATGTATTCATTTATTTCGAAAATTTAAATGGATGCCCACTCATTCTCCATGAGTAGAGCTGGAAAGTCTACTTACACCTCTAAATCAATGGCCCAGATCAGCTAGTGCATGTTCATAGTCCATCGTGGTGATGCCTAGCCAAGAATGCCATAAAGTTGCAATTTGCTAGGTATTGCCTCACTCCAGAAGCACTAAAAGCTGTAAATCATAATTAACGTGGACTGTCAAGCAAAAATAACTAAGAGCATTTCTTGTGTTCAATGCACAGAATAATTTATTACTGCTACTTGTAATAAAAGTAGGGAGTAGGTTCACCTCTTATTTAGTTGAAAAGAACAAACAGATCATTGAGATATACCATAGAATGGACATGCATGATAGAGTATGGCCTAGACAAGAACTGTTGCATCAGCAGAGGGCTGAAGCATTCTTGAATCTTCAAATTTGGCAATAATAATCCTAAGGCTCCCAGATCCTGCTAAATTAAAATCTAGATATATTGGCTACACTGTTAGGGTTGCTGGGAGATGCTCAGTTGATTAGCAGTATCTGGAAGTCTAAGGGACTATTCGTAAAGAAAAGGCAAAAGAGTCTGAAAGAAAAATCCTTATGCATGTAGTACATAGACCTGTACATATACTCACTTGAATACAATGCAAGTAGAAATTTTTTGACTAAGCTAGTGACCTCACCCCTTTCCTAAGAGGTCTGTAGGGGGCGTGAATAAGTGCATCCACGTGCCTACCATCCCTGTCCTATTGTTTCTTTTATTTTTCTTATATGTACCCATTTCATGTATTCATAACTATCTATATACTTATACCTATTATCTTGTAAGCGATTGACAAAACAAAATAAATAAAATAAAAATAAATTCCTGAATTGCTATGTACAATTTATTTTCATAATAGAGGTAAAAGAAAAAACCCTAAAAACTAATTAAACAAGAAATTGAAAAGAAATTTAGATAAATTTAGAGTGCGTGTTAGATATAAGTGTTAGAGACATATTTTTCACATGTTGTTTTGGTGAAGAACTAAAATAATTTACTCAGAAAATTTTCTTATGATATGGTTAATTATCAATTAGCCAAGAAACTTTCTTATAGTCATTGACCAATTCATAAAAAGGAAACAGACAAATTCTAGTTCTAGCAAACACAACTTTGATAAAACTGTTTTAAATAAATAAATTAATCCAAAATACAGCTTATGTTATCAATAATAAAGGAAATGTAGCCACATTCAGAGAAAGGAAAAGATCAGACAATCAAAATTCAGACAGAATTAACCTGAGTTGTCTGGAAATGATCAACAATTATCATAGCGGAGAAACGTGATGATCTAGAAGTTTCCTTGTCTACTGACATGTGAGTGATGATCTCTTCAGAAGCAAAATATAGAGACACAGAGAGGAAAATTAATGGGAAGAATGAGGTTGTTCAGTTGAGTAGCAGCTATGAGGAAAGATCTCAATCATGGAATTCTTATTTTTTAATCTCTTCATTCTTTGATCACTCTAAAACAGAACCAAGTTCTCATTTCAAGAAAGTTCAATGAGTAGCTCATTTTTAAAATGACTGAAAAGGAAAGCTTTTCCTCCTTTTTTTTTACTGTAAGAGAAGAATTTAGAAATTTTAGATCAGATTCAGCATCAAACTGAGATAAGAAAAGCATTAAATGCAGGTACATATTTTTAGAAGTATGCATACATTGTAACACTGGTTTATAATTTATCCTCCCCTCAAACAGAAACATTAAATTCAGTATAAGATGGGGCTTGAGACTACTTCTCCTAATAAGCTTTGCCATTTTAATTAATTTGGTGCTAATGCAAGAGAGGATGCCTGATGATGGGAAGTGCAGAAGTTCTGAAAGAAAACAAGGTGGACACCAAAGAGAGTGTCAGCCTTCAAGACTCCTTTCTTTCACTATCTTTTCGGCTGCTATAGTAATGGGGGGGGGCAATCAATTGGGCTTTGTGGGATGGGAAGTGTGCTGGAGGCTTTCGAGAATGAACTGTAAAACACCCAGGAATTTAGAGAGCTGGAGTGCCATATTTGAAGCTGGTTCCAGGGAGCCCTGATAGAAGCATTCAAAGATGGGCTGAATGAAGATGTTTATCAAAGCTGCATCACCAGAAAAGACCCAAGTGAACTGCAATTCTGGTACGTGTTAGTAGCAGAGATGGAAATCGATCTGACCTGAAACAGATGCAGGGATGGCCTCAATTGGAACAAGCCCTCCCCCACCAACCCTCAAGAAACCAAAGCCTCAAAAGTGAGTATGAAACCCAAAACCACCACATGCTTCCAATGTGGGAAGGAAGGTCACCGGGCTGCAGATTGCTGTGCTAAGTTGGAGCCAAAGGGGGCGCAGCTGGAAGAAAACTAGAAAAAACTCTGTGTGAGACTGCATTGAAAGCACAGGAGGTCGTAGAGTTCGCCCCTTCGGAAGGAGAGGAGCTGGGAACTCCAACCTCTTCTGGTGAGAATGAATCCAACTCTGAAGGCAATCCTCTGGTAAGTCCAAAGAAGGGCCCCATGACTATCCCAGTGAAATTAAAGGTACCCACTTCTGGAACCCAAGGAGAAATGTTGGCCTTGCTAGACTCTGGGTGCACCAGATGCATAATCAGCTCAGAAGTCGTGGAGAAGTTGGGGCTAACACTAAGAACTTGAAAAACTCCCATAGCATTTTGCCAACTAGATGGATCAGTAGCTGGGTGTGGCCCTGTGCATTTTATAATGGAACCAGTGGAAATGATGATGGGGAGGCATTGAGAGACTTTGTGTTTTATTGTTGCTCCGGGGATGGAGCGGCCCTTACTACTAGGCTTGCCCTGGCTCTAGAAGTGGAACCCCCCAGTGGATTGGAGGAAGGGATCATTGAGCATACGCACTGACCAACCATCACAAGGGAAGGGGCAGTCACAACTGGACTCCCAGAATTCTACAGAGTTGGCATCCATGGGCAGTGAGAGCATGGAGGGAGGAGAAGATCCCTGAAGAATATTGGGACTAAAAGGTTTTTAGTGAAAAGTCTCCCCCCAATGTCCAACAGATTGCAGTATCGAGATTCTGCTGGAGGTGAAGCTCCCTAAGCCTAAATTGTATTCGATGACCTCCTGGGGGCTAGAAGAACTGCAGTTGTTTATCGATAAAAACCTTTAATGAGGTTTCATCCACCTGCTAGGCCTCGAGTGGTGGCCCCAGTGTTATTTCGAGAAAAGAAAGATGGCTTGCTTTGCTTGTGTGTGGATTACAGAACATTAAATGGCATTTCCATGGAAAATGTGTTCCCACTCCCCTTAATGAAGGACATGTTGGCCCACCTGGCGAAAGGGAAAATTTTCACAAAACTTGATTTGAGAGAAGCTACCGAGCTATTGAGTTTGAATTAAGGAAGGGGATGAATGGAAAACAGCCTTCAATTGCCCTCTGGGATGTTTTCAATTCAATGTTCTCCCATTTGGCCCGCAGGGGGCTCCTGCTGTATTAGCCTGTTAAGCCTGTGTTCCCCAACCAGGGTTAAGGAGACAAGCTAAACAGAATGTGCAGCGTTAGTCAGATAGGCACACAGATAAATGAGTGAGCTAAGCTTGTATGTTTCTTAACATACAGTAAAAATAACAGATACACTTGTGTTATCAAGAATATAGTTTATTCCACTTAGAGTTTTATAGCATAGTCAAAACAACAGTCCATTAGTCATGTATCGTTTTAGTCAATCCATTCAAGGATATTCAATTAGCAAAGTCCGTGTAGAATATCCAATGTCAGTTCACTTACAATAAATCAGTTCTCTCACCGTTGATAAATCAACAGTCCTTTCTCTCTCCCGTTCCAGGGGGAAAACGCAGTCTTCAGTCTATCAAGTAATTAGGGATCATAAAGCCAGAGAGCAAGCTGCCGTGCCTTGCTTCTTTTATGGTGCTTTTACAACCACTCCCTTAATTACATTCTTACAGTTAAAGTTACAGACACTTTAACTAACAAACCATGATAACATATTTATTATTTTACCTAAACCAGTTAGGGTAAACAATGTTATCCCTAACACATGCAACTGACAAATGAGGTTCTGCATGAACATTTGTACAAGTGGGTACTGGTTTATCTTGATGATATTCTTAACTACGAGACTCTTGAAGAGCACGTGAAATTAGCGTGGTCAGTTTTGAAAAACTTTGAGCAGTTGAACTGAATGCAAAGTTTTCCAAGTGTGAGTTTCACCAAAAGAGAATTGACTATTTAGGCTACCACACATCACATGATGGCATAGAAATGGATCCAGGGACAGTCTGAGCCATTTTGGAATGGGCCCCCCTTTGTGCCAGAAAGCAATTACAAAGTTTCCTGGGATTTGCTAATTTTTACCGTCTGTTTATCCTGGCATTTGCGAAGATTGTGCTGTCTATTACAAACCTCCTAAAGACTAAGGGAGAAATGATCTTCTGAAAAGGTGTTGAAGCATTCAAAATTTCTGAAATCAAGCCATTCCACTGATTAATTTTTCTCATTTTGAATACATATTACTGCAGCTGACATTTGCATCAACATATAAATCTCTTGTTTTAGAAAATGGACGGGCTTGTTAAGAAATTATGTGAAAAGAAAACAAAAGCCCTTGAGTTCTCTACAAAGTGAAAAATCTATTATGGCATAGAGGGTTTCCCCTCTGTAGTGAAGTCAGGGATCCCTTAAGTAAATACATTGACATGGATTCAGTTTTTCCCACAATAACATCATTTTTCAGAGGCTGCAAGTCAGCTCATTCAGTTTCCCAATTAGCAACCAGCACTAAATGCTAGCAATATTGAAAGGAAGCTAGATGGTTCAAAAAGTGTCTCTTACTCACAAAATACAATAAAATCCAACTTGTGGCATTTCAGACAGAGGTGGTATTCACCTAATCGGGCAAACCAGTAGCAAGAATTTGGCATGGGTCACTGAACCGGTAGCAACATCTGGCTGGCCACACCCCTGATCTGGTCGACCGGTTTCCGCTCACTCGCTTGCCCTGCCTGCCCAATGCTCGTTCGCCCCAGTTTAAAGGAGGACTGCTTCTCTGTCCTAACCATGCATTTTCAAACAGCCACTTGAAAACACATGCACTGTGGGCGGAGCAGTGGTCTGTTAACCTGCAAAACTGCTCCAATTCTGGATTCTTCATGGACAGTAGAAGTATCACTTCCCCTTGTAAGTAAAGTGCCTGGAGTGAGAGGGAGTAAAGGCTGGGGGAGGGGGGGAAATCCACCCATGGAGAAATTTGGAGGAGCTGCAAATGCATGTCCATTAACCCACAAAACTTCTCCAATACTGGATTCGTTTCCCCTTATGAGTAAAGTGCCTGGAGTGAGAGGGAATGAAGGCTGGGGGGGGGGGGAGGAATCCACCCATGGAGAAATTTGAAGGAACTGCAAATGCATATCTGTTAACTTGCAAAACTGCTCCAAGGCTAAATTATTTTTTATTTTTTAAGACAAACATATACAGACAAAAACATAAAACCATATTTCAATTATATACATACAATGTTTCAGTTGGTTACAAATCTTTTGTGCTAACCTTTCATAGTCCTTATTCACAAGTTATAAAGGTTCTCAAATTGTCAATCTAACAAATGCTTATATATCTATCAGTTATTAATCATTCATTTGACTAAAGTATTATTCCATCATTTCATATGAGATATTCTAGATTTTATTATAAATAAATAAAATATGAATACATTCATCCAATGTATTCAAAAATCCAATTTTATTTAAGTTTTCACAAAACATACAAAGTACAAATGTCTTTTTTTTTTAGAACAGCGTGGCCCCAGGTTATCACTTCTCCATACAGACATAAACTCAATACATATTTATCTTATACATTCTAATCCATATCTTATAACTATTTTTTGCAATTTTTTCAATAACTTTTCCCTTTCTTTACTTCCTATAGCCTTATTTTAAATTATTTCATTCCTTTCTTAATTCAATTACATATCTTTTTCTAATTTTTAAAATCTTTCTAATCAATGTTTTTATACTTTTGTCTGTCCTGTTTACAATTTCATATTATCTTTTCACATAAAACAAATTTTCCCCTGTAATTACTAGATTGGAGTGTAACACCTTTGTATCTTTTTTCAAATCTTATTTAAAAATTTAAGTTACATCTTTACAGTTATAACATTCATTTTCTAACCTCTATTTTATAACACATACCTATTTTCAATTGAATTATGCTTGGTACATTCCCTTAAAATACACACTAAATTCTTAAAAGAAAAAAAGTATATATGCATATATATATATATCTGTGTATATGTATAACAATAGTAAATGGAATAATTATTCTATTCAAGTACAGCTCTGCCATTAATATTAATATAAATCTTTTACATTTCTATTTCTTTTAACAAACATTACCTAGTAATATAAGTTGTCTTTCACTTTAATCATCTATATTTCATATTTTACTTATTACTGTCCTTAAATAAAAAACCAAACAATAGTTATTAACAGTAGTCAATAAAGTTATTATTCTTATTCAAGTTCATCTTGTCAACTGATAAAAATGTTTCTTTTCATTTTTTTTAAAACGTTCTTTTCAAATCATTGAGAGTTTTATTCTCTTTACAAACAAATATTCCACTACACATCAATAGAATTTTTTTCTATCACTTTAATCATCTAACATATTTTCTATTTCTGATATAACAATGCTATCTCATGCACCCTTGCAGAATCCTCTCCTTAAGTTAAATTTTAACCATTGTTTCTGTGTCTTTTAACTAGGTTTATACCTTTAATTCTTGTACATTTTTCCTGTACCTCTATATCTTGTTTCCCTTCTGCTTCTTCCTGATATTATGATTACTTTTCAAATTACATTTTTTTGGTTGTTGCTTCAGTACTTAAGTTTTTAACTCCCTTTCCCCCCTTTCCCTTTTTTACCCCACTTAAAATTGCTTGGTCATTAAAGATGGTGTCAGTCTGTGCTCCCTTCAAATCCCAAGAAAGAAATACTCAGACTCCATGGTTAGAGCAAGTTATCCTTTTACTGGAAAATGAAGTGAAAGCTTCAGATTTAATTCCGAATCGGAGAAATTGGCACGCAGATCACATATACAAAGGAATGGAAATGCTCCCACCCCCCAAAGTCCAAATGACTCTTCCAATTAAAAGTTCTGAATATGATCATGTGGCCATCTCTAGGTGGTGATGAGACTGCTGTCAGTTGACCTTGACATATTTTGATAAAAGTTTGCAGTTGCACAAAAGGGGCAGAAGCTAGCCAAGAAATGGAAAGTTAAAGAAAAGAATCCCCCTCCCCTTGCTAACCCAGCAAAGGAATGCAAAACACCTCCAGCTTTCTTCCCCTCCAAGTTTCCCCCCTCCCTCCGTTGCTAATGACAGCAGAAAGAAATAGATTGGCATAGCAGCAGAGAAGCAATAGTGAGAATGCAGAATATACATATTATGGAAGATATCTTGAGGCTGACAGATGGCTCCTTCGTTGTCCTGCCCTTCTTGTTCTGCCAGCGTTTCTTGTTGTTTTTCATAGTTCAAGATCTCCATTTCTAAAAATTGAAATATGAAGCCAAAAGATCCTCTTCCATCTTGTGCTTCTTCTTTTTGTTCTTTAAGTCTCATTTTTAACTTTTGAAGGACTGATGCCATTTTTAAAAAAAATTAAACAACCCCAAATTCATTTCATTTTATTTCATTAGGATCCTCCATCCAAAGTTCCAGGGATCATCCAATAATCCAAAACTGTTTCTTGCTTCTTTTCTCACTTTCTCTTTCCAGGGCTTTGTTATCTTATAACAAAGTTTCAGCTACAATGTATCTTTTGCAAGCCTTGTTAAAATTCCACTATCAATTTTTTTTAATTTCCAGGTGGTCCCCTCCATTTTCCAGATTCCACCCTCTTTTTTCCTTTTTCCCTCTGCTGCTTTCTTTCTTTTTTTTAAAGAAAGTTTTTAAATTATGCAAGAATCTTTAACCCTTTGACACTTTATTTTCAGCTAGAAATAGCCTATTAATGTCAAAGTGGATTAGTATCAATTTCTTATTCGAATCTCTTCTTCTTAATATTCCAAGTCAGTTAAAACTGTTGATGTTAGAGGAAAAAAAGCCAATTTCATTCCCTTTCCCTTTCTCTTTCTCAGCTGAAAATATTTTTTAGGAATAGTATTAGTCTTTAAAATTCAGGTTCCAGGTACCTTAAATAGATGTTCTCCATTCAACCTGGTCAGTCAAACTTTCTCCTTTAAACTTCCTCCTGCACAATCTTGTCCAGTTGGGTTCTTCTTTGAGGTGGCTATTTCTGACCACCGCTGCAGCCGCTTTTGGGAAATGAAGTAATGGCCAGCTGAGGAGGAGAGATGCAGCTCTCCTCAACCCCACTGATGGCTCCCCCTTCTTCACCACCTCTACGGGGTGGCTTCAGCCCCTAATCCAGGTGGCTCGTGGTGCTCCAGTGGCGAGCATGGATCAAAACTGCGAACAATCATGATTTCGGTCCGTCACCAAAGAAGCCCAAACCAGAAGTCCCCTGAAGGCTGGATTCTTCATGGACACTAGAAGTATTGCTTGTGAGTAAAGTGCCTGGAGTGAGAGGGAATGAAGGCTGATAGGAGTGGGTGTGTGTGTGTGAGAGAGAGAGAGAGAGAGAGAGAGAAGGAAGGAAGGAAGGAAGGAAGGAAGGAAGGAAGGAAGGAAGGAAGGAAGGAAGGAAGGAAGGAAGAATGAAAAAGAAAGAAAGAAAGAAAGAAAGAAAGAAAGAAAGAAAGAAAGAGGAAGAGGAAAGGAGAGAAAGAAAGAAGATGAAAGAGAAAGAAAGAAAGAAAGACAGGGAGAGAGTGTGTGTGGTGTGTATGTGTGGTGTGTGTTGTGAGAGAGAGAAAGGGAGAGAAAGACAGAGACAAAGAAAGAGAAAGAGAAAGAAAGGAAAAGAAATAGGAAAGGAGAGAGAGAGAGAGAAAACTGTGCTATTATTTTTAATTGTTCTATTATTTATCATGTGTTAATATTTTACACTGCCCCTACACCTAGAGTGATTCTACTGCCCAGAGCTACCACATATTTTTCAGGGTTTACATGCATTCAATATCTATAGTCTAGAGCATAAATACATGTGTGTTTAACAGAGTTGAAAGGGATTTTGGAGGTCTTCTAGTCCAACCCCCTGCTCAGGCAGGAAAACTGAGGATGCCAAACTCTGAGTAGAGGTCCCGGGAAAGGTGTCAGAATAACAGAAAAACACTTAGAAGGGACGTTGGGGGGAATCCTATACCGTTTCAGAGAAATGGTTGTGCAGTCTTTTAAATATTTCCAGCAATTGAACACCCAGAATTCCTGGGCACAAGCACTAAATGCTAGCAATATTGAAAGGAAGCTAGATTGTTGAAAAGGTGCTCACAAAATATGATAAAAACCAACTCGTGGCATTTAAGACCCCATGCTCAAGAGACCCCAAACATGTGAGCCAAATGAGGCAATGCTGTGAGCATTTAATCCTCTCCATTTGGCTTTTGCTTTCAGGGGATGCTTTCAAAGAAGCTTTCCAGATGTCATTATTGCAGTGACAAGGACCAGTTGGAAAACTGCCCTCCAGTAATATAGTTGGAAAACTGCCCTCCACTAATATTGTTACAACTTAGAATTTGGGCAAATCCTTTAGCAAACACCTTTGCATGTAAGGGCATGAATGGAGCTGAAGGAATCACTACTTGCTTCTCACGGTCAACAGGAGAAGAGCTCAGGTTGGCTTGGAAGCAGAAAGAGATTTCTATCCACCAGTCCAATCCAGGCTCCAAAATGATCCAAGCTCTCTTGGTAACTATATGCTTCACGGTTTTTCCATATCAAGGTAAGATGTTTTCTTTGGTTTCAATGTTCAGACTCTTATTGTTAAAAGTCTATGGCACCCAACAAATTTCTATGGTTTTTCTTTGGATGCTTAACCAAAATTTCTTCCATTTCTGTTTCTATAGACTTAGCAAAAGAGTGCTTGCTCTCAAAGCTCACATTTGTTCGAAAGTTACGTAGATTGGGGGGAGGGAGTATTTGCTTAAATTTTGTCAAGCCACAAACAGATCCTAAGAAACAAAAGTCATAATATCCTCAGAAGAAAAAGCATGCTCAATTTGGAGAGAAGATTTTCCAATAATGTGAGTTTAAAAAAGGATTAGAAGACTGAAGAGCACAGAGAGATAGGGTTTGTGGCAAGAAAATTTCAGGAAGCAAAATGTTAAAGAAAAATAAAGAGCTTTCAGTTCTAATTTTATTTCAATAGGTCAGTTAGACATCCTGTAATTAAGCTAGCATAATATTCAGCGAAACAAAAGCTATGTTATTGTTGTTAAAGAGAGCCTTCAAAATGTACACAAGTTAATATGATACCTTTTACATGCCAGTTGATTAGTCTGTGGTTCTTCCTCCTGTCTCCAAAATCATTCCCCATGTCATTACACATAAAAATGCTCAAATGATTCAGATGGTTGCCCAAATACAAGTGAGGGTCAGAAGCTCACTGGGATAGGCTTGTTTTTTTTTTTTAAAGCAAGGAATGATGGGGATGTCCTTATCAGGAGGTAACTTTCAAAATTAGAATAATAATTTAGAGAATAATATAGTAAAGAAGAAGGGAAATTGCTGATTTTCTGTGCTCAAAGCAAGGGAGCAATAATAACCTTCATTTCCAGGAGATGGAGTTGAATCCCTCCCTGTTTCTGGGACTATCAGGTACAAATGGGTAGCTACCTGGATAGGTAGATTTATGCTTCTGCCTGGGGCTTCCTTTGGAAGATGCCCATCAGTCTCAGAAGACAGATTTCCAAGGTCAAATGCTACTTATGCTTAGAATTCAGCCTCTCCCTTTCCCTCCCTCCCTCTCTTTCCCTCCCTCTCTCTCTCCTTCCTCTCCCTCTTAAACATATCCAGTACTTCTTTGTGACAACCCCTCAAGTACTGCTATCAAATACTGCTTTCATCACCCCTAATTCTTCTTTTCTTCAGACTAGCCAAACCCAAATCCTGCAGCCATTCTTCACAGGTTTTAATGTAAAATTTTGCTTTTCTTCACATTGAAATTCATTTTGTTGGATAGGGCCCATTAATCTGTTAACAAATATTGGTCTCAGTTGTGATCATACATCCTGGAGTACTGTAGGTGTTGGACTACCACATTTACAAAGTATGTTAAGGAACAAATAGCAGGTGAGTGACCATTCAATGTGCACATACTGTAGTCATACTAAATTCTTCAACTTTTCTCTAATTCTGAAATCACTGAATTTGATTGTATACATGTTATTTTTAAAAGTGAAAGAACGGAGTCAACCAAACCAAATACAACATGTATTCGGATGTCAATAAAATAGCAGTTCAACTGGAATGAATTCCTAATAAGCTGCATTTGCATAACAAGCTAAATTTGCCTAGCTTTTTCACTATGGATATACTCAACCATAATGTAATATGGTTTACTGAATTTTGTGAATCAAACTATTGTGATTTATAGGTTCTCATGTTATCCTTATACTTGCACTTTCTTTTTTCAAGCTCCAAAATCTTTCTTTTCCAGCTGCCCAAAGCAATGTATCCAGATAATCTCTCAGCTCTCAAACATCCTTCTGCAAATTGCATACTCAGAGAAAATCTTGATTTCAGTGCTGTGTTCTACTAGAAAATGATCCCATTCTTCATTGATAACTGAATAACAAATTGAGTTGTGGGTGCAAGAATGGTAGAATAACATCCCAAAGTCAACCAAAGTTTTCTTATTTTTCTTCCCCCTTATGAAGGGAGCTCTATCATCCTGGAATCCAGGAATGTTAATGATTATGAAGTAGTGCATCCACAAAAAGTGCCTCCATTGCCCAAAGGAGTAGTTCAGAATCCTCAGCCAGAGGTAAGAAAAAGATTTCAGCAAAAGACTTCTTGCCAGCCAACATAAATTTTTGTTTCCCTTTACTGCCATCTAATGATTATCTGGATTTTTTTCATTGAAATCTATGTGCCCTGCGGTATCTGCTATCCCGCATCAGATGGGCGGCTCATGATAGGGAGCGAAGGAGAGAGAAATGACAGGAAGCGAGGTTTCCTCTTGATGAGCGCGCCCCGAATGTCTTGGCACACGCTCTTTTATTGTGCTTTTTTACAAGAAAATGATTTAATCAAAGCTCAAGTCAAACATGATAATCTCATCAGGATGTGCATGTTTACAAAGCTGCATACCGGACAGATCATTTACAATGTGGATAAGCTTATTAACAACCGTCTAGCTCCTTGTCCCTTGTACGTGCCTTGCAAAGGTCACTGAAGAGACAGAAGTTAATGATTACACATGAATGATACATAGTTGCAAACACATGAATGATACATAGTTGCAATGATACATAGTTGCAAACACATGAATGATACATAGTTGCAATGATACATAGTTACAACATCTCCTCTGTTTTTATTATTTATGACGAGTCTTCTTCCTCGTCCGAGAAGACAAGAACCATTTTTATGAAATGTTCGCCGTCCCCGTCATCTAGGCAAGAGTGCGACCCGTCAGCATCAGGGTTGTCCAAGGAGCGGTAACTCAGCAATGACATTTTTTCATCCGGTGTTGAGGATATAACATGAGCTTGCAATAGCACATTAACATCAGCAGTTATGGAGGATAATTAATTTTTAAAAAATTGCAATATTCTATTAAAACAACAAGGTCCTATAATACATATCAATATAATGATTATTAATGATCCTGCCAATGCAGTTAAAAAGGTTGTAAACCATGGCAAAATAGAAAACAAACCTTGATACCCATTATACATGTTTAACCTTTCTTTCTCTCTATCTTTCAAGTGTATTTCTAATTCTTTCATAGAATCCAACACGACCCCCCTGCTATCGGCATAAAAACAACATTCTTCTTTAAGCGCAGCACACAATTCCCCTTGTTTTTAAAAATAACAGATCTAAGCCTCTACGATTTTGCAAGAGGGGGTATTCCATGGGTACCTGTAGGGATATAAAATCATCAGAGTTATACACACAAGCCATACTTGAATGCAAAATGATTTGGATTTAACAATTTCATCCCCGTGGACACATGCCATGAGACCGGTGGAACAAGTCCAAACAAAATTATTGCCAGGGTTAAAATACATTCCTTTCAGGCGTGATGTTAAAGTTCCTCCTGAAGTGGTGTAGATTGCAGGATATCCCCTGGTTGTGTGGGTGCATCTGCCAAATCGAATTGAAGTGGTGGGTAGAAGTCTTCTATGCGAGAAAAATTGGTTGTAGAACTTAAACGAACGCCTTGAAAGTCAGTTATAGTCCAAGTAATATTATATCTTCTATGAGGCTTCTGCGGATCGTCATGGACAGTTCTTTTGAATCGTCGTTTGTTGACAGGATATGAGTTCGGGTATATAAAAACATCACAAGCAGGAGAGAGGGCTATGGACAAGTTAGTTGTAGAACATTTGTGAAATGAGGAGGGAATTCAATTAGTAGAAAAAGGATAATAATTACAATAATGACAATGAAGATTAATTTGGTAATTCATCAAGGATGTTAGTTGGGGTGGGGAAACCCATAATAAAATAGAAGGACATTTAGGTCCCCCTATGTTTTAGATTGAATAAAGGAAAAGATTTTAAGGTTCCTTTCCATAGGAAGAGTAAAGAAGGAACAAAAGAGCGAATGGTAGAGTGTTCTGTAAGTAGGATACAAATAAGGTAGAAATTGCAAAGAGGATATAAGCAAGAATATCAGGAAGAGTTTAAGATGCAGATGTAGCAGAGGAATTCCCATGATAGGGTCTAACCGCCCTACCAGGGATCCAGCAAGTGGTTTTGTCTGGTAATAAAATCGCAACATAGCCTCGTCCCCAAGTGAAAAGCTCAGCGGGACCCTGCCAGGTGGGATCTGGCAATCTGCGATAATATACCAGAGGTCTGTTAGGCGGGGGTGAGGGGGAGGAAAAATGACACGAAGCAGCAGAAGTGGGAGGAATGCCAGTCAGATTAAGAAAGTTTAAAGTGTAAAGACAAATGTTAAGAGAATTTTGCAATGCTGGGAGGTTCGGGGGTTTTTCCCGCAGTGAATATCGATCAAGAGCACGTTTCAGAGATAAGTTCGCTCGTTCCACAATAGCCTGCCCCTGGCTGTTGAAAGGAATCCCAAACTTGTGGGTTACATCCCATCTGTTACAGAAGTCCTGGAAAGCAGAACTTGTATATGCAGGTCCATTGTCAGTTTTGATTTCTTTTGGACGTCCCAGCGAGGCAAAGGTACGAATTGAATGGTTGATGACATGTTTTACAGTTTCTCCCCTTTGAGGAGTAGCCAGAATAAACCCTGAATATGTATCGATGGAAACGTGCAAATATTTCCAAGGGGCAAAAGGTGGATACTGAGTTACATCCATTTGCCAAATTTCACAAGCTTTTAATCCTCTAGCATTTACTTCTATGGGAATGGAATGTCCTTGCTTACTACATGTGGGGCATTGTTGAATAATGGCAGCAGCTTCTGCCTGAGTTAGAGCAAATTGAAAAGTTATCATAACTTGGCGGGGGAGATTCAAACACACTCCCTGCTTCTATTTTATAATGGACTTTTAAAGCCTCCATAATTTTCCTCCAAGTGACCAAAATGCCAATAGGTGCACGAGGAGGACTATGGAGATGTTCACCAATTTTTTGCCAAGTGGAAATTTTTAAGGAACCTTCCTCTGAATAATTGGGACAATGTTGCCACACATAAGCCAATAATGTAGCAATAGGTTTCATTTTTACAGGCGAGCCCTTTAAATTAGCAGAGTATTTAGAAGAAGAAGCGACTAACTCCCTCAATTCCTTCAGATGCTGCGTCTGTTGTTGAGAAAAGTTTCCACCCATACTTACGAAAGTCGAGACCGTGTTTCAGATCCGATGATGTGCAATTCGCTTCAGGCCTGGCGATGCACAGCTCCCATCGAGCTGATAAGATATGGGCGCGTCGCAACGTATCCCCCTTAGGGAATCACGTCGGGGTCACCAGAATGCAGTATCTGCTATCCCGCATCAGATGGGCGGCTCATGATAGGAAGCGAAGGAGAGAGAAATGACAGGAAGTGAGGTTTCCTCGGGATGAGCGCACCCCGAATGTCTTGGCACACGCTCTTTTATTGTGCTTTTTTACAAGAAAATGATTTAATCAAAGCTCAAGTCAAACATGATAATCTCATCAGGATGTGCATGTTTACAAAGCTGCATACCAGACAGATCATTTACAATGTGGATAAGCTTATTAACAACCATCTAGCTCCTTGTCCCTTGTACGTGCCTTGCAAAGGTCACTGAAGAGACAGAAGTTAATGATTACACGTGAATGATACATAGTTGCAAACACATGAATGATACATAGTTGCAATGATACATAGTTGCAAACACATGAATGAAACATAGTTGCAATGATACATAGTTACAACAGTGCCCCATTCATTCATTCATTCAACAAATTTATATAGTCACCTAATTCGCATAAAATCGAGGAGACTCCTGGCAACATAGAACAGAATTTCCTAATATTAATAGGTTACTGTTATGTCTCATCTGTATCCACAGGTGAGCAATCAAAATACTAAAGTTCCAAAAATATAAGCAACCAAAAACAAAACCCATCAAAGATAACGGTTGAGGTTTTTCCAGTCCTCAGCAGTAGTTCTGAAATCTGTTTGGCAATCCTGAAGTGCCTATAAATCACAATGCTTCAGATAATCTTCACAGTACTTTTGCTCAAACAAGACACTTTGCTTCTGGCAAATTTCTCAACCCAATCCATTTCCTTTTATCCCCTAAGGGGGCATGTTAGTCTCATTAATTAATCACTGGCTTGATGCCTCTTTCCCAATTGAGATTGATGTCTCAATCTCTGTCTATTTCTCACATCAAGCCAGGATCCCTCAAAGTCCTCCTCCTCGCCAGAAACCTCTCGCACGTTTTCCTGATTATCTGCCACCGGCTGCTGCGTAATCAGAGAGGGAGACTCAGGGGAGGTAGAAGACTCCGACACCTCCAATAAATTAGGTTCGTCTCTCATAGCTAAATCCACTTCCTCATCCTGGCTACCCTCAAAATCACTCAACAATGCAGGCTCAAATCTCACTGCCAGATCCTCTTCATTCGAGCTCACATCTGCCAACGGACCAGATTCAAATCCCGGAGTCACAACACTATTCCTCACCACAGGGCCCTTCCCCCGAGTCTGACGATCTGGATGCAGTTTTGACGGAAAACGTTCATGGAACCTCCGAATAATGTCTGGGGCATGAACTGGGGAAGCATCCGTCCACGAAAAAACTTCCGAGCCATCTGCTCTCCTCCCAACGAGGTTCTGGAAGCGTCCCTTTAGCCAGCGAGAATCAGTAATGCTGACCAACGTGTCATCAACATCAACCTCCTCACTGGGTGTTGATGGAGAAACTGCACCAGCGGGAGAACAAAGAGCACACTCTGGGGAGTCAGGAACCAGGAGGGAATGATGGAAGACTGTGGTGGTCTCTCATGAAAAGAAGACACAATGCAAAGTTGTCTCGGGATGAGAGCCCAGAGCAAACTCCGAAACCCTCTTTTATTAGAAGCAATCTTTGTTAACGTAGCAATTTTTTTTAGCGGCCTATCACAAATGCATTACATCACACAAAATGCACTGATCATTTGCATAAACATATACGGGTGCAAAGTTTAAGTTTTCTACAGTTCTGGTTAAGAAATGGCAACAATTTGTCCTTGCTCCTTGCTTCGTGTTCCAGCCAACCACCAGAAGGCTCCGTTGTCCTAGCATGTACACAAAGAACAAAGAATCATAGTTCCCACATCTCCCCTGTTTTTCCTTTTTAAGAGACAGGGAGTGTTTTAGTCCCAATAACAGTCTTTGTCAGGTGCGTAGGCAAGAGTGCTGTGCATGCTGATGTTATCCACAGCATTTGTAACTTCTTCAATCATCACAAACATCTTGTCCTCGTCTGGGTCATCACAGGTTGGCTCTCCTAAGCAGAGTCAATAGGTGGGGTGTACCAGTAGTTGTAAACAGTGGTGGCCCCCACGTTAGTCCCGGATACCTTTTGAAAGAGATATTTCTTTTCCTGTAGATAAGATCTCTGCCAGCTGTGTGAGCCGCAGGTAACTCCTGCAGCGTCGTTAGGACCTTGACCTTTGCTGATGGCAAGGCAAGCATCAAAGCATACTGAGGTGTTGGTACCCCCCCCCCCGAGTGACATTATGGGTTATGTACCCATTTTTTGTTTGACTGGTTGAGAACATTCCTGCAAGATCAGAACTGGAGCCACCTTTGTATGCATAGACATACAGGGATGCTGTAATGGGTCCCACTGCCTTAGGCTCATAGCACTGAATGCCTTCGGCAGTGTAACATCGCGCATATCGAGTGTTCTTATGCAGACAAGGGGAGACCATCGTGAAGTTGCACTCAGGCTTCAAGGTATGATAGATCAGGGTACATTGGGTTTTCATTCCGCTGCGAGTAGTTTTGATGCAGGCATCACAGGAGGATGGGGTGGCTGTCATATCAGCAGGAACGATGTGGAAGCCCAGGAGGCAAATGATGAATGCAGTGGGCAGCTTCATGATGCTGATGTAGGCAAGGCTGGTTTGGGTAGAAAAGGCCTCACTTATTATCTGGGGACCAAGGTGGTGGCGTTATTGTAGAAAACAGCCACGTACTCTCGTCCCCAGGTTATAAGTTCAGCAGGCCCATGCCATGTGGGATCTGGCAGCTGTCGAAAGTAGACTGGAGGTCTAGGAGCATCCTTGGATGGAGAGCAAAAGTGTCGAGAGGCGGCAGAAGAAGCAGGTGTGCCAGACTCATTCAGGAAATTCAGTGTAAATAAGCACAAGTTAAGCTTGTTTTGCAGCATGGGTAGCCCTGGGGTGAGTTTCCCCATCGAGTTTTGAACTTTGTCAAGAGCATTCTTTAGGGTCATATTTGTTCTTTCTACTATGGCCTGCCTTTGAGAATAATATGGAATGCCAAATTTTTGCAAAATGCCCCATTGTTTACAAAAGGTAGCAAAGTTGGTACTAGTATAGGCCATTATCAGTTTTTAATTCCGAGGGCTTTCCCAGGCACGCAAATGACCAGATGCAGTGGTTAATGACATATTTTCTGGTCTCTCCTCTTTGCGGGGAGGCCATGATGAACCCTGAGTATGTGTCCACTGAAACATGGATATATTTCCATGGTGCAAAAGGCGCATACTGGGCTACATCCATTTGCCAAATTTGGCAGGCTATTAAGCCTCTGGGATTTACTCCCATTGGCAGGGCAGGGGCTTGCTTGCTGCAAGTAGGGCATTGTTGAATAATTGCAGCAGCCTCTTGGGTGGTGATTTGCTTGCTGCAAGTAGGGCATTGTTGAATAATTGCAGCAGCCTCTTGGGTGGTGATTTGGAATTCCTTCATAAGAGCCCTTTTATTTTAATGAAAATAGTTATGACTGTCCCAAGGGGTTAGGGGAGAAAGAGAGAAAGCAGATAGAATAGTAGCAGCGGATGCGGCTGAAGCCGCTGTGTCGGCTCTGTCATTTCCTTCTTGTAATGGGCCGGAAAATGGTTGATGACTTCATATATGAGCAACAAAGAAAGGGTGGGAGCAGGTTGAGATGAGTTGCTGAAGCAAAATGAATTTAGTAAGAAGGTCATTGTCCAGAGTTGGGGAGAGATATGCATCGGAGATATTCTTTACTATAAAACTGACATAAAAACTGTCCAAGATTAAATTGAAAGGTTGATCGGGAAAATGTTGAAAGGCCAATATAGCAGCAGCAAGTTCTGCCCTTTGGGCAGACGATTGTGGTTGAGTAACTTTGGTGCGCCATTGCCCTTCTGAAAACCAGGCACAGGCACCATATTGCTTCACTCCATCTGCATATATAGTGATCGCAGAGGGAATGGGGGCTGTGGATTCTATTAATTGCCAATTAAAAGGAACCAGCTTAAGTAAATTAAGTCGGTCATCTGCAGGGAGATGGCAGGAAATAGTCACCGGCCATTCTCCCATTACAATTTTTAATGACTCTGAATTCAATAACATTACCTCCGAATCGGACAATGACATGGGGACATATAGTACAGGGGGTTCAATAGCCATTAGGGCTTTACAACATTGACGCTCTTTGTGAATAAGTATAGAGAAGAGCAAAGGTTTGGGGTTAATGGATTTATGAGGGGTATGAGGCAGATGTATCCATTCTAGGATGAAAAGTTTAGAGAGACTTTGAGCAAGAATTGCAGTAGGTAGCTGAGGTGTATTGAGCAAGATTAAGGAAATAGGAGCATTGTTGTGACATCGGTCAACCCACTTTTTCTGCATAATGTGCTGAATGTCCTGGGTGATTTTTAATTGATGATCTGTAAGGGTAATTTTATCCCCTGGAGTGGTTCCTCCCTTTAATGCATCAAACAGGGGGCTGAGCATGTGTGTAGTGATGCCAAAATAGGGACAGGTCCAATTAATAGCCCCTAAATATTGTTGTAATTGTACGAGGGATGTGGTGCGGGGCAGGTCTAATGCTGGTAAAACTGGTGCTGAATAAGCCTGCATTAGCTTATGTCCTAGATATTGAAAAGGATGTCATGTTTGAACCTTTTCCGGGGCTATGTGTAAACCACCTTGGTGTAGCAAGGTGATAAGGTTGTCCAGGGTAGCGGCAACTGTGCCTTCCGGACCGGGGGCACCTATGAGAATATCATCCATATAGTGGTAGACTAGAAATTGTGGGTGTTGTGTTCTATAGGGCTGAAGGATTTGATTAACATAGTATTGGCACATTGTGGAGTTGTTGAGCATGCCTTGAGGCAATACCTTCCATTGATATTGTTTAGTGGGATGAGAATTGTTAGGTTGGGGAATAGTAAAGGTAAAGAGTTTGCGGTCTTCCGCATGAAGGGGGATGGAAAAGAAATAGTCCTTGAGGTCAATGACAACAACATCATAGTTAATGGGAATAAGGTTGGGATTAGGTAAGCCACATTGAAGTGAGCCCATGGGTTGTATGATGGCATTGACAGCCCTCAAATCATGCAAAAAGCGCCATTTTCCAGATTTTTTCTTTATAACAAACACCCGAGTGTTGTATGGGCTAAGCGCCAGCTCGATATGATCATATTGTAATTGTTCGGCTGTTAATTGCTGCAATGCAAGCAATTTATTTGCTGGCAACGGCCATTGATCAACCCAAACAGGAACATCTGTGGTTAAGGTCAAGCGAAGGGGAAGAGGGTGAGTCATTCTAGATGCAATTTAGCACCAAATTGAGAGAGCAGGTCCCTCCCCCACAAATTCATGTGAAGGGGGAGGATGACGGGCTTAATTTGTGCAGTCCTTGTGAGATTTTCAGAAGTCACAGGGAGCCAAAATTTACTGATGCGAGCTGTTTGAATCCCTCCTACACCTCTTACCGATGGGGAGGTCTCTGTTTCCCAGTCTGTAGGCCACTCGTCAGAGCGTATCACCGAGACATCCGCACCAGAATCCAGAAGACCAGTGAAGCGGTGACCCTTGATTAAAGCCAAGAGTGGAGGCTTAGTTTCGGTGATAGATCTAGTGAGGGCAAGCACATCAGAGGGAAGTTGCGGTACCATGATCATTTTTGCTACGACGTCACACTTTTGTAACTTTGTTGGAAGAGTGGATAGCACAGAAAGGTTAATGGCTGAGAGTTTTGAGGAAGGATAAAGCAAATTGGGAACCACAGAGATTCCTTTGAGGAGGGCATGAGGGTGAGATTGTACAAGAGCAGTTTTATCGGAGGAGAAGGAGGCAGAAGGAGGAAGCTGTGTGCCGACAGAGAGTGGTAGATGGGGAAAGGATATGAACGCATCTTCTGCCACTGATAATTCATACACAGTGGATGGTATATGGGCAGCCTTGGGAGAGGGGCTAGCTGCCAGCCCCTCTACTCATTTCCTGAGGGTTCAGTTTTTGATCGACATTGATTAGCCCAATGATAGCCTTTCTTACATTTCAGGTCGAACATCTCTACTGGTGGAGGGCTTTGCTGCCCCCCCGCCAGGGGCTCGACATTGTGATTTAAAATGGTCAGGCTTCCCACAATTGTAACAATTACCAGATGGCTTATTACCTCTGGTGATAGCTTCAGCCATCATTTCAGAGGTGCATTGGTGTGTTCCCACCACCCTGCAGGCTTGTAGGAATTGGGCTAGTGTGGCATCTGGCGAATTAATCAAGGGAGTAAGCAAGGTTTTACAGTCTGCATTAGCGTTCTCATATGCCAATTTAAGAAGAATTTCATGCCCAGCCACCTCATTTGTAATTTGCCTTTGTAGGGCCGTTTGGAGGCATTCAATAAAATCGGCATAGGGTTTATTGGGATTTTGTAAAATTTTTGCAAAAGATTGTGCGGAGGTATGAGGGTCATCCAAACGAGAGAGAGCAAGCAGAGTGGCTTGTGCAGAAAGGTTAAGAGCATAAATAGGGCTATTATATTGGGCTGTGGGAGCAGCAAAGGCACCTTCTCCTGCCAGTTCATTTGTGGTAAAATTTGGATTTTGAGCTGCCAATAGGTGACAATGATGGAGAAACTCCGATCGCCATACAACAAATTGAGTCCCTGTTAGAGTCATATGAAAAAGGCTATGCCAATCAGCTGGGATCATTATATTGGCGTTAGCCATCATTGTAAATAATCCCATCGTAATGGAGCCTGAATACCATACATTTGTACAGCTTGCTTGATATCCTTGATTAATTTAACAGGGATGGGTTCCCAATGTGGGAGGTTTTGTCCCTGCGCGTTCTGCGTATAAACTAACGGGAATGCCAATGGGCAGTCGGAGTGATCTAACTCGCCAGTTCTAACTCCCGCAGTGATGGCGGCATGAACCGCACCCATAGGAGGGGGTAAGGCAGGAGAGGAAGGCACAGAAGGGAGAGCAAGAGAAGAAGAGGGATTGGGTGAGGGGGGGTCAGGAGAAGGGGGGAGGTTTACCAACCTCATTTGCCTCCAGGGGGCCAGTCGGTTTAAGAGACACAGGCACCACAGCAGGGGGCAAGAGTTGTACAGCAGGATTCACATAGGGAGGGGGTCCAGAAAGGGGGCCAAGTAGGATTGCTCTAGAGAGGAGAGAGCCTCAAAAACCACCCTCCAAGCAATTAATATAGACAAAGGGGCCCTAGGACTTGCGTGAAGGTATTTTCCAATCTCCTTCCATACTGTAGTTTTGATACTGCCTTTAGCCAGATAAGAAGGGCAGTGTTGCCAAATGTATTCTAGGAGTTCCTCAATAGAGGTTTTTTTGAGGGGGGTATGAAGGGAGCCCCCTTTTTTAAAGGTAAAAAAAATTCGTTTGGTCAATTCTCTGAATTCCTGAATGTGAGCTGCCTGCTCCTTAGAGAATCTACCACCCATACTCATGAGGGATCCGTTGTCACCAGCGATTCAAGCGGATGGGGTGCACCAAGTCTATGCCAGATGATGAGAATGGGTGGGCCAAAGAGGTATCACTTTTGAGTGGATCACGTCAGGGTCACCAGTTGTGGTGGTCTCTCATGAAAAGAAGACACAATGCAAAGTTGTCTCGGGATGAGAGCCCAGAGCAAACTCCGAAACCCTCTTTTATTAGAAGCAATCTTTGTTAACGTAGCAATTTTTGTTAGCATCCTATCACAAATGCATTACATCACACAAAATGCACTGATCATTCGCATAAGCATATACGGCTGCAAAGTTTAAGTTTACTACAGTTCTGGTTAAGAAATAGCAACAATTTGTCCTTGCTCCTTGCTTCGTGTTCCAGCCAACCACCAGAAGGCTCCGTTGTCCTAGCATGTACACAAAGAACAAAGAATCATAGTTCCCACAGAAGACAGGATGAATGCGCATGGAGCGGGGTAAGGTAAGTCGATACGCCATGGGATTGATGACCGCCTCAATAGGGAATGGATCGATGAAACTGTGGTCTAACTTCTTAATTGGGCGATCGACCTGAAGGTGTCTTGTGGATAACCACATCTTGTCACCCACAGCTAGCGGAGGCGTTGCCCGACGAGAATGATCCGCAAACCGTTTGTAGTCTTCCTTCATCTGTTCTAATTGTTGTGCCACTAATCGGTGAACCAACTGCAATTCCTCGAGAAACTCTTGTGTTTCTGGAACTGGGGAGTCCATCATTGTCAACGGAAAGAATCGTGGATGATAGCCCACATTCGCATAATATGGCATTACTCGAGTGGAGGTATGTTGAGAGTTATTAAAGGCAAATTCTGCCAAAGGGAGATATTTCGCCCAATTGTTCTGTCGATGGTTGACAAAACATCTCAAATACTGAGTGAGAATGCCAATAACTTTCTCAGTCTTGCCATCAGTTTCCAGATGGTGCGCTGACGCCAAACACACCTGTACTTCTAATGCCATCATTAAACATTTCCAGAACTGAGCAGTAAACTGGATACCGCGATCCAAAACCACTCTGTCCGGCAGACCATGTAGGCAGAAGACATGCTGTAAAAATAACTGGGCTGTAGTGCGGGCTGATGGTAGCTTCCAACAAGGGATAAAATGAGCCATCTTAGTAAGCATATTGTCCACCACGAGCACCTTCGTGTAACCTGACGAGGAGGGCAAGTACGTTAGAAAGTCCATGGAGATTGCTCCCCATGGTCTGCTTGGAGTCGGCAGTGGTTGAAGGAGTCCAGGAGGTGCACCTGATGTTGCTTTTACTTGTTGACATTGTACACAAGAAGTGACATAGGAAAAAACATCATGTCGAACTCGAGGCCACCAAAAAGTCCAGGTGACCAAGTGCAGAGTTTTGTAAAAACCAAAATGACCAGCAGCTGGGATGTCATGACATTGCGTCATGATGAGGGCTCTAAGCGTGCTGGTGGGTACATACAATAAACCCCGATGTCTTAGCAAGCCCTCCTCCAAAGTCCATGGGGAATCAGGTCCAACTTCCCCCCTTCTTTGTTGTGACCATGCATCCAATCGCTGCACCTCCCATATTCAAGCCCTCAAATCCACCAGATCCTGAATCACGGCCAAAGATTCTGGTGGAAACACCGTTCGTGGAGGAAGAGGATCCTCGGGACCAATATATTCGGGTTTTCTAGACAATGTCTGCTCTCCAATTCTGTCCACTAGGAACATAGGTGACGGAAAAGTTGAACCTCGCGAAAAACAATGACCACTGGATCTGGTGTTGGTTCAACTTCTTGGCAGTAGACAAATGTTCCAAGTTACGGTGATCCGTCCAAACCTTTACCTTGTGCCAAGCCCCCTTTAGGTGATGTCGCCAGATCTCAAATGCAGCCTTGATAGCCAGCAACTCTTTTTCCCAGATAGTATAATTGCGCTCAGAAGTTGTGAGCTTCCTTGAATAATATGCACATGGGAAAAGAGGTGCACCATCCCTTGAAGCTTGCAACAACACCATCCCAATAGCTACATTAGAGGCATCTGTCTCGACCACAAATGGACGATTCGGATCAGGATGCCTCAATATCAGTTCAGCCACAAAGGCTTTCTTTAGAGTCTCAAAAGCCTGTTGCTGCGGGGGCCCCCACTGGAACAGGACCTTCTTGCGAAGGATCTGAGTGATGGGATCCATCAGCTTGGCAAAGTCCGGGATGAAGGTCTTATAGTAATTTTGCGAACCCCAGGAGACGTTGCACATCCTTTACTCAACGAGGGGGTTCCCAACTGCACAAGGCCTTAACTTTCTTCGGGTCCATGGCAATGCCCTCGGGAGAGATGATATGCCCCAAAAATTCTATAGAAGTCTGGAAAAAGAGACACTTCTCCAGTTTCGCATAGAGTTTATGCTCCCGAAGATGTTGAAGTACCTGACGGACTTGATGAAGGTGGCTATCCCTGGACCAAGAGTAGATCAAAATGTCGTCCAGGTACACCACCATGAACTGATCCAACATGTCCTGTAAAATGTCATTCATTAAGTGCTGGAAAACCTTGGGAGCGTTGGTCAACCCAAATGGCATTATGGTGTATTTGAAATGTCCGTATTGGGTGCCAAATGCCATCTTCCACTCGTCCTGTTTGCGCATCCACACCAGGTTGTAGGCCCCTTGAAGATTGAGCTTGGTGAACACAGTGGCCTCCCGCAACCACTTCATCAACTCTGGAATGAGCGGCAAGGGATAACTGTTTCTTACCATGATGGTATTTAACCGGCGGTAGTCACAGCACAAACGTAACTCCCCATCTTCTTTTTTACAAAAAGAACGGGAGCAGAAAGAGGAGATGAGGATGGTCTGATAAATCCCCAGGCCAAGTTCCTATCCAGGAACTCTCGAAGAGCAGCCAATTCGGGCTCAGACTATATAATCGACACTTGGACAATGGGGCATCAGGTAAGAGGTCCACAGGACAGTCGTAGGGTCGATGCGGTGGTAACTGATCTGCCTCCTTCTTGCTGAAAATGTCGGAGAAGTCCGATAGCTCCGGTGGTATGGAAACAGTGGGGGCGGCAATGTCCTGGCCAGCGCAGATATGTCTCAGATGATCCATGCACTGAAGACTTGGGAACAAAATGGCATTCTGTGCCCAAGCCACCAAAGGATCGTGCAATCGTAGCCAGGACACGCTGAAAACCAAATGGAGATGAAGGTCCGAGATGATATAGAAACTTATTGCCTCCTCGTGATCTCCAATAACCATACGCAACGGCTGGGTGGTGAAACGAATGGGCCCAGATCGAAGCTCACGCCCATCCACAGTTTCGATGAGTGGATCCACAGCAACCAACGGTACCTCAAAGTGCATTTCAAAGGCCCGGTCCATAAAACTAGTAGTAGCCCCTGAGTCCACCAACGCCACCGCTGGAATCCCCTCCTTCCGGGACTGTAAGAAAACTTGGGTGTCCAACAATAAATGCCGAGGAGGGCCAGGGTTCACCTCAGCAACTTGGGGTGGTGGTGTGAGACGTGCCCAACCTAAGGTTTCCTCAAGGTCGGGCCTACCCCATTTCCCGACAGGCCAGGAGTAGATTCAGAAATTGGTCTTCGTGTCCTTCATTTGCAGGAATTGGCAAAATGTCCCAGTCCCCCACAATAAAGGCACAAGCCTTCCTGAAACCTTCACGTGCGTTCTTGCGCCATCATCCGAGGGCAGAGTGCACCCAACTCCATTGGCTCCTCAGTCCTGATCGTAGTTTTATAAACTTCCAATGGCGCAATTTGCGAACGTGAATGAGAAGGTGGTTCCACAACTGGCCGTCTGCTCCTGCACTGTTGTAAACGGGCTTCAATATGCAAGCACTGAACCACTAGTGCATCCAAGGTTAAAACCCACTCCGCATGCACTAACTCGTCTTTGATGTTATCTGCCAAGCCCTCCTGAAAAACATCCATGTGGGCTGACTCATTCCAAGTAGAGTCCATGCAGAGCAGACGAAACTCTGCAATATATTCTTGCAGAGGACGTTTCCCCTGACAAATGTCCTGCAAACATCTAGCCACGGTTTGAGTCTTAATAGGGTTTTCAAACATTACCTGCAATTGCTGCTGGAAACCCTGAAAATTATTCAACAAAGGGCTATCTTGTGTCAGCAAAGGAGTAGCCCATTTGGCAGCCTGTCCAGATAAGAGGCTAATAATAAACCCCACCTTAGCCTGGTCATTAGGAAAGTCTTCAGGCTGCAAGGTAATAAATAATTGGCACTGTCCCATAAATGCCGGGAACATATCAGTCTGTCCTGAGAATTTATCTGGCATAGATACCGGGCTTTTCCTAAAGGGAGGAGCTGGATGAGCAGCAGGAGTTTGCAAATGTGAAACATGGTTTACCAACTGTGTTACCTGGTTTTGGAGGACCTGGTTATTTTTTTTTTTTTTGAAAAAGATTTTATTAATTTTCTACAAACAAACAAGACAAACAAAACATAAAAACATCAACTCTCATATGTACATCCAGTGTGTCAGTTGGTTCATCATTTTTGTGCATTCATTCTGTAGTCTCAATTACAATTATGTTACATAACAACTCATATTGTCAATCCAAACTTATATATCCTAATATCACTAAAAAGAGAAGTTTTTGACAATATTTTTAATCATTCATGCTTTATGAGCTAACAATACTTTAAACCAGTTTATTCTATAACAAATCATATAATCATATCAAATCAATCCTAAAAAACCCTTTATAAATATGTCAAATAACAAAATAATAGCAAAATAGCAAAATAAAGATATTCCTTACTGTCTAGCATTCTAAATATTCTATTATCGTATTTTATCATCTAGCCATTGATAAAAAAGATCCCAAACTGTATTACCTGGTTTTGGAGGACCTGGTTATTTTGTAGTAGTTGGTCTATCTGTTGCTGTTGCTGCTCCACCAAATGCTGTAATTGAGTTTGGTCCATCTTGATATGAAGATGGTTTGTCAGGCCAGAAGCAAAAATGTTATGTCTCACCTGTATCCACAGGTGAACAATCAAAATACTAAAGTTCCAAAAATATAAGCAACCAAAAACAAACCCCAACAAAGATAACGGTTGAGGTTTTTCCAGTCCTCAGCAGTAGTTCTGAAATCTATTTGGCAATCCTGAAGTGCCTATAAATCACAATGCCTCAGATAATCTTCACAGTACTTTTGCTCTAACAAGACACTTTGCTTCTGGCAAATTTCTCAACCCAATCCATTTCCTTTTATCCCCTAAGGGGGCATGTTAGTCTCATTAATTAATCACTGGCTTGACGCATCTTTCCCAATTGAGATTGACGTCTCAATCTCCGTCTATTTCTCACATCAAGCCAGGATCCCTCAAAGTCCTCCTCCTCGCCGGAAACCTCTCGCACGTTTTCCTGATTATCTGCCACCAGCTGCTGCATAATCAGAGAGGGAGACTCGGGGGAGGTAGAAGACTCCGACACCTCCAATAAATTAGGTTCGTCTCTCATAGCTAAGTCCACTTCCTCATCCTGGCTACCCTCAAAATCACTCAACAATGCAGGCTCAAATCTCACTGCCAGATCCTCTTCACTCGAGCTCACATCTGCCAATGGACCAGATTCAAATCCCGGAGTCACAACAGGTTACTATTAATGTTTATAAGATGTTCAGTTGGAGAATGAGATCTTGAACTTGTGCTAGAAAGTTTAATTCAATTTAAATTTTTATAGTGCTGTTCAAGCACCAGATGAAATATTCTAAATCTAATAAATAATTTGGCTATAGCTGTCTACTTGACACAGGTGTAGAGTTATGAAAAGGGTACACATTTTATTTGCCTATTTAAAACAACAACTCTGTACTCTTTGCATTTCAGACCAAGTATGGAGATACAATGCAATATGAATTTCAAGTAAATGGAGAGCCAGTGGTCCTTCACTTAGAAAGAAATAAGTATGTTATCTCCAAAGTTCTCTTAACTTAATTAGAACAATATGGAAAATGTATATTCTTGGACGTAATCCAAGAGAAATAATAATTGTATTGCTTTGTTTGGGAAACTAAAAGTAAATTAAATTTTACACTATAGGAAAAATCGATATAGTTGGTGAACATGTTAATTAGGTTTTACCCCTGAACTGAGAATTTTTGATTTCAGCTTTCTATGGTTCATTGCTATAACAATTTAGATAAAGTTGAACCATTCAAGGCTCATAACCTTCTATCCCTTGAATTACCTAGATTAGTTATGAAATAATATAATTTTTAAAAGGATGCCTTATGCTGCTTCAAAGATATCCTATTGATCTGAATAATATTACCTAAGAAATCTATATAGTCAATCAACTTACATCAGAATTTACATATTGAAGCATGAAAGGCATGAAATATCATGCCCTATTAAGGCATGAAAGACCTAAGTAAGCCCAGATTTCACTGCACTTTTTTTCAAAGAATGCCATGTGAATCTACTTGGTGGTGTTCTATTTGAATGATAAATAAAGATATTAATAAAGATATTGTGCAAATATAAGCCACCTGGCTTACATTCGCATAATAACTAACCATTGAAAGAAGTTTTTGGTCTTTCATTGACTCATCTAGCCAGGCCTTTTAAAAAGATTGGCAGCTTTGTTTCACTACAGGAAATAAAAATGGAACAAAATTATTTTTCAGCAGAAAAGAATAACATAGTTGGAAGGGACCTTGAAGGTCTTCTAGTCCAACCCCCTGCTCAAACAGGAGACTGTACCATTCCATAGCTATCCAATCATTCCTTAAAAACCTCCAGTGATGGAATACCCACAACTTCTGAAGGCAAGCCATTGCACCAATTAATTGTTCTCATTGTCAAGAAATTGCTCTTAATTGTAAGTTGGATTTCTCATATGTAAACTACTAATACCACTAAAAGAAAGTATGCCATTTTCATTATCTCCAAACCTGTAAATGTCGCATCACCTTTGAAATTTGTATGGCTGTGTGCTTTAGAAATCCTAGTGTCCTTTTTAGTTTTATTTAAATATGAAGGCTATCCAGGATTTCAAGGGCAGCATCTAGATGATCACGTTTTGGGATGGAAGCCAAGCAGGGCTAGAGGTGGAAGACTAGCAAAGAATATCTAGATTGGAAAAATAGAAGGAAATGCGAAAGCACATAGATGTGACACTAGGAGTGGAAAGTGAATCCATATATTAGTTTAAACTTCAAGACAGATACTTCTGTATGAAGGGTCAAGGCATCCATTTCTTTGAGGTTGCTTCATTTTACTTTAAGCAGGGATGGAATTCTTCTAGTTTGGACTGGTTCTATAGAACCGGTTGTTATGGTTCCCGATAGTTCAGATAACTGGTAAAACAGCCCCCAGGCTGGCACTGCCCCTCTCCGCCCTCTTCTCCACTCCCTGCCCAGTCAGTTCCTATTGCACATGTGCAACATCGTACGCATGCGTGACATACCTGCAGCCTGGTTTTGCCCACCAGGCCAGCCATTGTTGCCTGCTTTTCGCTGCGGCAGAGCAAAAAGCTTACAAGTCCCCCCATTCGGGAATCAGTTGAATCCTGTTTCTCTCTGCTGCCTAGAAGTCATTTCTAAAGGGAGAGGAACTTGCAAGGTTTTTGCTCTGCCAGAAGACACTCTCCCAGCAAGAGCAAGTGAGAAAAGAAGCCCAGAGCCGACACGAGCCTCTCTTCTGATCTGCCTGCTCACAGGTAAGCCTGCGAGTTGTGCTAACCCTTCCCCCACTGTCCCTCAGGCTCCCCTACCCTCACCCAACCTATCTAGCTACATCCCCCAACATCCCCGGGCTTGGCTGCCTTCCCCTCTGGTGCAGCCCCATCCCACTGGCTGGCTAAGCCACCACGCAGCATTCTCCCAGCTCTCCCTACCTAGTCCATGAGCCAAGACCTGAATTTTCACATATTGGTACCACCCGAGGTGACTAATAATCTTAGGTGTTTTTGGCTTCTTTTATGTCTCTAGTTTATGTTTTGATGTGATAGCCCTTGTTAACTCGTAGCTTAATCGAGGTTATCACTCTTAGAATAGATGCACCCTATGTACACGGAAAGAAAGGGTGAACACATACTTTGACAATATTCTCTATTCTGAACATCACCACGTTTATGCTAATGACCAAATATACTATCCAAAATATCTCCAGAACCCTTTCATTGTTAGTATGCATGAACAGTCTAGTCATGGGCGTCCGGAGGGAGGGTGGGGGGCAAGGGGGGTCATTTGCCGCCACCCCCACGTGGAAAACATCAGCTTCATCTCTTCTTATCCTTGGCAGCTGTAGGTCTGGATGATGGAAGTCAGTGTCATGCTGACCTACCATGTTCCTCAGTTGCCTCAAGTATCTACTGTGGTACTCAGATGTCAGATAGTACCTTGCCACAGCTCCACCTTTCAGGCTGAAGCCCTTGGTGCCTCCTGGTGTCTGCGTGTCTTTGTTAACCGTCTCCTCAATTGTCTGGTCCACAGGTATCCGCCCAAATGGGTTCTGACTCCCAATCTGGACAGAAAAACCTCCCTGCATGAAGTGGGCATGCACTTCAGGGTGTTCTATTGGCAGTCGAGACATTTTGGCATAGTAGTAGGTCAAGAAGCGGGCATAGTTCACCTTGTCATAGGCAAAGCACCATGGGATCATCTGCCTGATTGCTGCCAGGTGAAGCATCCAGTTGCCCTCTCTGGATGCTCGGATCAGGCACAGCATGATCTCTGCCATGTCCAAGTAGGACATCCAGAATGCAGAGAGGTTATCTGCATTTCTGAGAGACTCCAGGTAGACTTTAAACAGCTTTATTGTGTGCACACATGACTCGTTATTAAGCAGGTCTTGCAGTGCAGCCTGAGAGACACCGTCGTGGAAGCTGGCAATCTTCTTCAGGGTTTCATCAAGGTGGTGAATGTCTCTTGCATGGTGTTCCTCCAGCCATCGGAGGAATCCTTTCCAGGCAAGCCTCAATAGTGCTTCATAAACCAGCTTGTGACATCTTACTGCTCTGTTGTACTTGCGACCATCCATCACACCATTCACTGAGCCTTCTGCAATGACACCAGCTTCAACACAGAGATCCCTGAGCCCTGCATCTTGAAATCGCTTCCCTATGATGGAGAGCATATTGCAGATTGTGTGGAAGTCTCCCATCCTGACGACGATGCTGTTGAACTTGTCATGTTTCCATACTATCTCAACAGCCTTCGCATAAAGCGCCTGGTCAAAGACACAGACAATCTGGTTCAGCTGAAGGGCCTGCATGATGTGTAGGGTCCGCTCCAGCACTTCATTGACCGTGGACATGTCTGTTGCAGGAGCATTGATAGTGGGCAAGTAGCCCACAATGTCTTGGTTCACCGTGACATCATTGCGGACCATGATGTTGAACCCAGTCCAGCTGCTGACAGTCTGGTTCTCAGGGTCTGACAGTCGAGTCAGTAACCAGATAAAATTCTTCATCTTGGCTTCGTGGACCTCCTTCATGCTGTCAACATCTACAGTCTCGGTCTTTGGAGGCTGGGCTCGCTTACCAACATTGTAGGTTGGTAACATTGTTGGGGCTGGACTGATGCTCCTTTTCTTGGACTTGCTGACAGATGGGAAGAGATTCTGTGGCTTGGGGCCTGCAATCTTGGGCTGGACAGCAATGCCATTGACTCTGTGAGAAGTACCTTCTCCGCTGAGTGTCTCCTCAAGTCGGTCAATGTTATCCCATGCCAGGGTTGTGAACACACCTTGGCAGATGTCTGCTGGCAGTGGGATGTCTTCCTGTGCACTCTCCAGCTTCTGAATGCACAGTGCTGTATCGATCTCCTCAATCTGTGAATAAGAAATGCAGTGGCCCAGGCGATTGAGTGTGCGTACAAGTTCTGTATTGCCTGTCAAGGTCTTCACAGCAAATGACAAAAGTACGTGCTTGGATGGCTTTGTCTTGCCACATGTGACAGCAAATATCAGATCACTGGCAAGAGAAGTGGCAAGCCTTTGGACTCTGTCAGAAGGATCTGCACACTCACACTCTCCAGTGAGCACGGTATACAGGAATTCAGTGACAGATTCAGGAATGACATTCTG
Organism: Hydrophis major; assembly: GCA_033807585.1. Taxonomy (NCBI): domain Eukaryota; kingdom Metazoa; phylum Chordata; class Lepidosauria; order Squamata; family Elapidae; genus Hydrophis; species Hydrophis major. Next base: position 18,384,057 of record CM066334.1, on the reverse strand, counting down.
CTCTGTGTCAGGGGGCCATGTCTGGCTTACATCTTGCTTCTTAATCTGATTCCTCAGCTGCATTGCTGCTTTGGCTAGGACATCCCCAGAGTTGGCAGCCCTTGCTTCGTGGAGTTCTTTCCCTAGTCTGTAGGCATGCTTGACAAGCTCATCAAATGACAAGCTCTCTGGATATATGAGAAGCTTCCCTTTCTCATCAGAAACGAAGCAAAGCGATCCTCCTATCTCACTTTCAAGTTTACGACGGACATGTTTCTTGGTTGATGGTCTGATCTGAGAAATTCCGCGAGAGTGCATGGCTTTCTCAAGTCTAGCTGTCAGATCTGTCATAGGCAGCACCTCAGGGTTGAGAATGAGTTCATTCCTGATATATAGGAATAGCTCTTCGTAGGATTGTTTCTCGGCTTCCTCGTATACTGCCTGCTCAGACTGCTCCTGCTCATCGCATGCACCAGAACTGGTGGATGCCCCTTCCTTTGTATACACTTTGTAGCACGACTTGTGGTAGTGCCCCTCTGTGGCAACAAGGTCTCTGCTTAACAACGCGAGGATTCGCTGGTCCATTTTTTGGGTTGCTGCACTGCGGATTCTGTCATCTGCACGTAACTCAACACACTGGATGATAGGTTCCCTTGTCTGTCTTCCTTTCAGGTACTTGCTTGACTTGCAGCAGAAGATGCATGTCTTGTCATACACTCTTGATGTACTCGGTGCATCCCTAGATGATCTTCTGACACCATGGACACCAGTCTGTTCTTCTGCACTCGGCCTGTCTTTAGAAAGGATGGAGTCGAGAGTCTTCTTCATGGTAAAGATGCTGCGACATTTGCGATGATACTGGATCTGCGGTATTTGGCCTTCTTCCAAGTCTTTTGCAATGTCCAGAAGTGGAGCATGTTGTCTAATCTCTGCTGCTCTTAGCAGTGTCTTCCATGAGTCCAAGTCTTTTAGTAACACGAAGGTAGACGTGTCTTCACCAGAACAGTGAATAATGCAGCCTGGCCGCACTCCTTTCTTTGGCAATGCAGTGGCCTTGTCTCCACTTGAATCCATCATGTGGGCCTTAGTAGTTTGTCACAATATAACAGAGAACTGCAATTATTCAACAGTAGTCCGCATTGAGAAATTGAGTTCAAAACTCTTTGTAACGATGTTGGAAGAGAAAAAAAAAACATATTAGCAATTTACGAAATACATTTTAATTTGCTATGATGCTCTACATTTACCACAAAAAGTCTCTGCACATGATTTTAATAAATTATCAACATCAATTAGGTTTAATTCTAGTGATTTACAGCTTCATTTCGCAAATATATGTGTTATCATGTGATATCACAAGGCCGCTATTCAGTCAAATTGATGGTTTCTTAAAAAACATACAAAGCTACATATCTGAAAAGGCTATCACATCTTAATGTACTTGGTATGGACCCATAAACATTTTAGTACCATTAAGATTTGGTCACCCAAGATGGTACCGATATCTGGCCTGGCCCATGGACTAACCATGTGGCAGTGCTGCCGCCCATAAGCAGCTCTGTCACCACAGCGTCTCTGCCGCCTCTGCCCGCTTCTCTCAGGGGCAAAATGGGAGGCAGCCAGTCCGCCACCTCTGCTGCCTGCGGAGATGCTTTTGAGGGCTGGGGAGGGGGAGGTGCTCACGCTTTAAAGCAGCAGGGCCATGAGCACACACACACACACACACACACACCTGCCGCAGCTGTCACAAACACACACACACGCACCTACCTGGTCTGGGACGAACTGTGATCCAGTGAGCTCCAGTCAGCAGTGGGTGGCGAAAAGGAAGAAAGGGGGGAGGAGGTGGTGGCGTGCAGCTGCAACAGGACCTTGAGTACCCCCCACCCCAGCTGTTGCTGCTCCACTTGAAGATGCTTTTGGAGGGCTGGAGCAGCGGGTGCTCACGTTTAAAGGGGCAGGCAGGCTTTAAAGCAGCACGCACACTTTAAGAATGCTGCTTTAAAGCCTGCCTGCCACTTTAAGTGTGAGCACCCGCTGCCCCAGCCTACCAAAAACAGATCAAGTAGCTCTGGGGAGGTCAGTTGTAAATTAGAACACTTGCTAAGCAACTGGCCATTAAGCGAGGACCACTTATATTTGGTTTGCCAGTCACCTGGCCACATCCACCCCAGTCACATGACTGCCTAGCCACACCCACAAATTAGGTCAGGTCCACAGAACCAGTTAAGAAATTTGAATCCCATCCCTGCTCTTCATCAGTTTCATCAGACTGTTGCATAGACCAGAAGAATAAAAAGAAGAGGCAATACAGAATGTTTTTTCCTGATCAATCATACCACCTCTGAGATTTGATGAAGAGAACTGCACAACTTTCTTGGTGCAAATCTCTTTACTCAGGGGAATCTAGTATGGGCTTCACTCCTCTTAAATAGGCATTCTCATGAGATTGAAATACCTGCTTCTTTCTTTTGATACCAAATAATATGTTTAAAATACAGTTGTAGATTTACTACAAAATTATCTCTGTCCTACTTAATTCCTAATATAGATATTCTCTTCTTTGCATTCTTTCCAGAGGACTTTTTTCAGAAGATTACATTGAAACTCATTATGCCCCTGATGGCAGAGAAATTACAACAAGCCCTCCGGTTCAGGTAGGTTCAATATCCAGATTATCTTACTTTTAGGAAATAAATTGAGAGGAATATTTGAGCACAATATTCCACATAGGCATGTTCCAGACCAGGCTACTCAAATAAGAATGACTGTATATGTATAAAGTATCTTATACTGAAATATTCCTATAAGGATATATGGATTGTTAAACCCAGTTGGTTTTATTCATTGAATTAGTAGGGCAAAATTTCAATCAACCAGTGCTTTCCTACTGGTTAGAAGCAAATATTTTGGGGAGTGAGTTTCACAAATAGATTTATTTTGAGAATATCAGGTTTTTACGATCTACCTTTTCATTTTCTGTCCTCCTCAATAAAAATATTCTCAACTAGTTTCTGTCTTACTCATTATTTTATTGATGTTGTGGAATACATTGGAACTGTACTTACGCTCATCAAATCACACTACAAACAAGCTTTGACCAGTGTAACCCTCTTGCCCGCATACAGGATCACTGCTATTATCATGGCTACATTCAGAATGAAGCTGATTCAAGTGCAGTCATCAGTGCATGTGATGGATTGAAGTAAGATAGTCTCTTATCTTTTATTGATTTTATTAAGAATAAAATACTGCTCTTGGAGTTGTCATAACTCCAACTTAACATGGAGTTTTTCATGAAAATTAGTTGGGTGTGACTTCTGCAGAATTTAGAAAGACTTTGGTTGAAACATGAGCTGCTGCCAGCTAGTAGAGAAACTAGGGAGCTGTCAATGTCTGTCTAAAGGAGCTTCCAAGCTCATGCCTCCTTTGTATATAGCAGACTTTTCAGTTCTACACAGAAACACTTTCTTGAGTCACTCTGCACACCTTCTCCAACCAGAAGGTCCTTATCATTCAATGTTCTCCCAATAGCTGTTATTGAAGGAAGATGCCCTTTTTGCAGAGACTGTGTCCATGCAGCAGGGGAATACATTAAATGATGGACAGAACAGAATAACAAAAGAATAATAAAGGAACAACAGAATGATAGAAAAACAGAATTGGAATGGACCTTGGAGGTCTTCTAGTCCAACCTCCTGCTCAAGTGGTTGTCAATCTCTTTTTGAAAACCAGGGGTGATGGAACACCCATAATGTCAGGATGTATATCTTTCCACTGGTTAATGGTTCCAACTGTCAAGAAATTTTTTTCTTAATTCTAGGTTGCTTTTTTCCTAAATTAGTTTCCATCCATTGTTACCTGCCTTCAGGTGCTTTAGAGAATAGAATGTCACCCTCTTAGCCCCTTAGATATTGGAAAACTGTTATCATGTCATTCTTAGTCCTTCTCTTCATTACATTAGATATACCTGGTTCCTGCAACCACTCATTATGTGTTTTAGCTTCCAGCTCCTTGTTATTCTGCATTGTTATTCTACATTGTTATTCATATTATTCTACATTGCCCTCTCTAAGAAGATTCTTGCCAAGAATTCTTATTTCCATTCTTTATTAAATATCCTGGTCATCCTGATGCCTATCTCAATCTGCTATCATATGAATCTGATTTTATTTCCTTGACCACAGCCAAATACTGTGCTATAGTTTCTACATTACATTGTATATATAATGTGTAGATATATATATATATATATATATATATATATATATATATATATATATATATATATATATATATATATATATATATAGAGAGAGAGAGAGAGAGAGAGAGAGAGAGAGAGAGAGAGAGAGAGAGAGATATGATAGACAGACAGACAGAGAAAGTGACAGACAGATAGATAGAAAGAAAATAACAATTTCAGTGAGTTTTAGGGCGGGATTAAAAAAAACAGGGAATGTTGACTTGGTTAATTAAAAATGGCTCTCAAAGCTTAGTTGTTTCCTTGCAGACATTTCACTACCCAACTAGATGACATCATCCATGCAGATCATCCCTGAACTAACAATAATTTCTTCTATTGGTTATCCATCTCTGACCACCCTTTTCTACATTCTTTTACAGAGGACATTTCAAGCATCGAGGGGAGACATACTTTATTGAGCCCTTGAAGTTTTCCGACAGTGAATCCCATGCAATCTACAAAGATGAAAATGTAGAAAAAGAGGATGAGATCCCCAAAATCTGTGCGTTAACCCATACTACTTCGGAGTCAGATGAGCCCATCGAAAAGATCTCTCAATTAACTAATACTCCTGAAGTAAATCTTATATTAAACTCTCAGATATATAACATGGTTCAAGAAGAGGGATTCATTAACTTGTTTCTAAAATGCAAACTAAAAGAGAACTTCTTTGGCGGGAGGGGGTAATTAGATAAAATTCATAAGGGAGGAGCCCCCATTTCCAAATTCTTTATTCTCAGCAAGTTGTAGTTATATCCATTATGTTTGATTGGTCCTTAATTGGTCCTTTATCTCAAATGTTCTATTCTCAATGTCTGCTCATGGTCACTTTATTCAAACTGGATCTTGTGCAGCCGAGTTAGGAAACTGGCTATCAGAGAGCAAGGAGAGAAATTGCACTCTAGAATTGGCAATTTGGCCTTGTAGTTCTGTATGCTGAAAAAACATGAATACACTTTCCTAGGGAAAACAAGTAATACACCTTCGCACATGCAGATCTTAGCATAAGTGTACTTCCTGAGTAATTTGGCAATTCTAGTGGTGAAACCTAATAGTGGAATGCAGGAGGGAAGGGCTCTTTCTCAGAGAAATAAGAGGCAGATCAGCAATGAGTCCTTGGATTGCAGAAAGAAGCCCAGAAAGGATCCTCTCTAAAATTTTCAGAGGATATATTCAATGGTTAAACAGAGTTTACTTTAGTCTGGCAAGATTCCTGTCTATAGGAGAGCAGCAGTAAAGAACCTACTCTGACCATGTTGTTCTTGTGCCCAAGATGTCTGAAACAATACTTCAGTAATCATTTTTAAATTACATCAAAGGAAAGATGTAAATTTTTGACCATTTATGGTGAGTTCAGGGGGTCAAAATGTCTGATTGCCTCCCCTTATCTTGTCTTTGATGTATGGTGTGTTATCATTGCAGGCAAGGTCTAAATGGTTATATAGCATGGCCACATCACTATGTTTCTCATGTGATTGGTTGAAATCCTTGGTTTGAGAAAGGGAAGGAAAAGTGAGAAGGTCATAGGTCAAAGAAAGCAATTTCTTCACATGCTTGTTTTTATTCCTATTAAATTCTGTTCAGAGCTAGGTATTCATATATAAATTTATCTTTAAATGTCGGCATCATAAATTCCAAAAACAGATTAATTGGAAACATGTGCCACACCATATTAATACAAAGAAAGTGATTCATGTCATGACAAACTTTGTTTTAAAGGTGACAACTTTTGTTTCTGCTTGACAATCCATTGCATAATGTGCTTTTTCCTCCAAAATGTATCAGCACATTCTCTAACTCAGAGTTCCCCAACCTTTCCAGCTTTGCAGACTGGCGGGGTGGGGGAAATGGCTCAGTGTGAGCAACTCCATTTGTGTGACCATGCACCCACTTGTGCAAATAGAACATGGCCATTCATGCTTTCTCACTGGTCATGCAAGTGGAACATGCAGCAGGGAGTACAACAAGTAGTTTTCTGATTATCTGATGATGACCAAAATTCTTGGCTGCTGGGAGCAACAAGTCTAAACAGCCTTTTGTTTATTGTTCTGTTTAGCAAGAGAGGTACTTGCAGGTCAAAAAATACATTGAGTTTTTCATGGTTGTAGACAACGTAATGGTAAGTAACTGGATATAATTCAATTTTTTTCTGCATTGATTTCTGCCTTTTTAAAACAAAGTTAAAGAGAGATTTGTAAATATACTCTAATCTGCACATTAGTTCTTCCTGGATTCTATCTAAATTTATTTTTATCCCACAATGGTTAAACAGTTCAATATGTTTCTTTGAAATATTCCTGCACTATTTTATTTTTTATTTATTTTGTCAAAAGCTTTCAATACAATAGAAATAAGAATAAACATAAGTTTAAATATAAGAAATAGGAACTAATAATTGGGGATAACAGGACAGGGACAGTAGACACTATGGTGCACTTATGCATGCCCCTTATAGACCTCTTAGGAATGTGGGAGGTCAATACAGATTAGTTAGAGGATAAAGCAGTGGGGGTTTGAGCATGTGACCACAGAATCAGGTAGTGAGTTCCAGACAGTGACCACTCTGTTGCTGAAATCGTACTTCCTGCAATCAAGTTTGGAGTGGTTTACATTAAGTTTATATCTGTTATGTGCTCTTCAGAGGTGATATTCATCAGGTTCTGACCAGTTCTGGAGAACCGGTAGCAGAAATTTTGAGTAGTTCAGAGAACCAGCAAATGGCACCTCTGACTGGAGATTTTAAAATATCCTTCCCCTACCACACCCACCAAGCCATGCTCATAGAACCAGTAGTAAAAAATTTTGAATCCCACCACTGGTGCCTTTGTGTTGTTGTGGTTAAAGCTGAAATCTTCATTAACTGGTAAGATGTTATAATATTTGTTTATCCAAGTTGACAACACATGAAGAATAAGATATCTAGTGGAGAATGCTTATCTTACACTTCTCTAAACATGGATATATGGCATCAATTAGGAAAGCACCTCAGTAGGCTGACCAAAATTTTCTCCAACCAGGAGGAGAGCCCGTCTATGCTGCTGAAAAGTTAATAATCTGAATATATTAAAGGCACAAATGCAGACTAAAAAAACCAGCTCAAAAGAATTCTTTGACTGCTTGGGAAAAAATATTATTTTTGTCTGAATCAGCAAATTCAATTATCCTTTATGTTCTGATATGATCCTGATATGTTCGTTGTCTCCCTCCTTCACTTCCTTCTTCCTATAATTATGATCTCATCTTAACATGTTTGTCTTTTCTGTAGTACAAGAAATACAACAGCAACAGAGATGCTATAAAAACAAGAGTATATGAAATGGTCAACACTTTAAATATGGTAAGAGGACATGGCAAAAATTATTTCACTTGTTAGATTTAAACTTCTCTGAGCCCCATCCCTCTGTTCACACAAGACACTTAACCAGGTAAAGAGAGCTAGGAGATGGACTTTTGTAAGAATGCTAACTTTTGTGGCTTCAGGGGAGGCAAAAGTGGGTCATTTGGACAGCTGGTCATCCAGCATGTAAGGCCATCCTTGAAAATGGGTTAATTCAGTAACTAGGTTAATAAGCCTCTTATGTGAATACAGCCACAGTGTTGGGAGAATGCCAATCCAAAAATGTTTCAAGAATTCAATCAGAACTATATATGTAGCTGGATTCTTTGAGGGCTGTGGTTAATGGTTCTGAACTTGGACATTAGGAAGAGGTGGACAGAGTCAGATTGTCGTGTCCTCGAAAATGATGCCAGGAGTCGGTGACTTCAAATCATGCTCTTTTATTAAAGTAGGAACCGAACTGGTGCTTTGCAAAAGGTTCGCGGCTTTTATTCTTTTAGCCGCGGCGGCCGCGGCCAATGGCACCACTTTGAATCTCCCGCGATTCGAATAGACCAATCGCGGGAGATTCTTAGCGAGCCAATCGGCGCGGCTCACCTGACCAATCAGAGTGCCCCGCGCTTTGGCCAATCAAAGCGCGGGGATCTCAAGAATGCTAATGAGGGAACAGAACACCCCTCCCCTCTTGGTTTAGTCCTTACGTTGCGTAGTCACGTAGGTAGGCGGGGCTCCGTCTGAGCCTACTGGACCTGCGCAGCTCAGTCGTAGGTTGGATCCCAGCCGGTTCGGTCGGGATCTCTGTTGCTCCTGATGCCGTCGTGGGAACCGGCTGGTCGGTCGGGCCGGGCCGCTCTCCGTAGCTCCCTCCTGGGCCTCCCGGGTTGGTTGAGCTGCGGGTTTCGCCGCTCCCGCTTGGTCTCCCCGGGTCGGTCAAGCTGGCCTGGCTGTCTCTTCCTGGCGAGGGGTCGTGCTGGCTGCTTTCCGGTAAGTATGGCTGGTTTATTCTTCTTTGGTTTTGGTCCCCTGGGTATTCCCTCCCCCCTTGGTTTGTGTTGTGGGGGTCGGTTTCACCTGTTTGTGCGTCGGTGGTCTCTTGGTTGGTCATCCTCGACCTTAATTGGTCGATGTGGCGTTTCCATGCTCGTCCGTCTGCTGTTTGTAGACGGTACGAGTGTGAGCCTGTTATTTGTGTGATGACGGCTGGTACCCATAATGGGTCTCCCCTCAGATTTCTTGCGTATACGGGGTCGCCTGATGCGAAAGTTCGGTGTTTGCTGTTTGAGTCTGGGGGCTTCTCCGGGTTATACGTGGGGTGTAACCTGTCGAGTGGGGACCTAAACTTCCTCCCCATTAATAGTTCGGCTGGGCTCTTATTCGTTGTGGTGTTTGGGGTTATGTGTTGGGTGAAGAGTAGTTTGTTTATTTTCTCCTGGATCTCCCCGTGGTTGTGGTCTATTTTCCGGATGGTTTTCTTAGTGAATTGCACCATCCGTTCCGCCCTACCGTTCACCGCCGGGTGCACCGGTGCTGTCAGCGCGTGGCAGATGCCCCTTTCCGCTAGGAATTTTTCGAATTCCAGTGAGGTGAATTGGGGCCCGTTGTCGGAAACGACGACGTCTGGGAGGCCATGCGTTGCAAAGAGTTTGCAGAGTTCCTTGATCACGGCCTCCGTGGTTGTTGTTTTCATGTTGCTTACCTCCAGCCAGTTGGAATAAGCGTCTACTGTTATCAGGAAGGTGTGTCCTTTTGTGGGCCCGGCGAAGTCTATATGGATCCTAGACCAAGGTCCCCTTGGAGTTTCCCACTCTAGGACGGGTGCTGTGGGTGGGCTTGGCCTAGTTTCCTGGCATCGTTGGCACCTTGCTACCCAGGTCTCAATTTGTTTGTCCATCCCTGGCCACCAAGCGTAACTTCTGGCCAAGGCTTTAGTCCTAACGATGCCAGGGTGCCCCTCGTGTAGTAGTTCCAGAACCTTCCCTTGTAGTTTTTCTGGAATGACCACCCTATCCCCCCATAGTATGCACCCTTTTAATAACAAGAGTTCCGTTTGCCGGTTTTGGAATGTTTTGATGGACTCGTCGTTGTCCCTTTCCGGCCACCCTTTCTCTACCCAATGCAACACCCGTGCCAGACGTTTGTCTTTATTAGTCTCTCGGGCAATGTCTGATGCGGTTATGGGCAGGTTGGGTAGAGTCTCTATGCTGAGGGTGGTCGTCGTGGGTGCTGGGTCGGTGTCAGGTTCCGGTAGCGGCGAGCGGCTTAAGACGTCTGCATGGGAGATCGTCTTACTCGGTCCGTGTATGAGTCCGTAGTTGTAGGCCGCCAGGAACTCAGACCACCTTGTCATTCGAGGAGACAGAATGTTCGGGGTGGCCCGGTTTCCTGCAAGGATTCCCAGCAGCGGCTTGTAGTCGGTTATGATGGTGAATGTCCGGCCATAGAGGTACTCGTGGAATCTTTTTACGGCGGCAACGATAGCCAGAGCCTCTTTGTCCAGCTGGCTATAGTTCCACTCCGGTTTGGTGAGGGTCCTTGAAAAGAACGCGATGGGTGCTTCTTTTCCGTCAGGGAGGGTATGGCTGAGGACAGCGCCGACGCCGAAGGGTGATGCGTTGCATGTGACGGCCAGAGGTAGGGTCTCGTTATACTGTATAAGGACGGCGTCCGAAGTGAGGAGGTCCTTTGTTCTTCAGAAGGCGGCTTGCTCGCGTTTCCCCCAAGTCCAAGTCGCCGCCTTGTCCAGGAGCCTATGCAAGGGCTCCGCCACCGTCGCCTTTTGGGGCAGGAAAACATTGTAAAAGTTAAGTAGCCCCAGGAATGCCTGTAGTTCCGTCTTCGACTTGGGTGTGGGGGCTTCTTTGATGGCCTTGATTTTTTGGTTTGTGGGGTGAATGCCGTGACGGTCTAGGAGGTATCCTAGGAATTCAACCCATTCCGTATATAATTGGCATTTCTCCCTCTTGACCTTTAGCCCAGTCTCTTTAAATTTGGTTAGGACCTCCCTTAGGCGACCCTCTAGTTCGGCTTGGTTGGCTGCCGACACTAAGACATCGTCGAAGTAAGGTACCACCCCCTTGATGCCTTGTAATAGTCTTTCCATTAGGCTTTGGAATATTCCCAGTGCCACGCTGACTCCGCATTGGAGCTGGTTGCACTTAAATGCTCCCCGGTGGGTGACTATGGTTTGCGCTTCTGCCGTTTGCTCGTCGACTGGCAACTGTTGGTATGCCTGGGTGAGGTCGAGCTTGGCAAAAACCTTGCCCCCTCCCAGTGAGTGCAGTAGGTGTTGCACTACTGGGACGGGGTAGGCGCTTTGTTGCAACGCGCCATTTAGGGTGGCCTTATAGTCCCCACAGATCCTCACCGACCCATCGGGCTTGATCGGGGTGACTATGGGGGTCTCCCACCGGGCATGGTCTATTGGCTGTAGGACCCCTTGCTTGACGAGCTTGTCAATTTTCTCGTCTATCTTGGGTTTAAGTGCAAATGGCACCCGCCTTGGTTTCAGGCATTTTGGGGGGACGTTTGGGTCTAGGATGAATGATATAAGGGGCCCTCGGTACTTGCCTAGGTTTCCGTCGAAGACCTCTTGGAATTCCCGGGCCAGTTGTTGCTCCCAGCTGTCGTCAGTGACGTGGTCGACTCCCATGACTGTGATGCCGAGCGGGACGAACCATTGCAGTCCCAGTAGGCTTGGGCGGTCGCGATCGACGATTGTCAGGGGAAACCTTTCGGTGTGCCCTTTATATGTGACATTGAAGTGTCCGGTTCCGACTACCGGGATGCGGTTTCCCTGGTAGTCCTTTACGATGAGTCTCTGGCTGTCTAGGTTCCTCCTTTGGATGGTAGGCACCAAGCGCTTTATTTCATGCCATGCTATCATGGAGAGGTAGGACCCGGAGTCCACCTCCATTTTGCATGGCTCGCCCTCGATGCCTACCTCCACGTGGACCTTCCAGGCATCATTGGTTATGGCGTGGCCGATGGTGACCGTCTGATGGTTCTCCTCTCTTCGCCGGTTATCGCCGGCTCGTAGGGATCGTCTATTCTGGTCCCATCTGTTGTCCGAGGGGCGATCTCTGGTCCGGGGTGGTGTGTTCTCTCTCCTCCGTTCGCTCTGGTCCCATCGGGGTGGGCTGCGGTTCTTTTTAAGGCAGCAGACGCGGGCGATGTGACCCTTTTTGTCACAATGCCGGCAGATCAACTCGAAAAACCAGCATTCGGACCTGGGGTGGTCGCCTCCGCAACCGGCACAGTTGGTCCTCGACTTACGACCCTGCCGGTTCCGTGGGTCGCGGCCTGTCTGGAGGCGATGAATTTCCTCCTCGTCATCGGAAGTGCCTGATGCCGAGTGGAAATCGCCCTGGTGGGTGGTCGTCTCGGGTTGGGCCTCGGCCGACCTTGGAGGGTTGTTGTTCCCACTGCGGTCCCCAGCATTCGGTCTGCGCATGCGGTCGGCGGATGTTTGGGTCGCTTTGGCGGCTGCGGCTGCGGTGAGGGTGTCTGCTAGGCTGATGTTGCCCTTGGCCATCAGCCGGCTCTGGAGGATGGGGTCCCACAAACCGAGCACAATTCTGTCTCGCAGGGCGTCGTTCAGGTTGTCGAATTCGCACAGCCCCCCTAGGCGCCGTAGTTCGGCGACGAAGTCGCTGAAACTCTCACCCATCCGTTGGTCCCGACAGTAGAATTCGTTGCGTCGGATCAGGATGAGTACCTCTGGAGCGTAGTGCCGCCGAAGTATTGGCTCGAGGACGTCCCAGTCCATCGCGGTCGCATCGGCGGGTTTGGCCAGCGCCTTGGCCATCTTGAATACATCGGTCCCGCAGTGGGTCAGGAAGCCGGCGTGCTTCATGGGGCCGGTGGCGTCCTTCAGATCGCTGCACTCGAGGAACATGCGGAATCAGTCGGAGTACGATTCCCAGTCCTCGGTGGCGGGGTTGAAGGGTGCGGGGGTTGCGATTTTCGCCATCGTGGAGATTCGTCTGGCTTCCATGGTTCGGTTCAGGGTCTGGATCCCATCCTCGTCGCCATTGTCATGTCCTCGAAAATGATGCCAGGAGTCAGTGACTTCAAATCATGCTCTTTTATTAAAGTAGGAACCGAACTGGCGCTTTGCAAAAGGTTCGCGGCTTTTATTCTTTTAGCCGCGGCGGCCGCAGCCAATGGCACCGCTTTGAATCTCCCGCGATTCGAATAGACCAATCGCGGGAGATTCTTAGCGAGCCAATCGGTGCGGCTCGCCTGACCAATCAGAGTGCCCCGCGCTTTGGCCAATCAAAGCGCGGGGATCTCAAGAATGCTAATGAGGGGACAGAACAAGTTGATTATTGAACTGATCCTGACAAGAAACTTGGAGAGAGGAACTCAATTTGAGTTGGGTTGTGGTACCTACCGGGAGATATACTCCTATTGTAGTCTCCAATTAGCCTTGTTTAGAGACAACAGGAAGATCGATGAGTCAAATCTCCCTTTACTCCTCCTCTTCTCTGATTACAGAGAATAAACACCTGCTTCTTGTTATCATTTTATTTCTCCTACTTAATACATCACCATTATCATTATTATTATCTCTTTTATTCATTAAACATGGAACTCAGTCAAGTGAACATTTAAATGTATCACAAATATTATTGACTGACTCTGTTGGTTGATACGTTTTGCTGCCAGCATCCTAGGTGTCAACCAAGTGTTTTTTAAGATGTTTGATGATGATGATGATGATGATGATGATTGATTGATTGATTGATTGATTGATTGATTGATTTAATCTTCGATTCAATTCACACTCTGGTAAAAACTTAACAATTCAAATCCTAACCAAGGATCTAAGAGCTGTTAAGGTAACGTCTCAGTATATATGCAGTTCTGAGTAAGATGCTTTTTTGCAAAGTCAGGATATCCAGGTCTGATAAGTTCAAAATTTCCCTGTATCTAAACAACCCTTTGGATATTGCTCCAAGGGCTCCTATTTCTATTGGTACAACCACTGGTATTATTGATATATTCCTCCACAATCACTCAACCTTAGTATGTTGTTATTTTTTTCTTGTTGTTTTTCTTCAATTCGTGCATCACCTGGTATTGCAATATCAATTAATCATATTATTACTGTTATTACTGTTATTACTATCATCATCATCATCATCATCATCATCATCATCATGTTTTATTCATTAAACATGAAAGTCAGTCAACTGAACATTTAAAAATTATCACAAATATTATTGACTGGATCTAATGGTTGATATGGGTTGCTGCCAATATCCTAGGTATCAACCAAGTATTGTTGTTGTTGTTGTTGTTGTTGTTGTTGTTGTTGTTATTCTCCTTCTCCTTCTTCTTCCTCCTCCTCCTCCCCAATATATAGAGTCCTTAGTGCTGTCTGAGCTTGGTGGTTTCCTTGCAAACATTTCATTATCTGACTAAACAACTTACTTGAGTAAGCAAAGCAGCAAACTCAGAGAGCAGCAAGGAGTCCACAATTGAGTCTAGAGCACCAGAGAGTTCTCTTCTATGGATGCCTATATCTATTTTTTTCGCCTGCCCATAGAAGCCAATGCCAGTTTCTTTTTAATCTTGGTCTTCTCAAAGTTCTCAGGGTTTACTTGCATTTGAGGTTCTAATTGCTGTTATGTCCACCTCACAGATATACAGACCTTTGAATTTTCTCATTGCACTGGTTGGCCTAGAAATTTGGTCCAATCGAGATAAGATTAACATTGAACCAGCTGTGGATGTCACTTTGAAATCATTTGGAGAATGGAGAGAAACAGTTTTACTGCCACGCAAAAGGAATGATAATGCTCAGTTACTTACGTACGTCTCATTGTGGGGAAAAGGAGTGGGGCTATCTGGGAGTGGAGAATTATGGGAAGGTTAGTGCTGTGTACTTTAAACCATATGTGAACTATATCTCTGGGTCAAAGTTAATCACTTTTTTTTGTAGATGAGGGATGGAGTTGAGAGGTCATTGAATGATTGCAGGTCAAAAACTCAGCTTGATTTCATTTCATCTAGATTTAAAATTGAAATTCAAATGATTATCCTGCTATGCTTTGGCTGTACTTACACATTCATTTTTTATTTGATTAGGTAATGGTTTGGTTCCCATTCTGCATCAGTTAAATGAATGCTGGCATTACACAACAGATAACCAAGAATAAACTAAAATCATAAGATACCCACCCAATCTATTTAGCAATAGCACAGCTGAAGAGCCAACTTTGTTCAAAGATGCTTTCATAGTCACATGACCAGCATTATTAAATGGCAAAAGCACAAAGAATGCTATTACTTTACCACCGAAATGGTGCCTATTTATCAACTTATGTTTTTGTGCTTCTGAACTGCTAGGCTGGCAGGAGTTGGAACAAATAATGGGAGCTCAGTGTGTCAGACAGTACTTAGGTCTCTAACTGTCCACTTTCCAGTCAACAAGCCCAGTATCTTAACTGCTTAGTTCTGTACCCCATCAGCCTATGTATTCTCATGCAATTTCATGAGTGGGAAATTGATACATTTGTTGTCTTATATTTATAAGACATTGGACAAATAACAATTATGTTGTGATCAATCCTACAGGATACATGTATAACAAGTTGGTCTTGTGAAATATATTAGCGGCTAGATGTAGGGCAGATCTAAGTGCAAGGGAGAATATTAAAATAAACAAAAACAAATTCCATTTTATTTTTGCCACAGATGTTGATTTGACTTGTCTCCCAGTCTCCTTTTCCAATCCCATCTAGTCTTTAATAACTGCACAATTAAATTGATAGACAAAATCTATTAAATAAATATGTATTTGGGATTTTCATGGTTAATGGAATTTAAATTTACCTTATGGGCTGGATTCAGACAATATGCTAATCCCTCTCCCCAACCTAATTCACCAGCCAAATCACCATATCATGAAAATGCATCTTGAATATGTTTAATACAGGTCTGCTTAGTTACATGTCTTCTGAAACTAGAACCTAAAATAAATTCTTTTTTTAAAAAAAACTTTATTAAATCTTTATTAAATACATAAAAAATATATTATTCAACAACAGCAATTTGTAGTGCTTGTCTTATAACAATAATTTGTGCATTATTTACAGGTATTAATTTGTGCGCAATTACATTCTACTTTATTACTTATATTTGATAGCTACCTATTTATTTATTTATCTAAAATAAATTCTAACATCCTGAAAACTGATAGTAACTGTTGCAGAAAGGTTTGCAACAGCCATGGAAAGTTATATATGCCCTAAGACTACATAATGTGCTTTCTTCTTCTATAAATTTTATCCCCCTCTCCTTCTTTCTTTTAGGGGCATTGACTTCAACGGAGCTACTATAGGACTTGCTTACATCAGCTCCCTCTGCAGTCCAAAATACTCTGTAGCAGTTATTCAGGTTAGTAGAAACTGTGCTCTAATTGGCAAATGAGCAGGTCAAATCATATTACAATACTCCCAAATAATACTCCTGAACAGTATTCTTAGCAATCCTAATGACAAACATGAATCACCCTTTTTTTTCTTCCAAGAAATTTAGAATCTCGATTGCATATGATTGAATTAATGTGCATTGAGAAAATGAGAGAATGCTAAATCTACTTCAAAACAAAACGAACCTCCAATATTTTAAGATCCTGCAAGAAAACCATATTAGTTAAAATGATGCTGTGCATTTATTGAGAAACGGTAAACTTAGTTTATTATTCACATAGAAAAAATGGAGAGACACTGTTAGGGATAACATTGTTTTACCCTAACTGGTTTAGGTAAATAATAATATGTAATCATAGTTTGTATGTTAAAGTGTCTGCAACTTTAACTGTGGGATAGTAATTAAGGGAGTGGTTGTGAAAGCACTTTAAAAGAAGCAAGGCTGCAGCTTGCTCTCTCTCTGGCTTTGATGATACCTGATTACTGCAAGGACACAAGACTGCATTGCTCGAACGGGAGAGAAAACAAAGGACTGACTTGTAAGTGAATTGACATAGGATATTTCTACACGGACTTTGCTAACTGAATATCCCTGAATGGACTGACTAAATGATACATGACTATTGGACTGTTATTTTGACTATGCTATGAACTCATAATGGAATAAACTATATTTTTTGATAGCACAAGCGTATCTGTTATTTTTACTGTATGTTAATAAACATACAAGCTTAGCTCACTCATTTATCTGTGTGCCTATCTGACTAACGCTGCACATTCTGTTTAGCTTGTCTCCCTAACCCTGGTTGGGGAAACCAGGCTTAACACTGGTTATGGGCCCAGAGGCTGCAAAGTCAGTTTAACTAGGATAAAACAGATTTATGTAAAAGTGAGAGTTTGTGTTGTTATACATTACAGTAAACAGACAGCTGTGTTTTATTAATTATAGTTTTATATCCATATAAGAAAACATGGCACAAGTCAATTTACAAAGTTTGTCCCTTATATCCAAGTTGGATGGAACAAACTATGTATCATGGTCTATGAAATGTAGTCTGCTTCTACGAAGAGAAGGTTTGTGGAACATAATTGAAAATCCACCAAACGTAGAAGAATGGGATCCAGAGGATGAGGAAGATAAATTAAAGATAGAAGAATTTATGCGTAAAAATCAGCACGCTATTTGCATTATTGCTTTCACCTTAACTGATCGGCAACTTGTTTATATCCACGGAGAGAAAACAGCTGTTGGGTGTTGGCAGAAGCTGAAGAGGATTTATGTTCGAGATAATGTTGGTGCTCACATAAATCTAACACGGAAACTTTTCAGTACACATCTCCATAAGAATGGTGATATGCTGAGTCATTTGAAAACTATGCAAAGCATTTTTCAAGAACTGCACGAGAAAGAGCTTATTTTCTCTGAACTACACCAAGTCTACATAATTCTATCTTCCCTTAACGAAAGTTATGATAACTATGTAACTTCCCTTGAAATATTGCCAAAGGAAAGCCTAACTTTAACTGATATAACTGGCAGATTGATTGAAGAGGCCAGAAGAAGGCTTGAAAGAGACAAATTAAGGAGGCAGCAACCTCAAAAAGAAGATAATGAAACTCCTACTGCATACGCAATTAAAAAGTGCTTTAATTGTGGAGGAAGAGGACATTTGGCAAGATTTTGTAAAAAAGGCAAAACGCCAGAACGCTGGCCAGAATACAAAAAGTCATCAAAAGATAAATAAAAATTTAGAGTTAGCCATGTATAGTAACGGAGCTGTAAATAATAATTTATGGGTGGTTGATAGTGGAACATCACATTGTATAACAAATGATAAGAAAAAATTTATTAAAATGTCCAAGAGTACACAGCAGATATCGTTAGCCAATGGCTGGAAACTGAAAGCTAAAGGTCAAGGTATAGCATATTGTTCTTTTATAAAAGAGAATGTAAAAATGTTATATGTACCACAACTTAAGTTTAATTTAATTTCAGTAAGAATTTTGGTTAAACTAGGATATATAGTTACTTTTAAAGGAGATAACTGCATAATTGAGAAAGAAGATAAGAAAATTACTGCATCTTTAAGAGGTGAATTATATGTGTTAAATGATGATGGTTTAAAAGTGGCTAACACAGTTTATGAAAATAAGAAACCTCATGATGAATGTATTCACTTGTTACATCGAAGGTTAGGGCATTTAAATTTTAAAATGCTTAAGAAAACTGTTGAATTATCTAAGGGAATAAGTTTGAAACCTTGTAATAAGTATTTGCAATGTAATGCCTGTAATCAAAGCAAAGCAAGGGTCACACCGGCTAATAGAGTTGATGGATTTACTACCAAAGAACCTTTAGAGGTAGTATTTGCAGATTTAATAGGTCCGAAAAAACCAAGTGTAGGAGGAGCTCGTTACATACTAAGTATAATGGACCATTATTCTAGATATGGGTTTTGCTATTTAATGAAGAGCAAAACTGAAACGTATCAAAATCTCTTTAATTGGATAAAATTTGCTGAAAGGAAAACTAAAAAGAAATTAGTAACTCTTATAACAGATAATGGTACAGAATTTACAAATAATAAATTCCAGAACAGACTAAGAATGTTAGGTATTCAACATAAAAAGTCTGCACCATATGGGCCACAACATAATGCCTTTATAGAGAGAAGAGGCCAAACATTACAATCAATGGCACGAACTATGATGTCTGATTCAGGATTACCTGACAATTTGTGGGGAGAAGCAATAATGTGTGGTAATCATATATTAAATAATGTTGTTAATTCAACAACAGGTGAATTACCATTCACACTGTGGCATGGTACAAAACCTGATTTAAGTTATATGCACACATTTGGAGCACCAGCATGGGTGCATATCCTTACACAACTTAGACAAAAAGGACAACATAGAGCTAAAAGATTATATTTTGTAGGATATACATCTAATCATAGATCTTATAGATTCTGGGAACCAGGTACATCTAGAGTTTACACCAGTGCTAGTGCAAAATTCCTAGAACATGTAGGATGGAATAGATTAGAGCAAGATTTAAATAATGAAGTAATTATTAAACCCTACAAAAGGCAGAAAGATCAGACTAGTTATAAAAAGAGTCCAATTAAAGAAGAAGTCCAAGAAGAACAAATAGGACCAGAACAAGAGGAAACAGTTGATCAGGAAGAGTTAGATAATCAAGAAGAGTTAATAAATGAAAGTCCACCTGTAAGTCCTGTAATACCTAGACGTACTACACGTGTAACTAGACCACCTGATAGGTATCAAGCAAGTATAGTTTGCCAAGTAACTAAAGTTCCAACTAGTATAGATGAACTTAAGATGTATCCTGCTAAGGATCAGGAGAATTGGCAAAAGGCAATGGAAAAAGAACTAAATTAATTAAAGGTAATGAAAGTTTATGAAGATGCTAAATTACTTCCAGGAGAAAAATCCATTGGGTGCAAATGGATATTTAAAGTAAAAACTGGAAATGATGGGACTGTTACCCATAAGGCTAGGTTAGTAGCTCAAGGATTTAATCAAACTGCATCTGATTATGATGAAGTTTTTGCACCAAGTCTTAAAGCAACATTTTTAAGAGCAGCATTAGTGTGGGCAGCTAAGAAAAACTATGTCATTAACCATTTAGATGTAGAAACTGCCTATCTGCATGCACCATTGCAGCACACTATATATTTAAGAAAACCAGTAGGTATAAAAGACAATAAAGTAAATAGTAATGATTGTTGGAAACTCAAAAAGAGTCTTTACGGGTTGAAACAATCTGGGTTTGAGTGGAACCAATATATTGTGAAAGAGTTAAACAATATAGGTTTTAAATCTGGTTTAGCAGATCCATGTGTGTTTAAAAGAGAAAATAATGGAACGGTGTCATTATTGTTATTATTTACAGATGATATTGCTTTGATAACTAAGACTAATAATGAAGCAAATGAGATTATATCATTATTAGCCAAAAAGATAAAATTAAAGCATTTAGGTGAAATTAAAAAGTATCTAGGATTGACAATTAACAAAAAATGGTTTTAAGATATCTCAAGAAGATAAAATTTGCCAATTAATTAAAACGTTTAAAATGGAACTTTGTAAACCGGCAAAGACTCCAATGAGTCAGGAAGTTTGCCAAACTGATGATAAAAGTCCCAAATTTGATAAGTCAATATATCAATCTTTGATTGGAAGCTTATCATATATAAGCAATTGGTCTAGGCCAGATATAGCTTATAGTGTAAATCAGCTGGCTCGTTTTAATTCAGATCCACATCAATGTCATTGGCAATCATTAAAGAGAATTTTAAGATATCTTAAAGGAACAATGAACCATGCATTGTATATAGAACCAAAGGGTGATTTGAGTCTTAGTGCCTATGCAGATGCAAGTTTTGCAACTGATATAAACACAAGAAAATCAACATCTGGGATGGCTATATTATTTGGTAAGACACTAATAGGGTGGAGGTCAATCAGACAACAGCATATTAGCTTGTCCACGATGGAAGCGGAATTTTCATGTCTGTCATTACTATGCATTGATTTGATTTTGTACAAACAGTTATTATTAGACATGGGTGTAACTGTAAAAGATTCCATTATTGTGTTCGAGGATAACCAAGCAGCTATAAAGTTAGCTACTAGTATTGCTGTAAAAACTAGATCAAAGCATACTGATTTAAGATACTTAAATGTTAGAGAATCTGTAAAGAATGGGCTAATTAAATTGGAATACTGCATGACAGAAGAAAACATTGCAGACCAATTTACAAAAGCTCAAGGAGTAACTAAGTTTAAAGAGAGTTGTAACAAATATGATTTAAAGATGTAAATAGTTATATTTATTATTATTTCCTAAAAGGGGAGAATGTTAGGGATAACATTGTTTTACCCTAACTGGTTTTGGTAAATAATAATATGTAATCATAGTTTGTATGTTAAAGTGTCTGCAACTTTAACTGTGGGATAGTAATTAAGGGAGTGGTTGTGAAAGCATTTTAAAAGAAGCAAGGATGCAGCTTGCTCTCTCTCTGGCTTTGATGATACCTGATTACTGCAAGGACACAAGACTGCATTGCTCGAACGGGAGAGAAAACAAAGGACTGACTTGTAAGTGAATTGACATAGGATATTTCTACATGGACTTTGCTAACTGAATATCCCTGAATGGGCTGACTAAATGATACATGACTATTGGACTGTTATTTTGACTATGCTATGAACTCATAATGGAATAAACTATATTTTTTGATAGCACAAGCGTATCTGTTATTTTTACTGTATGTTAATAAACATACAAGCTTAGCTCACTCATTTATCTGTGTGCCTATCTGACTAACGCTGCACATTCTGTTTAGCTTGTCTCCCTAACCCTGGTTGGGGAAACCAGGCTTAACAGACACAGCAATAAAAAACTTATACGACAAAACTCATAAAGTTTTGTTTCTTAATAAGCAGAGTTAGGATGTGGATAATATAAAGTAATTCTAAGCCTCGGCTTAAAAAGACCATTTTTTATTCAGAAAGAACATTCATTCTTAAGTTTGTTTAGGACTTCAGCCTTCAATATTCTGAAAATGCTAACTTGTACAAACACCACTGAATATTTTTGAACTGAAGTTGCCTGTAAATTTTAATAACTATTTATTGATTGATTTATTCATTCAGTTATTCATTCATTTACTTATTTATTTAATCAAGCTATTATTAGATAACAGGTATAAGTATAAACATGGTTATGAATACATGAAATGGATACAACTAAGAAAAAAAGAAACAATAGGACAGGGGACGGTAGACACGTTGGTGCGCTTATGCACGCCCCCTACAGAACTCTTAGGAAAAGGTAATAGTCAATAGTAGAAAGTCTATGGTTAAAGTTTTTGGGGTTTGGGGAAGAAACCACAGAGTCAGGTAGAGTATTCCAGACATTGACCACTCTGTTGCTGAAGTCGTATTTTCTGCAATCAAGTTTGGTGCAGTTTACCTTGAGTTTGTATCTATTGTGTGCTCTTGTATTGTTGTGATTGAAGCTGAAGAATTCATTGAGAGGGATTGCAATATATAATTTTATGTATTATACTTAGATCGGACTAAATAAATGCAGATAGCAAACAGATGCATAAGTTTTGATCTTCTCCTGTGCTTTAGCTTCTGGGCTTCAAAGTTTTTTTCTGGATGAGTTTGTGTATATTCTGGGGTCTTGGTGGACATACATGTATTCAGAACTGCTAGAGGAATTCTGAGTTGGTACCCTCAACTCAACATTTATCAGTTAGTCACCAACTTTAGCCACTTAGTGTTAATAATAATTGGATTCACTTTCAGTTTCTTGACAGACTAACAATAAACAAAGTATTCTCTTTTCTTCAGGATCATAGCAAAAGAACAAGCATGGTGGCATCTACAATGGCCCATGAGTTGGGTCATAATCTGGGCATTCATCATGACAACGCTTCCTGTAATTGCAATGCTGGATCATATGTCAGCGACAATAAGGTAAGGATTGAGGAACACTTTCCAGTTAAGTTATTTTTAACTATTTGCAAATAATTGTAAAGCATACTAAGAACTTACAACAATGAAATAGTCAGGGAGTTACAAAAAGGAGGGTTTGGATCATTTGTGTGTCACTTTACCATGTTGTAGTTAAAATGTGTTATATTTTAAAAGGTAGAATTGCTCTCAACAATTCAATAGCCATCATTCATTAGCTCCCTCCAAAACACAAGAGTTTAAAGGAATAGAATAGGAAGCATAGCCCAAGAAACCAAATATGAATATCTGTGATGGATAAAAGAGGAAAGCAGGTTAGACGTTAAAGACAACCCTAAAATGAGAAGCAGAATGGGGGAGGGGATTATTCTGAACCATGCAACAGCAGGAAGAACAAGATAGATTAGTGTCCGTGGGGTTTTCCTGCCTCCCCGCTTGCAACATAGAAGATCCATTACATCTCTGCCATATATTGCAGTCTTCTGAAATCAGCCGGTAGCAATGTACAAGTCGTCATTGACTTGCAAGCATTTGTTTAGCAACTATTTGAAGTTACAATGGCACTGAAAACTGTGGCTTATGGCTGGTCCTCACAGTTACAACCATCGCAGCCTCCCTTCAGTCAGAGAATCAAACTTTGGGCAGTTGGTGGCACCAGCATGTATCTATGCGTTCATGTAATCATCATTTGTAACTTTCCCAGTTGTCTTCCCATATGCAAAACCAATGGAACAAGCTGGAGACCCTTAATGACTGTGTGATTCACTTAACAGAATGGCAAAACTGCTTGTAGCACTGCACATGACTCACTTAACAACTGGCTTGCTTGGCAATGGAAATTCTGTGGTAGCAAGACAAGGACTACCAATATTTTATTCTGGGTGCATGTTTAGGCTTTACTTCATCAAGAGAGAAAAAGGAAACAGAACAAATTGAAGGAATCTTCTCAGCAATTGTCTATGGCAAAACTCCCCATAACTTTTGTGTAAGTTTTTGTGCAGCCTCAGTGAGCATGCCACCTATGGATTGATATCTGGTTTCTTCTGCTAAAGCCCTAGAACATAATTGTTTCATATTTCATGCAATGGCAATGAGGTCAGGAAGTATGGAGAATGCTATGTAGCCTTTCCTATACTTACTGAAAGATTCCTGCCATCATGATTAACACTTCTAGACACTTTATAGTGTTTTGTACAGAAGACCTTGCCTAGAAAACAATGTTGCTGAATTAACACCACAAAATGAGTCTGGTGCAACCTTGACCTTGAAAGAAGACCATCTTGTCTATTTAATGGCCACCAGCAGATTGTCTTTGTGCTCTTGTTTTCAGCCCCTAACTTGAGGGCCAATGATTATATTCCTAGTGATTTGTATTAACATTTGGAAGGTGCTTGGGTGGGCTATGATACTATGTTTGCATCTATTGAAGTATGCAGTTTTGGAGGTCAGTGGCACATCACTGATATTATGACCTTTTCAACAAAAGAAATCAACAATGAATACTTTCAGGCAAATAGACAGTTAGCATACTTAACTCTTTATTTGCCTCAAAGTTTTCATTGATATAAAAACTACTATCCCTCTAAATGAAGAAAAGAAAAACAAAAAATCCACTGTTTTCCCTTCAATGATATTATTGTCCTTCCATGGAGAGGGTGACTAAAAATGAAAATGAAAGCCCATTCAAACCCAAGAAGTAGCTCAATTAACTAGTATCACATGGAGTTCTCATTGCAAATTTATTTTGTTAAAAAAGAAAAGAAAGTTGGTGGAATTAAAACTGAGGGAGAAAGATCAAGGGGTAGAAAGAGTTATCTTAACACTTTGCATGAATCACTTTGTTAGCGCTAGAGAAAAAAAAAACCACTGTAATTCTTCATTAGCCATTCCTTTTCCATCTTATATGTTTTTGCAATGAATTCTGTTCCTAGTCCAAATATGGATGATGTCCTGACCTTATTTTCTTTCCTCTCTATAGTGATGAACTTCTCTATGAGTTCAGCTCCTGTAGTGTCCAGGAACGTCAGAGGTATCTTCTTAGAGTCAGACCACAATGCATTCTCAACAAACCCTTGAGCACAGATATTGTTGCACCTCCAGTTTGTGGAAATTACTTTGTGGAGGTGGGAGAAGAATGTGATTGCGGTTCTCCTGCGGTAAGATTTTTTTAATCAACAAGGATGATTTGAAATTTTTTCTCAAACATGGGAATCCTTGAAAAATCACCTGGCTTTCTAAGTGGTTTGAGCCATTCAAGAGGTTGGTTTGTGAATGGCATGGGTTTGTGCCCTTTATGTACATGCATGTATGCAGTGGTTTCTTGGATTTGGGTAACCAGTTGTAAGAACTGGTATCTCACTACTATTTCAGGAAGACAGCATATTTTAAAAAATTGATGATTTACCTCTCCAAGAAAAATTTTCCCAGCTGAAAATCCCTATTTTGTTCACATGGCTACTATCCCACAATTTTCTTGAGCTTCTTCCTCCCACAATTTATAATCTTTTATCTATGCTCTAATCCCTAATTATCTTTTTATACAAACAGTAATTTAGTGAAGTGTTCTTTTTATATTGTCAAATAAACATGTAAAGGTGTTAGGAATCTGTCCACCAATTAGTTGGGTTGGCAATATACAAACCAACAATGTATGTTTGTAAGCTTTAAGACAAAGTTACTGTATTGATTTGTACTATGTTCCGATTGGTTGATTGTATTGTGAATTGCCATAAGAGGGAGCTAGAGATCATGGCTTGCTCTCTGTGACATGCTCTATCTCTGACATTCTGTTGTTTTTATGCTGTGCTTATACTTTGATATCTTTGTTTACTGTAAATGACAAAGGCAACCGATAAGAAGATTTTGTAATTGGATATTCTTTGGACTATTAAACGTATATGATCTGGACCGTTTATTGGACTGTGCTATTTCTTAAAGTAAACTTTAACTCAATCTAGTGTATCTGTGTGTGGCTGACTAATTATTCCTAACTACTCTCATAAACGTTTCCATGTGCATATCCTTGTTACTCACGGGTTATTCTGTAGATATCATAACAAAAGGTTTGTAAGAATGTCCTTGAGAGACAAAAGGAGGAGGAAAAGTCTCCTCGATGGACATAGAAGTGGATCAGCCTGCAGAAGCAATGGGGGATGGCAAACATCTCAAGAGGAGCAATGTGCGTGGCAAACATCTCCCACCCATTCTCTTGGTCCATAAAGATGAGGGGGTAGAAATATTGAAAGATTCTGCTACTGTAACCTTACAATAAAGGTAGTGTTAATATTCATGGTCAGTGATTCTTCTCTGGACTACCTCAAAGGCTGGCATGAAGAGTAGAAAATCCAACATGAATAAGGAATGGGGGCTTTAGGTTATGTGGGATTCACAACTGGGAGATGAGGATATTTTTATTTGTTTTCTTCTTTTCACATAGGAAATATCAAATAAGTCTGTTTCATGCAGATATGCCATCATCCATTTGCAATAACAAACCATTTGTGCATTTGCTAGCATGAACCCATAAGAGGGAACACATCGCAGAAATATATTTTTCTTGGCAGTTTTCTTCTTCAGAATAGACCAATTAGATAAGATATGTCTATGACATCATTTGATATGTTTTGGTTTTCAGGATTGTCAAAGTGCCTGCTGCAATGCTGCAACTTGTAAACTGCAACATGAGGCACAGTGTGACTCCGGAGAGTGTTGTGAGAAATGCAAAGTAAGACTTGTTTATTTTTAACACCAAGAGAGGTTTTACCCTGCTCCATACTAACCATATAAAAATGTACGAGGGCTATCCACAAAATAGATTACATTTTCATCTGTAGCAAGAAGGGGCGGAGCTAGTGTGGCCATCTTTGGTCTGTGCGTCCACCGCTCAGTCTGCATCTAGTCGTGCTAGTGGGAGGTTCATATCGTTGCCCGTTATTTCACAGCAAATGTTTGAAATGTGTGCTGCAATTGAAAATCCCGCGAGTTGTGAGGTACGATCAGTGATAAGTTTTTTGTTGGCAAAAAACCATAAACCAATTGAAATTTTAATTGAAAAATTGAAAAATGAAGAAAAGCAATTCAGAACAAGCGTAGAGGAAAGTTAAGCTCAAAAATTTCGTTCCAAGCCAGGTCTTCATCCTCGGAAACAAGTGGTAGTCGCTTGGTGCAAGATCGGGGCTATAGGGCAGATGAGAAAAAATCTCCCACTTGAAAGCATTCAGGACTTCCCAAGTGCGATTTGCTGTGTGTAGTCAGGCATTGTCATGCAAAAACAAAATTTTTGAGCTTAACTTTCCTCTACGCTTGTTCTGAATTGCTTTTCTTAGTTTTTCAATTTTTCAATTAAAATTTCAATCAGTTTATGTTTTTTTCCAACAAAAACCTTATCATTGATCACACCTCACAACTTGCAGGATTTTCAATTGCAGCACAGATTTCAAACGTTTGCTGTGAAATAACGGGCAACAATACAAACCTCCCACTAGCACAACTAGATGCAGACTGAGCGGCGGATGCACAGACCAAAGATGGCCACACTAGCTCCGCCCCTTCTTGCTACAGACGAAAATGTAATCTATTTTGTGGATAGCCCTTGTAATATCTCCTGGCTGTTTTCTGTGATCAAACATTTTAACCTATTCCTATCTCCTCTTCCAGCTTATTTGATCCTTATAGAAATATCCACAGGGAGAATAATTTTACAAAATTCAACCTTGTCTCAATCAAAAAAGGAATCTTTTGGCATGTTAAATCACCTCTGTGAAAATAATACATTTGTTCCTGAACTGAGTGTTCATGGAAACCCAGTTTAAATAAGAGTGGCCAATGCTTGAGAGTGATGCCCGAACTTAGCTTCCTGACTTTCTGGAAGGTTCTAAAAGTTTTCTAGTAATGCTGTGACATTTTTCTCTCTTAGACTTTTGGGATGGAAATCTATGTAGGAGACTTCTGGAAATAAAATTCCCTTTCCCCCACTTAAATCCTCTACCTGGTCTCTAAAGCTCTAAGTTCAGTTATTTTGGTGGCACATTCTGGAGATGCTGCAGGATCATAAAGAGAAAGGTGCAAGTTCCTCTTTATGGAACTTCCTTCTTTATGGGATCCTAGTTGACTCTGCAATGAACTTTTTGAGCAGAGCAGCCCAAAACATTTTGTTTTTTCCATATTTTCATCACAAGTCTAGAGTTACAGCAAAAGAAGGCAGCCACATTTTTTTCAGCATGACAAAAAACTCTATTCATGTTTTTTTCCATCTAAGGAAATAAAAATATATCATAAGAAATTCAGCAATTAACATTTTGCTGCTTTTTCATGGCAGCCCAAATGATTTTGACTTTATAGCCAGCCAACATGTTGAACTTGTGTTTCAGGAATTGAGCTTTTCATGACAATCATTTTCTCATAACAAATAAGACCGAGTAGGACATCCAGGCACTACACACAATTGTAACAGGGCAGGGATGCCTTGCTTGGTAATCCTCATGACAGATGAAGAGGAGATTTTGAATTGTGTTTTGAATCATGGTTTGACTCTGATCTCTGCTGCTTAAGAAGGACAGCTGGAAGTATTTTTCATTCTCACCCACAGTTTAAGAAAGCAGGAGCAGAATGCCGGGCAGCAAAGGATGACTGTGACTTGCCTGAAATCTGCACTGGCCAATCTGCTGAGTGTCCCACGGACAGCTTCCAAAGGAATGGACATCCATGCCAAAACAACCAAGGTTACTGCTACAATGGGAAATGTCCCATCATGACAAACCAATGTATTGATCTCTGGAGGCCAGGTAAGTCGACCTTAGGATTTCAGAATAGTGGTATTGTAAAAGACTAAGATGGTCATTGCATTAATCAAATATTTTCTCCTTTGTATCCATATTAAATCTTCATTACATTTCTGTTCTATAACAGAGTTAGAAGGAGCCTTGGGGGTCTTCTAGTCCAACTCCCTACTCAAATAGGAAACCTTACACCATTTCCCATCTTTTCTTTAAAAAATTTCCAGTGTTGCAGCACCTACAACTTCTGAGGGATTTGTACAGATGGAATAATTTTTCAAGATGAAGTTCTTTCTTTGGAGGCTTTAGAGCTTAGCCCTCCAGATCTTTTGGTTTAAAGCTCCAGTCATTCTAGAAAACATGGCCAATGGTCTTAAGATGATGGCAGTTGTCGTCAAGAAATCTGGAAAGACTGACTTTGTGGAAAGGATGCTTTTGTGGGTTGTGGATAAATTCCCAAATTGGACAATCTCAATGAGAGATAATGTCAATTGATAATGGGACTGTGTGCTAAGGAGATTCAAACCCCAGCACTCAATTTTTCTTTAAATTTGGCACAATAATTGAAGAAACAGGCATTGGGGGATATGATTCTTGTCACTGATCACTCCTGACTTTCAGACTCTTCACAAAATTTCCAGCATGGTTTTATGTTGAAAAAGGAAACTGAAAATAAGTTCCCTTTTTCATATAAGGTAGAGTTTTCAGTAAACAGCAAGATTTATCTTGGCCAGAGATCAGTAGTGCAGTGAATCTTTGCATATAAAAAGCTCAAATACAGGTTTAGGGTCATTAATTAAAAGAGTCAGAATTAACAGAAAGACTGAGTTGGAAGGAGCCTTGGAGGTCTTCCAGCCCAACACCCTGATCAAGCAGGAAACCGTATACCATTTCCAATCTCTTCTTTAAAAACTTCCAGTGTTAGAGCACCTACAAGTTCTGAAGGCAAGCCATTCCACTGATTCATTGTTCTGTCTGGAAATTTCTCATTTCTATTTGGTTTGGTCCTTAATTACTTTCCATTCATTGTGTTCGAAAAATAGCTTGACCCCCTCATCTTTGTGACAGTCCCTCAAATATTGGAACACTACTATCATGTCACCCCTAATCCTTCTTTTCATTAAACTAGACACATACAATTTCTGCCACTATTCTTCATATGTTTTAGCCTCTGATCTCCTCATCATATTTACTACTTTTCTCTGTATTCTTCAAGAATGTCAACATTTTTTCTATCATGACGAACAAAACTAGATGCAATATTCCAAGTGTGATCTTGCCAAAGCATTATACATTGGTTCTAACACTTCACACAATCTTGATTTTATCCCTCTGTTAATAGGACTGTGTTGGCTTTTTGGCAGTTGCAGCACACTGCTGGTGCATATTTAAATGACTGTCCACTAGAACTCCAAGATCCCTCTCACAGTTATAGTATTTTGCCAGGAAGCATCTTTTCTGTACCTGTGGTTTGGTTTTTCTTCCCTAAATATAGAACTTTTTTTTTTTAAAAAAATCCCCATTTAACTTATTTTGTAAGTTAGGGTCGCATGTTGAAGTCTCTTGAGATCCTAATGGATTTTAAGACTATCTTCTGGAGTGATGGATATTCCTGCCAGCTTGGGATTGTCTATAAATTTGATGAGTTCCCCTTCTATCCCCTTGTCTAAATTGTTTATGAAGGGTCAGATGGCATGTGATGGTCGTTGGGAATCCAAATTGCAAATCAGAACATTGTTCTACTTGCATAATCTATCCATCTATTGGATTTATGGAGGATGTGATTTAGACAATAAATGGACACGTGCTCTAATATTTCCATTGCTTTGAAAATGGAAATCTCAGTTCAAACAAAGAAATCATTATTTTGGTCAATTAAATAGCATAACATGATCTAACATTCCAAAGAATGGAAATAGCTAAATCTTTTGCAAGTAGTCCAACTATATTCCCAGGAATTGACAGGCCTCAAACCAAGAGTGAGATGTGATGATTCTTCCATGCTGAGTTCTTTTTTCTTTCAGTCCTGTAGACAAAATCTTGCTGGACTAAGGACGCTACTGTTTGCATCTTCAATACACTCTGTAAACTATTAGGGAGGAGCTGTCTTCACCCTCTTTCTCTCACATGTAATCAGGGGTGGGATTCTACCAGTTTGTACCTATTGCTGGAACCGGTTGTTTGGAGGACCAGTTGTTAGAAGAAATTACTGGCCTAATCCTATAAGGAAGGCAGAAGGAAACATTCTGGTGTTGCTGACAGAAACTGCCTCTCCATTGACCCTTATTACATTCTTGGCAGGACTGGACTTT
This sequence comes from Hydrophis major, assembly GCA_033807585.1. Taxonomy (NCBI): domain Eukaryota; kingdom Metazoa; phylum Chordata; class Lepidosauria; order Squamata; family Elapidae; genus Hydrophis; species Hydrophis major. The sequence goes on along the minus strand of CM066334.1, from coordinate 18,353,458 downwards.
CTGTCTCAGGAACTTCTCTGGAGTTTTTTTCCTCCTTTGCTGGTACTTTGCTTGAATGGAGTAACCATTCAAAGTTACAATGGCACCGAAAAAAGTGACATATGACCGTTTTTCACACTTACGACTGTTGCAGCATCCCCACAGTCATGAGAGGCCAGGTGAAGAGATGCGTGCCTTGATGTGAGTAATGTTGAGTTGGCCACGCCCAGCCAATAACATGACCACCAAATCAACTAAGCCACGCCCACAGAACCGGTTGTTAAAAAAATTGAATCCCACCCCTGCATGTAATATGGGGTAAATTGCCTCTTACTTTTCTGAATTTTATCCTCTACCACCCTTCCCCTTCCTTACTGCATTCTAGCACAGGAATGTTTCTACAATAGTGTTAAAGTTGGAAAATGGAGAATGAGGAAACAGAGGAATGAAGCTCCATTGAGATTCCCCTCAGCCATTTATTTTCTGCATGGTCTTCTGCAAATTGCATAAAAGTGGCTTCAGTTTTTGTGCCATTAAAATTCAATAAGCAAGTTTAGTGTAGCATGCATCAGATAGAGAAAGATTCAGGCATAATGAGGATTAGATAAATAATGGGTTACCAAATAATAGATTACAAATAAGCAAATATTAATCATAGTTTCTTTAATCCTCTAAAATCTCTTAAGCCATTCTTTATTCTACTGGCATGTTACAGTCTCAGGTATTTGTCCTGATTCCTCACTCCCTTTTACAGGTGTAAAAGTGTCTTCGGGTATATGTTTTACATTGAACCAGAATGGCCGAAGTTGTGGCTTCTGCAGAATTGAACATACAAAGATTCCATGTGCAGAAAAGTAAGCAATCTAAATTATTTCCTTCTATGATGATGATATAATATAAGAATAATAAGAAATATTTTAGGGTCTCCTCTGTGGGAATATGATTTGGTCATCTGGCTAAAACAGTAGACATGTCAGCCAATTTCTGAATGGCTAATTTTCCTTTGTTTGCCATCTTGGTAAACTGCCTTTTAAAAGATCGTGTCAGAAAGAACAGATAGTTCTTGACTTACCACCATTCGTTTAATGACTTCCAAAAAGTGACTTACAACTGACCCTTGCATTTACAACTTTTGCAGCATTCCCATAGTCATGTGACCACAATTTGGGTGCTTGGCAACCAATATATATTTATGAGGACGGCAGTGTCCCAAGATACTTCCAAAGACAATGGGGGAAGTCAGATTCGCTTAACCACCATATGATTTATTTTGCAATGATAGTGATTCATTTAACAACCATGGCAAAAAGATCATAAAATTAGGTGCAGCTCAATTACCAGCAACCTTGTTTAGAAATAGAAATTCTTCACGCATTTGTGGTCATAAGTCAAGGACTATGCTGTAATCAGCATTTCCCTTTGGGCTGACATTACCCAGCTTGTTTACTCTGCATATTTCTGAATAAACCCTGGATATTTAGTCATAAATCATGATTTAGAAGTCACAGTGGTTAAACCTGCACCACATGTTGAACCCAAATTAAACACTAAGCCACATTTTCTTTTAGTGATGTGTATAAATCCAGACTTGCTTTCAGCTCTTACACAAACACATAGACCCCTGTGCCATTGATTTTTGTTAAGACAAGAGAATTTCTTATTTTATACAGCCCTATTTCAATCTTTATTCCTCCTTACTCTCATATTTTTATGAGGCTGAAATGGAATAATAGCTTTTTTCCAGGCAATTTCCCTCTCCAATGTTTAATTCACTACCTGAGCCACTTGTGTGGGTTGTAGACTCCATCTCATGCTACCACTAGAGTGAAAGCATCTCCAACATTCAAAAGTGACCAAACCATCAGCCAGAAAGCATAGGAACTGAGAAGTGGTCTGTCGTCACCACATGCGGAACCACTCCTTTATTGGGGATGTCTTGCTAACTGCCTCTGCTTTCCACCTGTTGTCTATTCCATTTGCACAACAGCATGTGAAATTGATTGTCAATCAGTGTTGCTACCTAAGTGGACAGTTTGATTTCACAGAAGTGTGATTGACTTGGAGTTACATTGTGTTGTTTAAGTGTTCCCTTTATTTTTTTGAGCAGTGTACATTCTCTTTACTGTAAGTTTCAGGTAATATCTCCAACAAAAATATTTTAGGTTTTAAATCAATTTGCTGTTGTATCATCTTTTCCAACCATGTATGTATTTTTGTCCAATATTGTTAGGCTTCTACACATGTCCACCACATATGATTATATGATCCAGGTATCTGGTGATATTTCCAACATTTTCCTGATTTACCTTTAAACATGCTTGCCAACTTTGCCAGTGCAAAATGCCATCTGTAAAACATCTTATACAGGTTTTCTTTATATGCAGTTGACATTGTTAATTTATAGTTTCTATCCTACAGTTTATGCCATTTATCTAATTCTATTGTATAACCAATTTTTTTTGCCTATGCTATCATTGTCTCCTTTACTTGTTCTTCTTCCAATTTAATACCCAATAAATAGCTGTACAGTTTTTTTTAATCAATCTTTCTTCTGTTCCTGTATCTTATCCAGTTCTGTCAATTCTTTGTAAAAACTGTATGATTTATCATCTTTTTCCTATCTAGACTATATTTGCATTTGTGAATAGCAAACCTTATCGATCTCTTGCTCATTCAATTCTCATTTGATTTTGAGCTCACCCTTTTCATTCGAAATATCTTTGTATCTAATGAAATTTCCCATATTAACATTTGGATGAATAAATGCTTCCATTGTAGAAAGCTAAACTGATATCTTCAAATAATGCTGTTCTCTAATTTTCTCCTATACTAACAATAAAGCATTTCTTATATGTCTTTGAAAGTAACCATGTATCTTACTTTTCCCATTCCATAAGAAGGCATGCCAACCCAATGGTAAATCATGCTCCTCCAGTGTCAAAAACCTTGTGTTTCTTAATACTATCCATTCTTTCATCCACGTCAATACCTTGGTTTGATAATATAATTCCCAATTGGGTAGTCCAAATCCTCCTCTAATTCTTGTATCCTGTAACATTTTAAAGTTAATTCTTGTTTTTTTACCTTGCCAAATATATTTTACTATTATTTTGTTGAAATCCTCAAAGTATTTTTTCCCAATTTTATTGGAATTGTTGGAAACAAATACAATAATTTCAGTAATCTTAATTGTAGTTATTCTTCTTATTAACGATAATTGCAAACATTTTCATTTTTCCAAATTGATCTTAATTTGTTGTAGCAGGTTATAATAGTTATCTTCCTTGATCATTACACATTTTGTTGTTAATTGAATCCCTAATCTGGATATCTAACCTCTTTGTTAACTTTTTTTCTGCTTCTCTGTGATATTTTTCACTAAAATCTTAGTTTTTTCTTTATTTATTTTCAATCCTGCCACTTCACCATCCTCTTTTTTCTATTAACTTAGGCCCTGTTTTTTGTGGATCTTCTAAGATAAAAACCAAGTCATTTGCAAATGCCTGTAATTTGTATTTTTCCTTTTTTTCCCCTTTTATCTCCTTATCTTGTCTAATATTTCTATTAAATACTTCCAGTGTAAATAATAATGGCCACAAGGGGCATCCTTGTCTTGTACCCTTCTTAATATTGACCTTTTCAGTCATATCTCCATTTATCATTACCTTTGCGGTTTGTTTATAATATATTGCCTTAATCATTTTGATGAATCTCTCCCCAAAGGCCATGTCTTTTAATTGTGCTAGCATAAATTGCCAGTTCACATTATCGAATGCCTTCATTGCACCAAGGAAAATCAATGTCATTTGCTTCTCTGGATGCACTTCATAGTATTCAAATGTGTTCAAAATTATTCTCATGTTGTCTTTAATATGTCTCTTAGATAAAAAGCCATTTTGATCTGAGTGTATAAACTGAATTAAAAATCTCTTCAGTCCTTCTGTAATAATTGAAGCAAATATTTTATAGTCCACAATCAAGATATCGGTCTATAGTTTTTTTTTATCCATTGCAAATCTGAGTCTTCTTTTGGTATGAGCATAATATACGCTTCCATCCAAAACTTTGGTGCTTTCGCTTCTGACAGTAATTCATTGAATACTTCCAGCATTGTGTTACTTAAAGAGTTTTGTAAAGTTTTATATAACTCTGCTGGTAGTCCATTCGACCTGGTGTTTTGCCATTCTTTTGTCTTTTAGTTGCTTTTGTTATTCTTTCTTCTAATGCTACTTTAACTGTTTCTGGTATTGTAGGCAATTCCACTTCTTCTAAATATTGTTTTATTTTAACTTCTGAAATTGTCTCCTGATTGTATAGATTTTCATAACAGTTTTGAATTATTTTCTTTTTGTCATCATTTTGATGGTAAAGAGTCCCTTTCAGTGGTGAGATTCAAATTTTTTTTACTACTGGTTCTGTGGGTGTGGCTTGGTAGGCATGGTGTAGTTTGGTCGGCATGACTTGGTACGTGTGGCAGGAGAAGGTTACTGCAAAATCCCATTCCTTCCCTACTCCATTAACCTGCTTCCCAGCTCCGTTCTCCTGTGTAGGGCAACAAAGGAAGACCCAGCCGATAAGCTAGGACTTGGGAGGCAGAGCCAGTCAGAGGTGGCATTTGCCAGTTCTCTGAATGACTCAAAATATCTACTACCGGTTCTCCAAAACTGGTCAGGACCTCCTGAATACCAACTCTTCATCATCTAATAGTTGATACATCAATTTTATTTCTTTTTCCATTTTCAATCTATATGCCAACCATCTTCCTGACTTATTAGCATTTTCAAAAAAATGTTAGAACTTTTAATTTTTTGTGCTAGCTCTTTTTTATCTATTAAGTTCAACTTAATATTCTCTTTAAAGAAAAAGATCAGTTTTCTTTCCATAAATTGAGTAAATTCCTTTTCTTTTAATATTGATTGGTTCATTGTCCATCTTGACTTCTTTTTTGTCTCCTCCTTGTAACTTTTATCGGATTATGTTCTGCCCATGTACTTCTTTCAATATTTATTTCTTGTATATTAGATATTAACTCTACTGATGCGGTATCTGCCATCCCCGAATGTCTTGGCACACGCTCTTTTATTGTGCTTTTTTACAAGAAAATGATTTAATCAAAGCTCAAGTCAAACATGGTAATCTCATCAGGATGTGCATGTTTACAAAGCTGCATACCGGACAGATTATTTACAATGTGGATAAGCTTATTAACAACCGTCTAGCTCCTTGTCCCTTGTACGTGCCTTGCAAAGGTCACTGAAGAGACAGAAGTTAATGATTACATGTGAATGATACAATGTTGCAAACACATGAATGGTACATAGTTGCAATGATACATAGTTGCAAACACATGAATGATACATAGTTACAACATACTGATATGCACTTCATATCTATTCTGGACCAAGACATATATTTATTTGAGAAGAATGAATATTGATTTTTCTCAAGATGAATTTCTCACTATGCATCTTGAATATGTAATTCTTCCACCATTAAAAAAAAGGCTTTTGGAAGTGTTTTCTTAGCTTTCTGTTTATTTTTCTGGTTTTATAGTCCAATTCTAAATCCACAATTGCATTGAAATCTTCTACTATACATATATTTTCATACTCCAATTCTACTATTTTCTTATGCAAGTTACGATAAAAATTCTCTTGGTTACTATTTGTTGCGTATATTGCCAGTAAAAGCATCTGTTTGTAATTCATTGTTATCTCCACCATCAAAATCCTCCCTTCCTCATCTGTGAAAATTTGTTTAACATTTATTGTCTCTTTAATATAAAATGCTACTCCCCATTTACTTTGTTGTGGAAGAAAGGCATATAACTTCCCAATTTTAGGATATTCCAATACTTTATTGTGTTGTTTTTTTATGTGAACTTCTTGTAAACAAATTATGTCCAATTTTAGTTTTTCTAATTTATTAAAAGTCCTTTTCCTTTTTATTGCTGAATCCAGTCCTTTTATGTTAATTGACATTAACTTTATTTCTTTTTCCATGATTTTACTTATAAATGGGTTTTGCTTTTCTAGTCACTCTTATCTCTCTTGCTTCTCTTGCCTTTGCTCCTTTTCTTATTGTTATTTCCTCCAAATCTCTCACATCTTCTTTTTGTTCTATATGTCTCTCTCCTATGGATTCTTCTTGACATCTATCTTCCCTTTCCTCTCTCATTCTCACTTCCTCTTGTAGTCTCAAGTACTGATCATAGAATTGCTCTGCCTTCTCTATTGAATCTAATCTACGTCTTTGCTCCTGCCAGGTCACCAATATCCCCTCTGGTGTCAACCATCAAAAATTCACCCCCTTTTAAATTAGATGCATTGTCAAAAACTGGTATTCCTTCCTTAGTTCTCTAATTCTTCTTGGGATTTGTTTTAGAACTATTATTTCTTTCCCTTTATATTTTAGGGAATCATCTCTCGCTCTCTGCAGAATCTCTGTTTTTATTGTTTTCTTGTTGAATCTCACATGAACCTCTCTAGGAAGTCTATTTCTTATCGCATATCCAGTATGTACTCTAAATATTTCATCAGTCTCAGCCAAAACATTCCTCTAAACACCTCCAAAGCCTCCACCAACAGTTCTGCCTTTTATTCTTCCATTTTCTGAAACCTCAAATCATAATCTGCCCTATCCATCTCTATTGGTGCAGATGTTCCTTTCTTCATTTTATAATATTTTAATATTTATAACCCACCAAGAGTAAAAGTATAATTCCATTATAATACAAGGAAAAGGTAAAAATATAACTTATAATCCAACTCCAAATATTGTCAATCTTTGGGACCTTTCTTTTTCTTCAGGTTCTTAAAACCCTAATCCATTTTTGTCAGAAATTCATAGAACAGTAAATTGTAATCCAAGTAGGCTCTCAAGCCCAAGTGTTCAACCAGCCAGTTTTTTTATATCCAAAAAGAGAGTTCACAGAACAAGAGAAAAATCAAAAAGGGGGAATATTTTACTGTTCAGCTTCTGTTTTGCTTTATCTGTTTTGTTTTCATTTAAGTTCCAAGAGCTACACTATTTGAAAAAAAGAAAAAAAAGAAAAGTTCCAGTGTTCCGCTCTCTGTCTTAGTTCTTCAGTCAAAGCAGCTGCTTATCGTTGTATTCTCAAGCTCTCAAGGTTATATTTATATGCTTGTATATTTTCTCCTTTCTCTCTTATGTCTTCCAATTTTCACTTTTTCCTATAGATGGCACTGTTGTTCTGCTTCTCTCTTTTCTTCCTCCTTTATATCTTTATATCCCAATGGAAATTCTAAAATGTGTGTGTGTGTGTGTGTGTGTGTGTGTGTGTGTGTGTGTAAATATTGTCAATCTTTGGGACCTTTCTTTTTCTTCTTTCTTTTTCTTCAGGTTCTTAAAACCCTAATCCATTTTTGTCAGAAATTCATAGAATAGTAAATTGTAATCCAAGTAGGCCCACCAAGCCCAAGTGTTCAACCAGCCAGTTTTTTTATATCCAAAAAGAAGCACAGAGCTTTTATTTTATATCCAAAAAGAAGCACAGAGCTGAAGACCAAGCCTGAAGATGATGAATGAGACTTCATCGAAACGTTGCCGAGATACTTCCAATCTTACGCGGGAGAAAACCCGAATAACCAAAGATCCATATATATATATATATATATATTCTTAAGTTTTCGTGGGTACTTACATGTATGGCATTCAGCTTTGTTCGGGTATTTTCCCACGTCATAGTAGTGGTGCTTTTAAAGTTGTAGCAACGTTTCAGCAGAATCAGAATGCCATATATATACACATATACACATATACACATATACACATATACACATACATATACATATACATATACATACACACACACACACACACACACACACACACACACACATATATATATATATGTTTTCTTAAGTTTTCGCGGGTACTTACATGTCTGGCATTCAGCTTTGTTCGGGTATTTTCCCACGTGGTGCTTTTAAAGTTGTAGCAACGTTTCAGCAGAATCTCTCAACCAATCAGGAGGAAGAAAAAACCATTCTGACACAGCAATAGGCTGCCCCAAATTTAAATCTGAAACCACTGTAAAAGTCTGGCTCAGAGACAAACACCATACAGAAGCCTGATGACCAGACATATATATATATATATATTCTTAAGCTTTCACGGGTACTTACATGTATGGCATTCAGCTTTGTTCAGGTATTTTCCCACGTCATTGTAGTTGTGCTTTTAAAGTTGTAGCAACGTTTCAGCAGAATCTCATCTGCCATCATCAGGCTTCTGTATAGTGTTCATATAGTGTTCATTCATATATGTGTGTGTGTGTGTATGTGTGTGCATGTGTGTATATCTCCAAAAGTTTCTAACTTAAAAACATTGTATTTTAAAGTACCCAGTCTGGTTTTCTAAATATGTTCTTTGAACAACTCCATTACCCAACCTCCTATTCCAATAATGGCTCTTAAAGCTCTCCTTGCCATTTTTCTTCCAGAGGTGGAATAGAAAAATCAATTCCACCTCTCTTTTGGGTCTCACTTTCATTCAGTTGTTTCTCAGGGGGCTCTTTCTTCTATTAATATTAGAAATTCAGAGTTCAAAGTCTCTCACCTAGATCGAAAACACTGTCTTTCCATCTTCTCTCTTCTGGTGGCTGTCCCAGCTTCAGAACGGCACACAATGGCCACCTTCCCCAGATGTCGAGTTGGAGAGTCTTCTTGAGATCAATCAAGGAGATTGTGGGCTCTCTGTAATCAGCAGAGTGTGCCCTCTAGTTTTTTCACCCCTCCAAGGCAATTTAGATCCATTTGGACCTCCCCGCAGCTTGGATATCGACAGTCTCACAGAGCTCCCATGCAGCATGTCATATCACCGCGATGTTAGCAATTTCTAACTTTTTATTATATTGTTTGCAATTTCTAACTTTTTATTATATTGTAGATCACCCAAGAGATAAGCAAAAGAGCAGGCCTCTTATTACTCCATTCTTTTTCATTAAAGTGAATTCACTGTTTCCTTTTCAGGGATGTAAAGTGTGGCACATTATTTTGCAAAAAGAGAAACTCGATGATATGCAACTGCAAAGTTTCATCACATGACCCAAGTTATGGAATGGTTGAATCTGGAACAAAATGTGGAGATGGAATGGTTTGTAAAAGATTACCTCTAATCTGTGTGCTCTGATTCCAAGGGTTGTTCACTAAAAATGTCAAATGGATCTTGCTGAAAGCTAGTTTAGATTTTCCACAGTACAGTGAATCTACATAGAAGGAAAAAGATCCTGCTAGCCTTCTTTTGGTTTTCTTCTTTTGTTTTTCCTTTAAACAACAACCACAACAAATGAGGTGAATGTCCAGGGCTGTTTCTTTCCTCTAAGAACAAAATCCCTGGCCTTCTCAGAGCCTTGTGCTTCTCCCTTGCAAGCACTTTCTCAACAGACTGTCAAAAGACAATCCTTTCACTTGTAGATATCTTCATAGGGAAGGTGGAAGAGAGAAATGAGAAAATCAGGGCAGAGCTGGTTGTGACTTAAAGGACACCAGTTCAATGAAGCCATTTAGACATGCTGAAGCAATCCCAAAGCTTATGTGAAATGATCAGGAATCACTTCCCCTGTCTTTTTGTTCAATGTAGAACCTGAAAGAAGTTTGGGTTAGTTCTAAGGAATGACAGAGTTTAGTTGTGTAGGAAAGTGCTTTCTTATTCTATTGATAAACTCTTACTTTGACTTTCAGGTGTGCAGCAACAGGCAGTGTGTTGATGTGCAGACAGCCTACTGATCAAGCACTGGCTTCTCTCAATTTGATTTTGGAGATCTTCCTTCCAGAAGGCTTCCCTCAAGCCCAAAGAGACCCATCTGTCTTTATCCTACTAGTAAATCACTCTTAGCTTTCAAATGGTATCTAAAATTTGCAATATTTCTACTCCATAATTTAATCTGATTATCTTTTGCTATAATAAAAACTTTCCCCTGCCACAAAGCTCCATGGTCATGTACAGCACCAAAAACTTATTTGCTAACAAAAAATGACAATTTTACTGATTGCCAATTGCAATGCATATTTAATGCAACAAGCGCTGCCCTTTGAGCTGGCATATTCAAAGGCAATGATCCCTCTCCAAAAATTATATGCTGGCTTTCCAAGATGTAGCTGCTTCCATCAATAAACTGTTCTCATTCTGCATTTTGTAAAGGCTCATCTTTCAAATCTGGTTTGCTGAAGTAAACCACATCAAAACTTGCATGCAATCAGGAGGAAAACCATCCAGGCGAATTATCTACTGGTACCAAAGAAGTTGGATTTAGATTATTCACAGTCATCTGTCTCATTCTGAGACATTCTGTCTTCATTCTAGCTCAGAAAGAGCCCCTAAGTATAAATCATTCACATATTGCAACACACATGCTTTTCAAAAGGCAACTGGACTTCCTTGGTTTTTCATTGAAAATGTTTCACTTCTCATCCAAGATGCTTTTTCAAGTTCAGATGCCTTTTGAAAAGCATCTCTGAGACAACCATGACTTGGATGATTGAGAATCTCCATAGACACTGCAACACAGTGCTATTTGTTCTTGGTTGGGGGTCCATCTGAGTAGCTCAGAGCCAGGAGCTTCACCAAAAATGGTTGGGCTATTTTCAGACCCTTAGGGTAAGGCAGTCCAATATAACTGAGTTCCTGTACCTGTTCATTGTCAGATCACTGAAAAGCAAATAACTTCTCACTACCCACTTCAAGGGGAATAGAGAAGAAGGCATCCTTTAAGTCTAATATGGTTAACCATGCAAAATGAAGGTGAAATCAAAGAAATCAAAGTAGGATTTGATACTGTAGGGTGAATTGTCACTGTGAGTAAGTTGATAAATCTCAAGTCCAGAACCAGATCAAAAGACCCATCATGTTTCTTAACTGGCAGAGCTGAAAATTGAAATAAGTTTTCCCTTTCTTGAGAAGATCATATTGTAGGAAGTGGTCAATGATTGGCCTCAGTCCTACTCTAGCTTTCTCTGAAAGAGCATACAGTTTAATTTGCAGAGGTTCCTCTCCTGGTTTCAGAGCAATTTCCACAGGAGGAATATATCTATAGCTCATCCTGGATTACTTGTAGCCCAACCCCATGACACAACTGCATTTAAGATAGACTGCCTTGGATGGGGAAGTTATTGCCTGAATGGGGATTTCAAGACAGGCAATAGGAGTCTCCAGTTGGCAAAAACATCAAGATTTTTCCTTGATCAAAAGAAAGAGTGACTTGCCATTTAGAAAGTAAATCATATCCCAAAAGTGTAGCCAGACAGTCGTGCATATTCAAAAAGCCAAGTGTCAACTTTTCCCTCTAACATCCATTCCCAAAAGTGGTTAAAAAGGGTTAATGTTGGATTGTCCTGAAGCTCTAACAATAGGTATAAGATGATTAGATTTAAGAGCCAGCGATTTAGTGACTACAGAATGTGAAGCACCCATATCCCAAGGAAATAAATATTTTCACCTCCTACCATAGCAGTTATTAAGAGCTGGGGAGGCACTAGGGCTATTTGAAGACTCCACCCCTGGCTGCTTCATTCTTTGTCTTCCAGCATAAGAAAATATGGGCTGGTAGGCAAGTCCCCTGTTTGAATTCAATGGCCCTGCATCTTGCCAATGTCCTATTTCAGGGCAGGGGTGGGATTCAAATTTCTTAACAACTGGTTCTGTGGGTGTGGCCTAATTTGTGGGTGTGGCTTGGTGGTCATGTGACATGGTGGGCATGGCTTGTATGTAAATATTATAAATATTTATGTAAATATTGATTTTTTTTATAAAAATAGAGCAACTTTTACCCAAAAGCAGGTAAAGCAGGCAGGCCGACTGAGTTGCTCACAGAATCACAGAGATCTATCTACCTGCAATTGGATAACTGAGTCTGTCACATAAAATTTGCTTGCAAGCAAACTCATAAAATTTGCTAGCAAGCAAACTCACAAGATTAATTCACAACACACCATGTATGTAAATATTGAAATTTTATTTTTTAAAAAAGAGCAACTTTTACCCCAAAGCAAGTTGGCAGATTGAGTTGCTCACAGAATCAAAGACTAAGTAAGAGATCTATCTATCTGCAGTCAGCTACCTGAGTCTGCACTTCAGTCCTAAGGAAAGTTCGGCTCTACTCCTGAGTAGACCACATTTTTCCCTAATCCTCTTCTCTCTGCGTGCCCTGGGATGGATAGAGGATGGGCCTGGGTCCTCCTCTGACTGCTCAGCTGGCCTCTGCCCTTCCCCAGCTTCCTCCATAACCTCTGGAGCCACACTTCCACTCCCTGTTGGCTGTTCCTCCTCTCCCTCAGATTCAGTCTCCATCAGGGGCATGACAGGTTCTATAGAACCGGGCCAAACTGGTAGCATCCCACCCCTGTTTCAGGGGTATTAAACTCAAGGCACAGATCTGGCCCATGGGGCCACCCTGAAACAGCAAAGGACTGGCCTGTGGTGCCTCTGCCAGAAAAAATGTAACTTGGGAGGGTCGCTCACATCCCTCCTGAGCTCCATTTTTGCTAGCAGAAGGTTACAGGAGGCCTTCACAGCTGAAAACGGAGTTCAGTAGCCCATTTTCACTGGCACAGCACTCAGGCCACTACAGGCACCCCCAACATGAATGACATTTGAGCTGGCCATGCCCATCCTAGCTGTGCCCCCCCCCCCGCAGGGTAAAAGACAACCTTGATGTAGCCCTCAATGTAATTGAGTTTGACACCCCTGTCCTATTTGCTTAAAAGCACACTGATGTTTCTGAAGAGTCTCCAGCAAGTGCAGAGTGCTTTAGTGAGGTCAATGGTACTGTTCCTGTAGCCCAGTGAGACAAATTGCTTCTCCTCTGTGTTACTTATCTGTTTTATGAAGACAAAATGTAGCTACCTTGAATACCACCTCCTCCCCCTCCTCCTCCTTCTTCTTTTGGTATCATCAAAGTATGGCCAACAGGGGGAGCAAGAGGACAACCAGATTTTAGCCCACAAAGAACGAAAAAGAAGCATTACTAGGAACCTTCCACAGCTATAATAGATTGCCTCCTTCATGTCAAACTTCACTTACCCTTAACTAATTATGAATCTCTGTCCATGTCTGCTTGCAGACACATACATTAATTATGACAGCTTTAACCTAGCAGTACAAAAGCCTCAGACAGTCTGGCACCAAAGCTAATCAATAAATAAAGTTATTTTTTTTTCTTTTAAAAAATCCATTGCCTGTGGGAATGATATTTTCAGGAAAGCTAAACCTTAGAAAGTTCTTTTTTAATGTAATCTCACATTATTCATAGGCTTAAACCAGGCTCCAGACTATCTGCTTGATTGCAAAGTTTGCAGGATGAAACTCAGAAGTTAAGAAAGATGGGTGAATGACCCACAGCAGAAAAATCTAAATGCAAAATCCGCTACACTGGGTGAGTAAATTAGCTAAATAAATATAATTTCAAACTGCATTCAAAACCTGCCATTTGAACCAGCTACATCATCTCTAGCAGCATAGCTTTTTGGATTTTCAGCAGTTTTGTCAGAGTGTGAATTCCTTTAAGTGTGTGACAAACTTCCATCATAATTACAGATTAATACAGATTTTATTCTTTATATTATGAATCAAATACAGATTGAATAGTGACTGTTGCATATTAGCATACATCTAGAGGGAAAACTCAGGAAAAATTAAATCAGCAAAAGTAGCTTTTCTAAAAAAATTTAATTGCTCAGAGAAGATTTCTATGACCCCTCCCTCCCTTTCTCAAATCTATAGAAAAAGAATGCCCTGTTACAGGTTATCTTCTTTTTTGGGAAAATCTCAAAAAATTATCCTTGAGCCAACAAGGACTCCAGCCAAACTGATCAAGATATTTATCCTTCCTTCCTTCCTTCCTTCCTTCCTTCCTTCCTTCCTTCCTTCCTTCCTTCCTTCCTTCCTTCCTTCCTTCCTTCCTTCCTTCCTTCCTTCCTTCCTTCCTTCCTTCCTTCCTATTATGGACTAAGCCAACACAGCAATACAACCCTAAACAGCTTTTACTTTACAGCAGGCTTGTAATCCTGCACTTCTCATTGGCCCGCTAATAGCGAGTCGTGATTGGTCATTTTTGGCCAGTCTGATTGGCTGTTAACGGGCCCCTCTGATTGGATGCTTGCGAAAGCGGTAAACTCAAACCATTTGTTGTTTTGACAGCAGTCAGCTCTATAATAGAGCTGCTGCTGCCTAAGTATTTGCTCTTATTATTTTACAATAAAGAGTTAAAGTCACCGTTTGATGTCTCATCTCCGTTCCTTGCGCCCATGCCCAGGACTTAACACTTCCTTCCTTCCTCCCTCCCTCCCTCCCTCCCTCCCTCCCTCCCTCCCTCCCTTCCTAGTCAAAATCTTATTCCATGGATTTATAACCAGTGATTATTAGAGAGAAGATTCCAAGGTGATCTGATAAACTTTCTTGATTTTAATTCATTGATGGCACATTTTGATGACACTCATCACTCTCCTAGCAGGGCAGATGGAGGCTGGGGCATGCCAAAAGCTTGGCCCTGATTGAAGCAGGCAATGGGACAGAGGACAGGGCTTGTGGTACCTACCCAAACACTTTTCAACCAAAGTTGACATTTTGAAACTGAACAATTAGCTCCATTTCAAACCATCCCCTTTGGAAGCACAGAAAGCTTTGAGTCTCCATCATTTCTCCATCCAGGTGAAAAGTGTTTGATCACCTATGGGGCATTTGGTAATGGAGCAATTTGCCTGTTTCTGGTTCCACCATGCAAGCCTCCCATGAGCCCCCCATGAGTCAGGCAGCTTTGCAGCTTGTCTGGATCACCTGTCTTCTCCCCTTGCACCTCTGCCTCCATGCTTGGACCTATCAATATTTGCACTGTGCCAAGAGACCAGCTGATGACACCTTGAACACCTTGCTGCTGCCAAAAGAAGGAAGCCGGAACTAGCTGGAAACATCAGAGAGGCCTGAGGCCAAACAAACAGCAAGACAATTCCCTACCGGAGGCTAACAGGGAGGGAAGCCAAGGTGATCAGAGGAGCCCCTCCAGAAAAGTAAGCAATAAAACTAATTAATGGTAATAAACAGCTGGGCAGCCAGGGAGAGCTGGGGAGTGAGCTGGGCTACCGTTTCAAAGGGAAGCCAACTTCCCAAGAGCTGACAAGGTGAGCTAAGTTGAGGCTTCCACTGGCTACTCTAAAGAACCCGGCCACACTAAATAAAAATAAAAAATAGTAATTAAAAAAACAGACAATCCATAGACAATCATGACACTCTACTGCCAAGCCCCAACCCAAAAAGAAGGGGACTACTACTGATGTGTCTTATGAATCCTGCACATGCTTTGTCTGTGATGAAACATTTGAGGAGATTGAGAGCACTATGAAGTGCTCCCTATGGACTCATACGTCCACTACAAGTGTTTTGGGTTAACCAAAGGTGTAGCCCAGTTTCTTCAATCAACATCATTAGAAACCTTCCAATTTGCATTTCCACTATTCTGCCCATCCTGCAAGCCCAGACTTGACAAATGTATTGTTTTGCTTGATACTTTGGAAGCACGTCCAGCATCCCTTGAAGAAAAGGATAAAATGCAGAAAAATGACGCACCACTGTCCCGTAATCATGACACAGCTCAACAACCCAAGCTGCTGGAAATCACTAATCCAGCTAGTAACATCTCCATCCTTATCAAAGATGCAATTGAACATGAACAGAAGCATTCCAACACTATCTTATTTGGACTGCATGACACCAATGAATCCGATGACACCACAAAGGTTCGCAACTTCATCAGCAACTTCCAGACATCAACCATCACTCCCAATGAAATCATCAATATTTCCTGCAATGGCCCCAAGTTCAAGAACAGTGATGGCTCATGTTTTCCAGTCTGACCATGATAACCATAGAGGGGGTGGTGTTTCTATCTTCTATAAAAAGTCCCTAGGTTTGAAAAAGATAAATGTTATACAGGAGCTTGCTCTTACTGAGACTATTGTCTGCGAACTGTCCCTAAATACCACAGTTCATTTCTTGCTATGTTATAGGGACCCTGATTACAACCTTGCTCATATGAACAAGCTAACTGCACTACAGACACCAGAGGAGATGACTTGAAGACACAGAGGAAGCCATTGCCTTTGATATGAATCTGGCAGAGCTTGGGGTAGTGTCAGCTGTGAATCCAGCAATGGCAATGATTTTGTTGACTGTGACATCAGTGCTGGGTAGCCAGTCTTGAAGTTGGTGTAACCAACATATGGCTGACTGTTAGCTTCTAGAATTCATCACTGCCACAAAGTTGAAGAATGTTGGGGGGGAAGTGTTTTCTTATAGGAGAAGGGATTTTCAAGGGGGGACACCTGTCAGCTCTGGAATTCATCGCTGCATTGAGTTGAAGAATGTTGGGGGTGGGTGATATAGTTGAATAGTTTAAAAGGGAAAAAAAGTTTAGTTTGAAAGTTCAAGGTTATTTAGTATGTTGCACTAAGAAATTGCAGCTGCAGAGTAATTGGTTCACGTGATTAATGAGGTGTAGAAAAGTGGAAGGGGAAAGGTTGAATTTTGTGAGAAGGTCTCGGAATGATTTCAGTTCTGAAATTTCACAGACATTACCAGTGATGGTTTTTAATAGGGTACTTTGAGATATTTCAGAGTTACTGTTTTAAACCAGACAATGGCTGGAACCCTAACATTATTTCAGAACTCACTTTTTTCTAACGGGGCTTGAGCTGATACTCCAGAGACTTTTTTTTACAGCAATGGAGAAAGCTCAAGAATCAGCCAACACTGAAGGTGAGCAGGATAGGGCTGGGGGGGGGGGGGGAGGCCTCCAGAGCATTAGCTGAATCCTTCAGCCCCCTTTTGAGGGAGATGATGGATGCCTTTAGAATAGCAGAGGAGAGAAAGGATTTGGGAGCCAGGCCAAGACGTTCCAACTCATGGGGGAGTTGCAAAACAACTTTACACAGACAGCCTGAAGGAAAATCTTTCACTAGCCCTCTGTATACAGCAAAGGAAGCAGACTGGAGGGAGGAGACCCAAATTGAGTCGGAACTCTCTCAAGATCATAACCCCAAGATTGATTCTGGGAGCCCATCGATGGCGGAATTACCACACCAATTCCAGCAATTAAAAGTGGCAAGCTTGGTCTCAAAGCCACAGCCTGTCTGGACAAGTTGGAGCCTGACACAATCCATCTTCTCTAACCCGAGTATCATGAGGAATGAGATTATACAGATGCCAGTTGGAGAGGCCCAGCAAGAGGTGCTGACTACCAGAGGTATGTTGCAAGTCCTTCTCCCCACTTTCCAGAAAGAAGGTTACCCCCTGCAGAAAGTATCCTTCCAGGGTAGGGATTTTATCCAGGCCAGGGGTGGATTCAGTGCCAATGGATGCCCTGGATTGACGGGGATCTACCCAGGCAGCAGACAGCAGGCACTCCCCCTCCAACCAGGCAGGGAACCAGGCAACACCCATTTTCCTCATGGAAACCACAAATGCAAACCCCAATTTGAGCAACCCTACAGAGACCCCTCTTCCAGGGAGGCACAACCCAGCCAGGCCTTAGGGCCCCTGCCCAGACTAGATACACAGCCTATCAGGCTCCTTTCATTCCAGTTCAATCTGCAGTTGCCAGACCCGTACCACCTCCCCAACCATGATGCAGACCAGCCCAAATACCATTCAAAGCTGTTTTCGATGGCCGCCATGAGCATTTTAATTACTTCCTCACTCGAATCCGGTGCCACATAGACCAATTTGGAGATCAATATGCGACAGAGTGTGATTTGGTTACTGCCATAACAGATGGGATGAATGAAGGGGATACATCTGACTGGGTGGCCCAACTACAAATGAACAAGCCCCAGAATTACAAGATATAAATTGGTTTATTTGATTATTGAGACTCAGATTTGAAAATCCAGACAAGGCGGCAGAGAATGAAGAGACGTTAATGGAAATGAAACAAGGCAAGTAACCCTTATCAGACTTTATTTGGGACTTTAGAAGGGTCGTGAGCCATCTCATGGATTGGCCTGAAAGGATGACTTTACACTACTTTAAGAATGCCATTGACCCGGAAGTAAAGAAGGCCTGTAACATTAGGGGAATACCAGAGACTCTGCAAGCATGGCATACTAACACCCTCAGATTAGACCATAACATCAACCCACATAGAAAACCCCTTCCTGAAGGCCCACCTAAGCAAACTGTGGCTAGGAGACTGCTGACCAAACCCACTGAAACTACACGTATCCGACCCAACAGATGATAAAATGTTACCGTTGTGGCCAGGATGGGCATAGAGCAGCTGACTGTCTGGCTTTTGCACCGGCACCACGAGCGCCACAATCAAACTCTAGTACAGCTGTCAGAGGTCGGAAAAGTCAAGGAAGACCTCTGGACATTAGCCAGTTTGCTAGACACAGCCTGGAAAGTCCCCTCTACTAGTGGTACCTTACACAGGGGAGGCTGGGGAGTTAGAAGCTGTCATTGATACTGGGTGCTCTAGATGCCTTATCAGGCTTCCTATCATTGAGCAATTGGTCATAAAGACTAACCAACTAAGATGCCCAATCAGATTTGAGCAAGTGGATAAGACATTAATTGGGGGGACCCCAGCTACCTAAATGACAGAGTTGATCAAGATGGAAATGGGTCCTCATTGCAAACTCATACGCTTTATAGTGACTGTTAGGAATTGATAGTCACCTAACCATTTGGTTAGAAATATATAAACCAGGATAACATTTAATACTGTATCTTTAAGGGAATGCTAAAATTGTAATTTGCTGTGGTTCCTCAAACGGCCATAAGATGGAGCCAGAAACCTGGGTTGTTATGTTTTAAGTATTGCTAGTTGCCAGTTGGTCAATGTTCGCTGTTTTTGGTTACTGAATTTTTTCCCTATTGACTGTTGCTGATCATAGTTCTTCTTAGATTTAATGTAAGTCTGTTACTGAACTGTTTATAATACTGGACTTTATTTTTGGATTATCACTGGACTGAATACTGACTGCTTTAACTGTGTATGACTTGGACTGCTTTTTGTACTTTGCTTAACCATTTACTGTGAGTAAAACCTACATTTTACTATTCAGTGTATCTGTGTGCTGGTCGTGTGTTATTCAACATGACTCTCACTACGTCTCCCTGTGTGCACTCATTCTCCTAATGGGGAATTACCTCAACAGTGGCCTCCAGAATGTCAGAATCAATCATATTGGGACTTGCTTGGCTAGACAAATGGGCCCTTACCATCAGATGGGAGGATGGATTCAGGAAAATCATCATTGGGCTGGGCCCATTGTTCTTCCTTCCCCCCACTAAGAAACCACCAACCAACTTGAACCCAAAACCTGAACCAGCATCCACAGCATCCAACCTTCTCCTAGATACCCCCAATTACCCAACCAATACAAAGACTTGGCTGAAGCATTCAGTGAAAAAGAGTGTAATGTTTTATCTTCACATCGAGCCACTGATTGCACCATAGAATTAGAGCCTGGGGTGAAACTACCAAAACCAAAGACGTATTCCATGACACCTGCTGAAATGACTGAATTAAGAAAATACATCAACAACAATCTGGACCGTGGTTTTATTGAACCTGTCAACTCGAGGTTAGCTGCCTCCCATGTTGTTCAAGGAGAAGAAAGATGGCAGATTGCGATTATGAGTGGACTTTAGGGGCGTAAACACCATGTGCATCAAAAACATGTACCCTCTCCCCCTCATGAAGGACTTATTAAACCACCTATCGAAAGGCAAGATATTCACCAAACTAGATCTGAGAGAAGCTTATTACTGGGTCCACATCAAAGAGGGAGATGAGTGGAAAACAGCTTTTAACTGTCCTTTGGGTAGTTTCCAATTTGGAGTCATGCCTTTCAGACTTCAGGAGGCTACTGCAGTATTTATGCAACTCATCAATGAAGTGCTGCATCTGCACCTGTACTGGGGGGTCCTCGTATACTTGGTGACTTCCTTATATTCAGTGAAACCATTGAAGAACATGTCAAATTGGTCAGACAAGTCCTGGAAAAACTTCTAGCTACCAAATTATATGTAAAACTCTCAAAATGTGAATTCCACAAAGAGTCATTGGATTATTTAGGCTACCAAATAGCCAACCTGGGAATTGAGATGGACCCTGGAAAGGTGAAAGCTGTGCTAGACTGGCAAGCCACCAAAACCCAGAACCAACTTCAAAGTTTTTTGGGTTTTGCCAATTTCTATAGATGATTCATTCCTTCATTTCCCAAAGTTTCCCTCCCTTGGATGGAGTTATTAAAAACGGGGCTGTCAGTTTCCGGTTCTGCGTGGCTTCGGTGGCAGCAAGAATCCATGACCGTTCGTGATTCCTGCTGCACTTGCTGCTGAGGTACCCCCGATCCAAATGGGTCAGGGGGATATGGCTGCCCTATAGGGACAGCCAAAGAGAGAAGGGAGCCAGACAGGAGGTTGGGGGTGTCGCAGACCCCCTCCTCGTCCAGAAAAACCCCTTTTTCCCAAGATGGTGGAGCGGCGGTCAGCAATGGCCACCACGAAGAAGCCTGCAACCGGGTAAGATTGTGCTGGAGGAAGCAAGAAAAGTGAAAGTGCTGGCTGAGCCGGGTCAATCAACATCTTTTAAATTTGCTGGAACTGAGCTGTCTGAATTGCTGGAGGATACATTGTATCCCTAAGAAGATTGAAAGCGGCAGAGAAGCTGTTAAAGGGAACTTTTTTTTTTCTTCACTCTCCCACCCCATGGAAACAGCAGATGAAGATTTGAAATTTGTTTGGGCACTGAAGGTGAATTATTCTGAAAGTTGAAGTTAAGGGACAAAAGAGTTCTTGGACATTGGACTTAAAAATTTAAGAAATTGGAAAACCCTTATTAGAGGTATGGATTTCTGATCATTTAAAAATTGATGTTGCAAGTGGGAAGGGAGAGGAAAAAAATTGGAGCAGAAGTGGAAAAAGGAGGAGATTGCCTAGAATCTCAAAGAAAGATATATGGTAATTGGACCTCTTTGATTAAACAGTAACCCCAGAAAGAGAAATAGAAGAAGGAAGAAAAGTATTAACTTTTGGAAATTTTTTTGAATTATTTTTGATTAAAAATACTTGGGTGGTTGTTTTGGGGAAAGTTTCTCTTTTCAGGATGGCATCGCTTGTGGATGAACTAAAGATTGAATATCAAAAATATAAAAAGGAAGAACAAGATGGAAAAGATACTTTGGGCACTTTATTTCAATTTTTAGAAATGGCGTTATGTACTTATGAAAAGTTGATTATGCAGCAGAATGACTGGGACAAAGAAGAAGAGGAACAAGAAGCCATCTTTGATGAACAATGGGTTTTTTCCGGGGAGGAGGAGAAAGAGGATAAGAAAAAGGGGATTTTAAGGTTTGAAAAAACAACCAAAAAAGAGAAAAAGGAGAGAAAAGGTGGATACAAGGTTAGAAAGCAAAGGAAAGGGAGTAAGAAAAGGGAGGAGGAGAGAGAAAGGGGTAAAAAGGGCAAGGAGAAGAATAAGCAAGAGAGAAAGGGGGGGAGGAGAAGCCTCAATGGTGGGAAGCAAGATTTAAAAAGTTTATTTAGAGACAATGGGTGAACCTAATTAAGGATAAAAGGGGGATTCTGGAAGGTACATAAGATTGTGTTTTTATATGTGTATTTAGAGTATAAAATTTATTGTGTAATTTTAGAATCTACTAAGCAGAATCCCAAGATAAACTAAGTGTTATATGAAGTACTTTTAAGTTAGGGTAATGAGTTAAAGGCGTCACTCCAATTAGTGTATAGGAGAAGTATAGTAAAAGAAAAAAGATGAATGGATAATTGGAAATAGAACAGACAAAGAATGTTATTGAAAATGGTAATAAGATATGGAAGGATATATAAAGGCTTTGTTATGTTTTTTTGGGTTTTGTATGTTGATAAAAGGCAATAAAATTTTAATTAACAAGAAATAATTTGGATGAAAAGGAGAAGTTGGGATAAGATATGAAGTTAAATAGATAAAGTAAATATGGATATTATAATTGGGAATCATTATGTTCTATTGGTTTTCTTCTTTAATTATTACTATTTTTTTTAGAAAAGAATTTATAAGCTGTTATGCCTTGATTGTTTGTGCATTGTTTTTGTAAAATTAATAAAATTGGTTTTTTAAAAAAAGAACATGATAATAAGATACGGAAGGATATATAAAGTGAATATGATTTTTGAATTTGTGTCTGTGAGAAGAGTTTTAACCCGGGATCAGGCAGCCTTCAGAAAAGATGTTTTAGTTTTGTTTTTTTTTCTATGTTCTGTGTTTTGTATGTTTATGAAAGGCAATAAAATTTTAATAAGCAAGAAATATAATTTGGATAAAAGGAGAAGTTTGGATAAGATATGAAGTTAAACAGATAATGTAAATATTGATATTACAATTTGGAATTATTTTGTATGTTCTATTGGCTCTCTTCTTTAATTTTTTTTTTTTTTTTTAGAAAAGATTTTTCAAGTTGTTATGCCTGGATTGTGTATTGTTTTTGTAAAATTAATAAAATTTTCTATTAAAAAAAAAATGGGGCTGTCACCCACCAAACCAAAGTCCAGTCAACCCCTGGCTTGGACCATGGACTGTCAGAAAGCTTTCGAATTAACAATGAATGAGGAACTGGCTTGGAAAGTGTTAAGTACTGAGCGTGGGCGCGAAGAATGGAGACGAGCCGGTAAAATAGTGAACTTCAAAACTCTTTATTAACATGGTGTGAAGCTCAGCTCAATGGCTGTAACGGGCCTCCTTATATAGGCAACTTATTAACTATTCAACCAATGAAAACTTGGGAGCGCTAGCTCCGTTAACCAATGGGAGAGGCTCGTTAATGGCCAATCAGATTCAGCTGAAGGTGGCTCACTAAGCTATCTTATGACCCCACAGTTCCTGGGGCCTGATCAGTATAGGTGTGAGAGTCTCCTGACTGAGAAAGGCCCTGTTCCTTTAACTGCTGGAAATTTTTGGCAAACTGTTTTTCCAGTGCAGCGAGTCTCTGGCTTTCAGCTCTGAGTTCTGATTTTGAAGTTTTCTTGGAGCAAGGGCCTTGGCCTTGATCTTCACTGCTACTCCCCTATTGGCTGAAAGGACTCTTGGATGCCTTCTCTTGAGAGGCCTTCTTGACACCTCAGGGCCTTGGTCCTGGCTGGGCTCAATCATTTTCCATTTCTCAAGAAAGTACACCAAAGGTGCTGTCAGCTCCTCAATAGGGTGTCTTCTGAGATGGAGGCCAGGCTGAATGGGTCACTGCTTTGAGGCCCAATTAAAATGATGCCTGGAAGAATTTGATCCTAAAATGGCCAGCAGCCACGAGGTAGGAGGCTTTTGAGGAATAACAGTTGCAGGCCTGGATCTTGAGGCCTCACTCTGAGGGGTAGCTGTCAGGCTAGTTAATTTGAGGGCTGGCAGTTGCAGGCCTTAGTCTGCCTTCATGTTGGGGATTTGCCTCTCTCAGCTTCCCGAATGTAACTGGGAGACATGATAGGAATCGGGCTTAGCTCGCTGAGGGACTGCATGGGAGGCCTGTCAGTTCCTCCTCCTTCCTGAGGCCCAAATTGCACATTGGGAGATGCACACCTCAGAATACCCATATGGTTGGTCTTCTGGCTTGGAGACTTGTATGTGAACTGCACATCGAAGAATGGCGTGGGAGGCTCTGCAGCAAGTGACGTGCCTCATAGAAGCAATGTGGGAGCCTCCACAGCTCTCTCCCAGGCTGCACTTGCTGTTAATGGTCAGCACCCTGCTGGGAAAGCTGACCAGCGCAGGAGAGTGGGTCCCTACTCTCCCTGTGAGCACAGCTCTACCGGGTCCCTGGGAGCTGTGTTGATGTTATCTTGTTCACTTTTTCCTTTTTTTTTTTTTTTGTAGCTAAGAAGAAGATTGCTATAGGGACAATAGCTCTTTATATCAAAAGAGCTGAATCAAAAAGCTGGCGCTCTCAGCAGAGGCTGGCTTTTTATAGAGGCAGACTCAGCTCTATGACATCAGAGTGTGGAGTCATATACCAATACTAGACTCTCGAAGCAGCATGGTGGAGAATATGACCTCAGCAACAGAGTGGTCAATGCCTGGAATGCTCTACCCAACTCTATTGTTACAGTCTCAAACCCTCACAGCTTCACTCTCAAACTGTCTACCATGAACCTCATCCCATTCTTAAGAGGTCCTTAAAGGGGGCATCCATAAGTG